>JARHVA010001099.1:2372500-2697500 GCA_037957365.1 Torreya grandis
AACTATTTTTGGTGTCATGCTAAAAGGACTACCACAAAGAAGAGAACATGATCATGCCATAATATTGATTCTAGATAGTACACCACCAAACATCATACCATACATGTATCCATATGCCCAGAAGAGAGAAATTGGAAATATTGTAAAAGAGATGTTGGAGTCAGGTATTATCGGACATAGCTAAAGTGACTATTCGTACCCAATGGTCATGGTGCATAATAAGGATGACACTTGGAAGATGTGACCAGAATATAAATAACTCAACAATTAAACCATAAAAATAAGTTCCATATTTTAATAATTGATGATTTTCTAGATGAATTATAAGGTGTTTATTTAATCAAACTAGATCTTCATTCTATGTATCATAAAATTCAAATTAGAGATGAGGATATCCCTAAAATAGCTTTCAAATATTATGAATCCCATTATGAGTTTATGGTCATGCCTATTGGTCTAAAAAATGCACCATTTATATTATAAAGTTTATTAAATACTATTTTAGGCCTTTTTGAGGAAGTTTGTGTTGGTATTTTTCAATGACATCTTAATATATAACAAAACTTGGGAAAAACATTTGAATCATGTGAAACATGTATGATTAATTTTTCAACAATATCAAATTTATTCTAAACCTTCCAAATGTGCTTTTGAAGTCCAAGAGGTAGAGTAATTGGTTCATATTATTTCATATGAATGAGTCAAAGTTGACCTTAAGAAGATCAAAGTTATGATGGAGTGGTAAGTACCAAAGACCCTCAAGAACCTTTACATATTTTGGGGCTAATAGGGTACAATCACATATTTGTAAAAAAATATGGTAACATAATTTCTCTACTCAAAAAATTATTTAAGAGAGATTCCTTCTAGTGGAATGAGATAGTTACCAAGGGATTTGAGACACTGAAAGAGGTTATGTGCACCACTCCAATTTTGGATACCCCTATTTTTAACAAAATTTTTATTTTTGAATGTGATGCATTGGGATATGGCATGGGGAAATCACTAATGTAGGAAGAAATACCCACTACATTTTAAAGTCATTGACTCAAGGTGAAAAACAATCTCAAGCCAATCTATGAGAAATAGAGGATGGATATTCTTCATGTAGGCAAGAAATGAAGACCTTATTTGATGGGCACACACTTTCAGGTAAAGGTTGGTCATAATAGTCTAAATATTTTTTTGGAATAACAAATTCCATTATAAGAACAACACAAATTGGTGGATAAAATTATGGGATATGATTTTTAAGTATTCTATAAGAAAGGAAAAGATAATGTTGTAGCAGGTGCACTATCCAAGCAGATGAATCAATTGAGGCATTGTTATGTGTGTAGACCATTTGGTAGGTAGATTAGTTAAAAGAAGAATGATTCAAATGGGAGAATGATAGGGATAAACATGTTATGATTTAGAATCTTCAACATGGTTTGAGTTTTTTTATAAAAAATGACTGGAAAGGGAATGCATTATGGTACAAATTTATATTATACCTATGTAAGGATTCTAACCTCAAACACAAGATCCTTTAAGAGCTTCATGCATCTCCAATTGAGGGTCACTCAGGACTTTTAAAGACCTATCATACAATAGCTTAGTATTTATTTTGGGAATGACTCAATGGGGATATACATTAATTTTTGTAAAAATGCATGGGTTGTCAGTAGAACATAAGTGAAAAAATTAAGACACCAAGTCTTCTACAACCTTTATTCATCCCTAGCCAAAGGTGGGAGGAGGCTTCTAGATTTCATTATAGGGTTTCTAAGGTCTGGAAGTAAAAATTTCATTATGTTAGTTATGAATAGGATAAAAAATATGCTCTTTTTTATTCTTTATCATAACCATTTGTAACCGGTATAATAATTGCTTCTTTTCTCAATATAGTTTAAAATTTGTTTGGTACTCATAAGATCATTATAAGTGATCATGTACCCATCTTCACCAATAAATTTTGGACTAATTTGTTTGCATTTTTTAACTACTAAATTGGATCATAACCTGTCATATCATCTTTAATATGATGGGCAAGTAGAGGTGGTCAACAAATGCCTAGAAGGGCATCTCCATTGTTTTGCATCATATAAATAAGAATAATGGGTTTATTAGCTACCACTAGTAGAATGGTGGTATAACACTTACTTCTATACCTTTTACAATTTTTTTTCATTTTTGGTACTTTATGATTATCATCCCACATCCACTTCATCCTTGAAGATGAATCCCAAGGTTAGAGTTGTTGAGGAACACAAAGAGCTACTAGCTAGTTTTAGAGAGAATTTAATAATGACACATAATCAAATGAAACAACAAGATGATCGACACCATAGTGAGAGGTATTTTTATATAGATTATTGGGTATATGTGCACTTATAACCATATATTCATATGTCTTTGAAGTGAAAAAAAATAAAATAAACCTTTCCCTTAAGTATTATAGCCTTATCATATCATGCAAAAAATTGACAGTGTGGCATACAAGATAGAGCTACCCTAGTCCACCTACATAAATCATGTATTTCCTGTATCTTGATTGAATAATATAATTATAAAAAGAGTTTATACCTAGAATAAGTTACCAAAGCTGTATGAAGAAGGTATAAACATTCTATAACCTAAGGAGATCCTTCACACATACACTAAAATCATACAAACAAGAGAGTTTAAGGAGTTTTTGATCAAGCAGAAGAGTATGAATCATGAAGATGTAATATGGGAGGATGAAGCTTTCCTAAAAAAACATCCATAGTTGACTCACTATATAGGGAAACATTGTTTTTAAGGGGAGGGGCATGCTACACCCTTAACCTATAGTATGTCTAGGGATATGTGTGGTTGACTTATATCTTACATACCTTTTATATTATCTCATTGAATTTATCTATGTTCTTAGTAAGGTTATCCTATGGAATAATCATGGATAGGTAGGGTATATATAGAAGGTAGTGGTTAGTATTTGATCATCAAATTGTGAATCATGCTTTTATTTCATTTTTTGGAGGTTACCCCCTCGAAGTGGCCTAGTCATATTTATCAAGTATTCTACTCTTTCATCAATTATTGTTGTGGATTTATTTATTCTATTATTAACTCTGTGATATGTTATTATATTTTTTAATTTCATTACACTTTGAATAAATATATTGAGGTGGATACAAAGTATTATTGAATGGGATCATCAAGGTCACATAAGATACTTAGATTGGTGTCTTATAGAGGGGAGCTATAATTTCCATTTGTTATGCTCTTAAACTTTAGCATGTATGGGGATATGTGTGGCCAAATTATGGAAAAAAATAAGCCTTAATTAAGTCATGTAATTAATATATATCTTAGTAGGTTCAGCCTAGGCTGTATAACGTAATTAAGGTATATATAGAAGGTAGTGGTTAATATTGATCATGATGTTATGAATTTGTTTCTTATTATATGGTTGTAAAGGTTGCCTCCTCGAAATGGCTTATCATTTATTCATATAATCTACTCTATTTCAGTCAAATTGTGATGTATTACTAGTATTCTACTTTATTTATGAAGTAATTTCATTACAAGTAGTATTAAGGCTTTGATTTGGGTAAAAATGTGGGTGGAACCCTAATTTTGGAGAAACACTCATATCTTGAAATCCTTTGTAAATATATATATATATATATATATATATATATATATATATATATATATGTTAGATTTTGAGATCATTTAAGAATTCCACATTAAAAAATTAATGTTTGGTGATTATTTTTGAGTGAGTTATTTCATTTATAAGTTTTTTTAAAATTCACTCTATAGATTGCATTTTAAAGATTTTTTCTAATTTATTTACATTTTAAAAAAGATTGAAAATTCTTGTGGGGATATATTATTTTAATATTTATATTTGAGGCCAACATAGGTTATAAACATCTTGGTTAAAGTTATATCAAAGGTGAAAATTAAAATTTTCATTGCCAAGCCTTTGTATGGCAAGACTACAAACTAGGGGTTGAGGTAAGGCTTCTAAAACTCTAGGTAAAACTCCTAACAAAGAAGATATGGATTTAGAAATGGGAATTAGTGGATGCTTCATTCTAAGGTTTTATTTGATAGATCATAAAGTGATCTAGCTTGAGTACAATATGTAAAACATGAAATATGATATGGCCATCAAAGGAGATGTGGACAACATCATAGGAGAATTGAGCATAATAAAAGGAGATGTGAAAAACACCACTATAGAATTGGAAAAGATCATGATGGATTTGAAAAATAATCAAAAACACTAACCACCTATCACCACTACACAACCCAACCAGGTTCAATCTTCTAGGATATTTTGGGCTATATATATAATAGGTCTCTATTGTTTAACATTTTTTAGAGGACACATAAGACTAGTAGATGTAATTTGGTTAATAGATCTACTAGATAGATTGTCTATTATGGATCAGGCTCAAATTTCTACATTCAACTTTGGTAGGCTCACAAAGATGTGACATATTCTACTGAGCATTAAGTTAGTCACCATGTTCCTAGGAATATGGGGGAGATTAAATAATATAGTTAGATGTGTGGTGGATGGGGACACCATTGAGGTGGGTATTATCCTAGAAGATGTGCATGCCTTGTTAAGATTAATGATTAATGGCACATCAGTGGCATGAAATAATCTAATTTTAAATGATGATAGGTGATCCTTAGCTTTGTCAGTGATAATTTCAGTGAGATATGTCCAACCTAGGTTGGTGGTACCTATTTTTGAAGTTTATGTTTCAACCATTCCAAATATATAGAAGGAAATTATTGGACTTGTGATAGCTTGATTGATCTATCACAAGTCAATCGAGAAGGTCCATTTGTATATTATATCTTTATGTTGATCAATGTTAGAGCATGACACATTATATGATTTAGGTTTTGTGATTTGGGTGTAGTTAGTGCATTATATTTATAGCATTTTATCCATGGGCCAAAAAACTATGAGGTCCATTATATTTTTTACTAGTTATATTTATGAGACATTTCCTATGTATAGGCTAACAATATTACCTAATATTATGGATTACTCCATCCCACACGTGTAAAGGTGGGCATAAGACCATATGGTACATGTTGTGCCACATGTCCTGACATTGTGGAGTGTGACTCATGGTTATATTATGTGGCATGTATATTGAGGCATGAGAGATACTTGGTGATTATGACCAAGCACTTTTTAGGCACATGATAAACTGAGGATTACATGACACTATCCTTGGTGGGTGGAACCACATCTTGTTTATCATGTACTAGTCTAGTTTGGGTCATAACATATAATATATCCTATAATGGTTCCTATAGTTTAGGCTTGACACACAAAGGAGGAACATGGTATGGGAGGTGTATAGACACTAGTAGAGGTTTTCATTATATAACCTCATCAAAATGAGGGATTTTAGATGATGATGTCTATGATAATGAGGATTTTAGGTTGCATCTAGAAGAGAGAGAGAGATAGAGTAATAACTATTGTATCAAAATAATATATTCTGTAACCACCACCACATCATAGAGACAAAGATGGGATCCATTGTAGCCAAAAATATAAGCACAAACATAGGTACAACCTTAGGAAAATCTAACAATGTAGCCTATATTGAGTTTGTTGATTATGAGGTGGATTCATAGTGTATCATGACATGCTCATGTGATTTAACCTAGCCAGTATAGATGTTTCACACCACTATGGAGGCATGGTACATAGAATGTGCTCGATGGCCAAGTACATGGACCAAATTTTGGTGAATAAGATGTGGTTTATTAAGATTATTTGGATATTATGTAGATAGATAAAGATACATGCTATATATATATATATATATATATATATATATATATATATATATATGTATAATTTTGGAGATATATATGTGAGATCTAATGTAATTTCTATTTTGCATTTTGTAGGTGAAAAAATGGAGGAGACTAAATGTGCTATTACGATTGAGATAACTCATCATAATATATTTGATGACATGTTATTACAATATAATGCTATGTGGATGGTTAATCATGTGGTGAATTCAACACCTATATATGGTAGTTAGTTTTAATTATTCAATGAGGCAACTTGAGATTTATGAGGATTATCAGATGGAGCAAAAAATGATATACAAGTGGGATTAGGTTAGAGGAGCTCTAGGTGTGGTAGTTGTTGGCTGAGGAGAGACTTTCTCACTTAGATACAATTAGATAATTGATATATGTTCAATCCCAAATGGACAATCTGTAAGGACATGTGGATGGTCTTTCATCATGGATGTAGTTGCTACAACATACTATTTAGAGAGGGTAGTCACATGCCTCTATGGGTAGTGTGGCACGTCCTCATGATGGACCTTAACCTTAGAGTTGTATTTTTACTATGATTGTATTATTTTATATCAAACTTTGAGCTTCATATATAGAGGGATATGTTTTTATGAATCATGGATGTTATGGATGTAAATTTATTCTTAAAACTTTTGTTGATTCCTTTATGCTATGAGAAAATGTATGATGTATGTGTTATTATTTTATATAAATGTGAGGAAATGCATGGTAAAAAATAATGATAATCAAATGAATTAAAAAGAAATTTTAATTAAATAAAATGAAAAAATGAAACCAAATTACTAAAAGAGAACTCTGGTAAAAATATGTAAAATAAGATATCAATGTTTTTGTAGTGTATAATAAAATATTAAAAAAATTTATAATGTAAAGATAAGAGAGATATCAATATATGATAAGAGAAAAAAAAATGTGAAAACCAAAAAATATGTAAAAATGACAAATCAACTTAATGATGTGCTAGGCTATAATGTAGAAGAGTATGGCTATTTATGGACATGTCAAAACATGGCACCTTATGATTATAGGAGATAAGGGTATTTTGTGAGGAAGGTCTAGTCCTATCTGAGGTCTTATACTACAACTCATAAGAGGAAAACCAATGAGGTGTGATAATAGGTAGTGTGATCGAGGGTATGATCAACTAATAAAACTATATTCATCAAGGAGAATATTGGGGATAATGTGATGAAAATAATAATAATGGAAAGTAATACACATACATTTTAACAGTCCTTTGTGGAAATGAAACATACTATAAGTGTGCAAGTGCTAAGAAATTTTTGAACAACAACGATTGAAGATACTATAACTAATAGACATAAAATCTTGGGCTAAAAAGTGAGCTACACAGATCATCCCATAAAGGTTTTATATGTAAGAAAAATTAAAATGGTCCTACATTCCCACAACATGTTCTTGGTTCCTTAGGTACCCTTACAGAGTCATCAGTCTATTGTGAAGATTGGGTAATTATGTGATAAAATAAGTGGCACTAAATAGTATAATGAGAGCTCATATCCTAATCTACTAGCCTACTGCACTCCAATAAACCTGACACTATCATGAGGCCAACTATGAAGTTTGAAATTCAATTAGAATGGGATATGTGCTAAGGAATAATCACATCTTTTGGTGTGATTTTTAAATTTGAATTTGTAATTTCCTTTTTTTTCTTTTATGATTTAGCTTTTAACTTTTATGAATTTTTTTGTTCCTCCTTCATATGGATTTGGAAAACTAATCATGAGCGACATAAGTGACAAACACAAGAGATATTACACTTTGGTTACAAGAGAGAAGTAATTAAAGACTATGTTGCCTTTAAATATTCTTAGAATTTCCCATAAGTAAGTGTGAAATCTCAAGGCTAACCTATGTCTTATTTCAAATGAAAGAATGATAAGGGGTGAATGAGGATCATTAAGAGATCCACTTATGTAATAAATGATATAATGGTGAATGTGATTTTTAGATGATCATAAAGGAAATAATATAGTGTTTGATGTTTTATAATAGCCATGACTCATAAATAACTATATTATTCAATGAATGAGTTATCACAAACATGAATGCAAGCAAAAAACATCCCAAATTAGGGGAAAATAAATGTTTGCCAAATATAAATGAATTATAGAGAAAGATTTAAATTTTGAAATTAATGAAAATATTTAATTAGAAAGTAATGTTTTTAAAACAAAATATCCTAAATGTATAAATAAAATTACAAAAATTAAAGAGAAGAATAATGAGAGCAAGAGATAAACAATGCCTCACAAATATGATAGTGAAATGTAAATATAAAATCTAATGCATATGAAAATGTGAATAATAATGTGATGCAATGTAATGTTGCATTCTTAGTTGCTTGCATGAGACCCTTAGCCTATATTATTCTTGTAGACTAATCCAGGGTTGGAAGGGAATAGTAGGACATAATCACTATTCATCAATTACTATTCACAAGTACTATTCATGAGGTGGCATGGTGATGAGGTGTCCTTGGGGATGTGGCATTGGCCCACAAAGTATTTTTTTAATTTGGAAAGTAGGTGGGGGACATGATCCACTATTCATGATTGGGGCTCACATGCAAAGTGGGGCATAGAAATTGAAAGCACATTGAGAAGTCAAAAAGGAAGATTTTGAAAGCACTTGGCACATGTGGGGGATAAATGACACTATTGGTGAATAATATCTCTAATAAGAATAAAGACCTCTCACACATGTGAGAGACAAATTAATTGTCAATCACATGGGGTCACATGGAAAAGGCCAAAAGTTGATTCTCTTGCATGTGTGAGTAAACCCCTCTCACATGTGAGAGACAACTTACACTATTCAGGAATAGTGTATCCACTTCATAGTTTGGCACATTTTTCCTTCTCTCCTTTTATTTCTAAATTATTCTCTTTTCCATTGTATTTTCTATAAGTATGGAGCTCATTCCTTGATGTATTCATCTTTATTAAAAATAAATAAACCCCCAAAATCAGATTTGAACTCATGTTCTCATCTCCCCTTCCTTGGAATTTATAGACTAATTTTGGTGGTGAAATATCCACCCTAGTAGTGTTGTCCCTTCCATATAGAGATTTCACTTGAAGCTTAACAAAAGATTACCAATTTTGGTGGTGAAAGATCCCCCATAGCTGGATTAGCAGAGTTTGGTGTGTTTGTGGCATTATAAGTGTGATAGTCATATTATAATTTGTGTGAGGTTTCATAGTATGTTATTTAGTATTTATATCTATGTTAGAGTGTTTTGTATGGTTATGTATTAGGCCAAATATTATAGTTTTTTATTTACATTAAGGAAGTATTGGAGTTGTGTATGAATTTGTAAGTGTATTTGAGTATTTGTGAGGAAAATTATGTAATAACTTTCTTTTAAGTGTGTAATATTGTGAGAGTGAAGATATAATATATTGTGTTATCTCTTCCTTAAATTATTTATTATATGTTTTTGTAATATCCATTTGAAAAAATAAATAATGAAAATCAGAGGCAACTAATGGATTTACTAGGATAGATAGTACACTTGCAGGAGGACAAGTTAGAAAGAGACAATAATAAGGAAGAAGCTAGCACCTTGAGAGGAAACAATTTGAACAAGGTTCCAAAGGAGGTATCCAAAAGCTGAGGAATGGGGTTCATCAATAGACCCCAAAAGCCCAAGTTCATCTAGAGAGAAGAGAGAGAGAAGTGCTCCCAAGAATACTAATGCCCCTGGAATAAATGACTCAATACCAAGAGGAATATAAATAATTCCCTTTTGATTTCCAAGAAGCCATGTCTTTGATAAATTATGCAACTATAAGGAATATTAGTGGTATGTCAAAGTTAGATGCATGAAGGCAGCCCAAATCAATAGATTTAGAACATACGTTGGGTAAGATAATTCTCTCTTCTTTTAAGGGTACTGATAAATGTTCTATTAGATCATGGTTGCAAAATTTAGACACATATTTATCTCTTAAGACTATGGTAGAAGAAGAAACCATCAAATTTTCAACTCTTCACCTAGAGGATGTTGCACATGATTGGTGGTATCATGGGTTGGTGACTCAAAAAAATGATCAAATCAGATCATACGATGAGTTCTGCATGTAGATGACTGAAATATTTGATAGAAATGATCTTGAAGAACAATTTAGAGAGTTATCTCAAATCAAGCAAAGAGGTAACATAGATGAGTATGTTACTAAATTCTAGAGGTTAGCTGTCATGGTAACTGCCATTTCAAAAAGGACGTTCATGATTATATTCATAGAAGGATTATCAAAGTAGCTTAAGGGTCTAGTAAAGGCATTCAACCCTTCATCTTTACAAGAAGATATGAAGAGGGAATTTGATCTAGATATCTCTATATCCTCAAAGTTCATGTAGTGGAACAAGACAAATGGGATCCCTCAAAATAAGCCTACTTTTTTGTTGAAGGAAACAATCAAAAGGATGGATGGTGAGACCAAGGATGAGCTTAGAAGGAATAAAGTTTGTTATGCTTGTAAATGTCCTTGGAAACTAGGACATAGAAGCATTGGGAGAGGCAAAGTGCATTATATCAAAGTCTTTTCTGATGATAAAGAGGAGGAAGGATCCAACTTAGAAAGTGATCAAGAGGAGGTTGCTAAAGATAATTTCCTAGAATAAATGATGAAGCGAACTATTGCTTCACTTTTAGGAACTCCTAGATATCACCCTTTTAAGGTGAGAGGATTCTTGCAAGGGCAACATGTAATAGTGTTGATCGATAGTGGGGCTACCCACAACTTCATAGATGAAGATCAGGGGATGAAGAGGGGCCTTGAGATGGAGGACTTTTTAGGATTTAATGTTATGGTTGCAGATGGATCCATGATGAGCTGTAAGAAGAGGATTCCATAATTAAGCATCACATTGGGTAATCATCAAATAACTGCTAACTTTTATGTTGTCAAGCTTGTAGATATTGACATGGTCCTTGGCATTCAGTGGCTACTTTCCTTTGGGAGATATTTTCAAAATTTATAAACTATGAATCTCAAGTTTTGACAAGGAGGAAAAAGGGTTGTTCTTAGAGCAATAGCTAAAGAAACACCCAATCTGGGTATTGCAAGGAGGATGGAGGCACTTTTTGATCATGGGAAGGTAGCATGGTTAACTCAATGCCTAATCTCTCCTCATAATCCATCAAATAAATTTGATCAACATCTAGTAGATATACAATTCATATTAGATGAGCACAATATGGTTTTTAGTGAGATTCCCCTAGGTAGACCACCTAATAGAGGATTTGAGCATGTGATAGAGCTTGAAGAAGGCTCTAAGATAGTCATCACAACTCATTACTTCCACCCCAAGAAATTTAAAGAAGATATCAAGAAGGCAATCCAGGACTTGCTTGAGATGGGGTACATCATACTGAACTCAAGTCTCTTTACTTCAATTTTTTTGGTGAAGAAAAAGGATGGATCCATGTGGATGTGCATTGACTATCATGCACTCAATGAGAAGACATCAAGAACTGATATCCAATCCCTAAGATTGATGAGTTACTAGATGAGTTTCATGGAGTAGTATATTTATCAAAGATTGATCTTTGATCAAGATACCATCAGATTAGAGTTTGAGAGCAGGACATACATAAAATGGCTTTTAGGTATCATTATGGACACTATGAGTTTCTAGTCATGCCCTTTAGGTTGACTAATGCCCCTACTACTTTTTAGTCTTGTATGAACCACATATTCAATAGGTAGTTGAGGAAATTTATACTTGTGTTCTTTAATGATATTCTCATATACATCAAAACATGGAAAGACCACATATAACATATTGATGTGGTGTTGGGTGTTATGGAGGCACAATCCTTGTTCATGAAGGCCTATACTTATGAGTTTGGAATGATAGAGATTCTTTACTTGGGGCATGTGATCAGTGATGATGGAGTGAAAGTCCATCAAGAGATGATTCAGGCCATCTTGGATTGCCCCCCACTAAAGACATTAATCGAATTGAGGGGATTATTTAGCCTCTATTGTTATTATAGGAGGTTCATCAAGGGATTTTCCTAGTTGGGTGCACCTCTCATAGACCTAAAAAAAAAGGGGATTTTGAGTGGATGGATTGGGATCAATATACATTCAAAAATTTGAAAGAGGTAATGAGAACTTATCCTACTTTTTCATTACCTAATTTCTCCCAGCTATTTATGTTAGAGTGTGATGCATCACGAGTAGGACTAGGTTTTGTGCTTATGTAGAATAAGCACCCCATTGCTTATGAGAGTAGGAAGCTCCAAGATGTGGAAAGATTTTACTCCTCTTATGATAAAGAGATGCTTGCCATCATGCATGATTTAGCAAAATTTACATAATAATTGGTTGGCAAGAAGTTTGTGGTCAGGATGGATCATAATAGCCTGAAATACTTCTTGGAGTAGAAGGACCTGAATGAGAGGCAAAAAAAGTGGGTAAGTAAAATTCAGGCCTATGATTTTGACATTTAATATGTGAAATGGAAGAATAATGTTGTAGTAGATGCCCTCTTAAAGAAACCCACTTTATGCTCTATGATTGAGATTTTAGTTAATTGGAAGGCTCACCTCTTGGCTGAGTATGCCAAGAATAATTTTGATGTGGGCTTATGTATGGCAAGATTTAGGATGATAGGTATAGAGTGGTAGATGATATCATCTACTACAAGGTGGGATTTATTTGGTACCTAAATCCAAATTAAAGGACAAAATTTTGAAGGCCAATCATGACACTTCTCTTGTAGGACATCAAGGTTACTTCAAAACCTACAGATGGGTTAGAGAGAGATTCTCATCGAAGGGTCTCAAGGATGACATCTTGCACCATATCTAAGAGTGTATGACTTGTCAGTAGAAAAATTTAGAACATACTTTATTAGTAGGTTTATTTAAGCCATTACATATCCTAGAGAATAAGTGGGAAAGTATATCTATGGACTTTATCACTAGTCTACCTAAGGTTGATGGTAAGTATTGCATATTTGTGGTGGTTGATAAGTTGACCAAGTTTGCACATTTTTTGCCATATCTTTTGGATATAAGGTGCCCCAAGTGGTAGAGTAGTTATTTAGAGAGGTATTCAAAATCTATGGGTTACCAAAGAACATTGTCAATGATTGAGATAGTAGATCTCTCACCATATTTTGGTAGGAGTTATTGAGATTACCAAGAACAAAGTTGACCCCATACACAAGCTACCACGCCTAGACGGATGGACAAATAGATATTGTGAACAAGTGGGTGGAAGGTTATTTGCATTACTATGTTATAGTGTAGCAAAGGGGTTGGATTAGATGGTTATACATGGGTGAACATTATTACAATACCACACACCACATGTCCATTGACATGACTCCTTTTCAAGCACTATATGGGTATGATGCCATATTCTTGGTAGATTTTGCATTCGATGACAACAAGGCCCCAAAGGCCAAGGATTGGATTTAGGAGAGTTAGGACATCCTTAAGCAACTTAAGAATAATATTCACCATGCTTAGGATTAGTATAAGATGTATACAGATAGGCACATTATGGAGAGGAGCTTTGAGATTAGTGAGTTAGTCTTTTTGCACCTACAGCCATATAGGCAATCCACATTGAAAAATAATAGTGTAAAAAGCTTAAGCCTCACTTATATGGGCCTTACAAGATTTTGTTGAGAGTTGTTAAGGTAGCACATGAGTTGGCGTTACCAAAAAGTAGCAAGATTCGTAACGTATTTCATGTGTCTTGCCTCAAATAGGTAGTCGAGTAGCACATCACTACTTCTCGTGAGTTACCACCATTGGACAAGAAGGGAAGATTGATTTTGGTTCATAAATATATTTTGGAGACTAGAGAGAAGAGGTTTAGGAGCCACTTTCTCATAGAGTACCTGATTAGGTGGAAGGACTTGCCCTTAGAAGATGATACTTGGGAGGGAGAGCAAATTCTTCAACACCCAAATTTGCAATTACTTGTGGGCAAGCAATTTTGGGAAGGGAGGACTGTAATGTTCCATTCTTAGTTGCTTGTAGGAGACCCTTATCCTATATTATTCTTATAGTCTAATTTGGGGTTGGAAGGGAATAATAGGACATAATCACTATTAATTAATTACTATTCATAGGTACTATTCATAAATCACTATTCATGAGTGACTTAACATGATGATGTGGCATAATAATGAGGTGGCATGGTGATGAGGTGTCCTTGGGGATGTGGCATAGGCCCACAAAGTATTTTTTTAAAGTGGAAAGTAGGTGGGGGACATGATTCACTGTTAATGATTAGGGGTCACATGCAAAGTGGGGCATATAAATTGAAAGCACATGGAGAAGTCAAAAAGGAAAATTTTGAAAATCACTTGGCACATATGAGAGATGCTTGTCACATGTGGGGGACAATTGACACTATTCATGACTAGTGTCTCCACTAAGAATAAATACCTTGAAATATAGAATAAATTTCATTAACTAAATTGAGAATAACACTACTAGAGGTGTTTATTTATACAATAATAAATGAGATTAGATCTCCTAATCTATAGGAGATTACAACTAATCACACCTAGGAAATACCCCACCTAACTATCTAGGTGAATCAAAGGTGTAAATCACCTAGAAACATTTATTAAAAATAACTAATATTAATTAATTATTCTAACATTCCCCCCTTAATTGATCATAGCTTGAAGAAAAGAAGACAAATAATTCCTAAATGCCTCAAACTTATCACGTGCAAGTGACTTCGTGAAGACATCTACACACTGATCTTGAGTGGGGAAATATTAGAGCTATATGTTGTGTTGTTGAACATGTTCATGTATGAAATGATTCTAAACCTCTATGTGCTTAGTTATCTCATGAAATAGTGGAGTGAGAACAAGATTTAAAACACCTTGATTGTCAAAATTCATAATTGTAGGTCAAGTCTGTGGAACTCCAAGTCCTAAAAGAATGTGACTTATCCATATCACTTCATAGACATATCCTACTACAACATGATATTCTACCTCTAAGGAAGATCTAGAAACATAATTCTACTTCTTACTTCCCCATGAAATTAGATTAGTTCCTAGAAAGAACACAAATCTAGAAGTGGATTTCCTATCATTAATAGAAGCTACATGATCTACATTTGTGTATCCTGTCAAGAAGAACTTATCATTATTATTGTACTCTAAGCCATAGTCAACTGTAACTCTGATGTATCTCAATACCTAATTTACCACTTTCCAATGTACCACCTTTGGTTCCTACATGAACTGAGAAAGACAGCTAACAACATAGCTAATATTTGGCCTAGTATATGTCAAGTAAATGAGACTCCCAATCAATTGTCGATAGAGATTTGTATTTACTTATGGTGATGGATCTGTACAAGAAAACTAAAATCTTGTCTCCATAGGTGTTATAATAGGCTTGCAGTCCATCATCCCAAATTTCTTGAGCAATGTCTTGATATACTTCATCTATGAAACAAAAATGTAATGTTCCTTCTACCATACCTCCAAACTAAGAAAATAGTGTAGTAGCCCAAGATCTATCATGTTGAATGATCATTTGAGATCATTCTTAGTTGCTTTAATCATCTTCACTCTGCTACCAGTGATGACTAGATCATTGACATAAACAATCACTATAACAACCTCCCCCCATGCTCTTTGAGGTAGAGATTAGGATCATATGGACTCCTATTGAATCCATGTTGTATGAGATGTTCATCAATCTTGATGTACCAGGCTCAAGGAGCCTATTTTAGCCCATAGAGAGACTTAATAAGCCTACACACTTTTTATTCTTGATTAGGTTCTATAAATCCTTTAGGTTGAGTCATGTAGACTTTCTCTTTCAAATCTCCATTAAGAAAGGCACATTTTACATCCATTTCATGGACTTTCCATCCAAACTATGCAACCATAGCAAAATTGATTTTGATAGTCTTTATCTTAGCTGTGGGAGCAAAAGTCTCCTCATAATCAATGCCTTCTTTTTGAGCATATCCTTTTACAAAAAGCCTTGCCTTATACTTACCAATACTTCTATCTAATTTGTACTTGGTCTTAACGAATCATTTACATCCAATAGGTTTCTTCCTTAATGGATGATCAACAAGATACCAATTGTTATTCTTCATCAGTGACTAATATTCTACATCCATGGCATCTTTTCAAGGTCTAGAATGTAGGGCTTCTATTACTATAGAGGGATAATATGTTTATTACACAATACTCATAAGGGCCATATTGACCTCTTCTTGAGCCATGCTTCAAGTACTTGGTCTTGAAGTGGATGTATTTGGTACTCCATTCAAGTTAGCATCTCATATAGTACTTGTATACCACTTGGGCATACACTAAACTATAGGTGGTGGTGCTGGAGGTCCTATTTGACTATCTTCCTATTCAATTTCACCATCACTATCTGAAAATATTATAGGACTTTTGCCTATATCATTTACCTATGTATAAGGTGGATTGATTCCACTCTTTTCATCAAACACTACATCTCTGCTAGTTAGTACTTTCTTTATTTCTGGATCAAGGAGCATGTATGTCTTTGATTGTGCACTATAGCCCACAAAAATACATTCATTTGTTTTCTTATCTAACTTCTTTATTTTCTTCTTAGGAACATGCATATATGCATTGAAACCAAAAAATTGAAGGTGAGTTACCTTTGGTTAATTACCTGTCCAAGCTTCATGCAATGTGATTCTATCAAGAGCTTTGGTGGGTGATCTATTCAACAAGTAGACTACAATGTGACAAGCTTCTAACCAATATGTATTAATAAATTTTGCATCCTCAACCATGTTATGAAATATTTCCACAATAACCCTGTTACACCATTCTGTAACTCCATTCTATTGAGGTAAATATAGAGATATCAATTGACACTTGATTCCATTTGTACTGAGATAGGCTGAGAATTTTTTATTGGTGTATCCCCCCCATAATCTGAATGAAGGGTCTTGATATTCCTCCTAATTTCATTTTCAATTGTGGTATTCAATAAATATAACCATATTTTTCATGAGTAATCATCAACAAAAAGATGAAAGTATTTTTACCCTTTGAGATTGGGAGCAAAATGTCTACAAAGATCAGTGTGCACTAAGTCCAACTTACCAAGTGACAGATACTCAGTCTTTCCAAGGGGAGATCTTTTTTTTTCGTAATAAGCAACTAGTACATATATCAAAAGATTGCTTGAGTTTGGGAAGACCACAAGCCATATCTTGTTTGCTCAATTGAACCAAATATCCATAACTCAAGTGAATATATCTTCTATGCCATAAATTTCCTAATTTTGTATCTTTGACCACAAGTTTTAGACGATCATTTTGAACAAAATCAAGCTAAAACATTTTTCCAATGTTGGAAGCCTTGGAAATCACTTTGAAATGCCTAGACTTGTCTTTGATGTGGCAAAACTTTTGACCATTTTGGTGATCAAATTCAACCATGAGGCTGTGATCAAGTAACTGATTAATAGTTAACAGATTTTTTGTAAGCCCTAAAACATATAAAACATTTGAAATGTTGCAATTTCTATTTCCAAGTTGAAGTTTGATGTCACCACTACCTTATACTATATATGAGGTATCATCTCTAAGCGATACATTTCCCTTTGATTCTATTTTTTTTCAAAGTAGAAAACTTATCTTTTTTGCTTGTCTAGTTGCTCTTGAATCAACATACCAAACTGTACTTTAATGATTGGTAGGATCATGTGTTTGAGTAGCTAAACTATATTCCTCATTTGAAGAATCATTATCTTTAGCAACATTTCCATGTTGTTTAGTATTGTAATCTTTCTATTTCCACCTATTTTGTTGTTGTGGTTTCTTTTTTTCAGTTTGTGGTGACTTATTGAAAGATGACTTCTTGCTTGATGAGCCCTATTGAAATGTGTTTTACAAACAATATTTCAAGTTATGTCCTTGTTTTCCACAAATTTGACATGCTTAAATAAAATGTGAATTTTTCCCTTGTTAGTTTTGTTGTTGATTTTGCTTTGGAGATTGATTTTGACCCTTCATGAGTTTCTTCCCCTTTTGATTCGATGTGAGTGCATACTCATCATATGCTTCCTTTGAATTATGAATAGCTTCCTCTTGTTGCATCAAATTGACCAACGCCTCAAAGGTTGGTTTTTGTCCTATGACATTCAATGTGGTCATAAAGATCCTATATGTGGGGGGGCAGTGCTCTAAGGACTATAGGGAACAAAGAGTCATCTATCACCAGTTCACCCAAATATTGAAGAGAAGCCCACAAAATTTAAACTCTTCTAAGGAATGCTTCTACTTTTTCATCTGATTTGAGTTTAAGAATGTGTAATTGGCTCTGAAGATGCAAGATTTCATTTTTATTCTTAGCTTCATAAATAATTTTAAGCTTATCCCATGCATATTTTGTAGTTGTATCACTATAGATATGAGGTTGTACCTCATTTGAAACACCAAATATGATTATCAACTTAGCCTTCTTATTAGCCTTGTCATATTTCTATTATTGATCAACATATATTGCATGTCTGACCCATGTTCCTTCAACTAATGACCAAATATCTTCAAACTCTATATGTGTTTGTACTTTTGTTTTCCATGTTGCATAATTATCACCATGAAGCAATTGTGTGTCAGGGAGCACAAAACGTGGTCCCAAACTAGACATTTTGCAAGTTGCATATGACAAAGAAATACAAGTGTGTTTAAGTGTAGAAATGAAATGTACATTTGAAAAATGTAAGGAAAATGCATACAAAAAGATGAAAAATTGTGCACTATCACACCATGGATGTTAGACTCTGTTGAAAATGCACCCAAACAAGCAATACAAAACTAGATGTCAATTTTAACCAAAAATGTGTTTGAGGAGCAAATGAGGCTAAAATTTTTCATTTTTTATTTTTAAAATTTAATGAGTCATATATATATATATATAATCTAAAAATATGCACTTTTTAAAAAGAAAACATGCAAATTGGAGTTACCAGTCAAAAGTTATGGCCTCTTAAAAGTCCAAAATACATGAACTGGTCAACTAAACTGGGAAGAAACTAAAAATTATGGAGATATGAGTGATCAAAATGTAAAAAATATACTTACCATTGGATATATATCAAAAAAATATTGAAGCTTAAAAAATAATCACCTTCCCAGGCTTCATGGATCAAAAGTTATGAACCTTGAAAGAAAAGATCTTCAAATATGGCTCATAGTGGTGAAGGACAATCCCTTAGGGGCTAAAAAAATGCCCAATAGGTGGTCATATGGTGTGAACAAAGGATAAAATATGGTGGTGGCATGATGGTGGTGCTTATGTTGGAAGTGGTGGATTTGGGTGGTGCTCCACCCAAAAATTTGACGTTACACCAAATGAAAACTTTCAAATTGTACTCTACCTTCAAACTTTCACCACAGGTGCCTCGGTGCTTCATTTTCAGAAAATGAATACTTTTTAGAAAGATATATATTATAAGAATCTAGTGATATAATATTTAATCCATGATTTTATAAAAAAATTTAGAAAAAATGCTATTTTTTTTTGTTGTTCCTCACTTGTTCTACAAAATAGAAACTTAAAAAAATCATAGAAAATCACTAGAAGCTCCACAAATTATGATTATTTTTTTAAATTAGTATTTTTTTGAGTATAATTTATAAAAATTACAAGATCATTTATATAAATTATATATAATTTTAGATCTGAAAAATAATACAAATTTTCATCACAATGACATATACAATCATATAAAAAACTTAGATCTATTCCTCCACTAATTTAGAATTGGATCTTGACTAGAAATAATAAAATCAAATTGAAAGCTCTCAAATATGATCTTATATATGAAATTTATCCCAAAATTTAATATAAATAGGGCTAAAATTTATGAAAACAAAAACATTTACCTATTTTGATAACTATTCTCCTTCTAAAAAATTAGCCAAAATTATGGCAACATTTTGGCTTTGGATGGCTAAAATTGGAACATTATGATGCATCCAAATATTTCATAAATCTTTCTCTCGATCTCCACCGAATCTCTAATGCTTAGAAAAGACTCATCAAGAATTTCTTGCTTTGGTACCAAATGAAATCCAAAATAAATTACATTAACTAAATTGAGAAAAACACTACTAGAGGTGCTTATTTATACATTAAGAAATGAGATTATATCTCCTAATCTATACGATATTACAACTAATCACACCTAAGAAATACCCCACCTAACTACCTAGGTCAATAAAAGGTGTAAATCACCTTGAGACATTTATTACAAATAACTAAGATTAATTAATTATTATAATAGACCTCTCACACATGTGAGAGACAAATTGATTATCAATCACATGGGGTCACATGGAAAATGCCAAAAGTTGATTCTCTTGCACATGTGAGTGAAGACCTCTCACACATGTGAGAGACAACTTGCACTATTCAAGAATAATGCATCCACTTCATAGTTTGGCACATTTTTCCTTATCTCCTTTTATTTCTATATTATTCTCTTATCCATTGTATTTTCTATAAGTATGGATCTCATTCCTTGATGTATGTATCTTTATTCAAATAAACAAACCCCCAAAATCAGATTTAAACTCATGTTTTGATCCCCCCTTCTTTGAAATTTATAGACTAATTTTGGTGGTGAAATATCCACCCTAGTTAATGTTGGTCATTCCATACATGGATTGCACTTAGAGCTCAACAAAAGATTATTAGTTTAAGTGGTGAAAGAGCCCCCCAGCTAGACTAGCAGAGTTTGGTGTGTTTGTGGCATTGTAAGTGTGATAGTCATATTGTAATCTGTGTGAGGTTTCATAGTGTGTTATTCAGTATTTAGATCTATTTTAGAGTGTTGTGTATGGCTATGTATCAAACCAAATATTGTAGTCTATTATTTACATTAAAGAAGTATTGGAGTTGTGTATGAATTTGTAAATGTATTTGAGCATTTATGAGGAAAGTTATGTAATAACTTTCTTGTAAGTGTGTAATATTATGAGAGTGAAGATATAATATATTGTGTTATCTATTCCTTTAGTTATTTATTATATGTGTTTGTAATATCCATTTGGAAAAATTAAATAAATTATTATTTTTAGTTAAATATCTTGAAGTAATATTTCATGCAAAACAATAATATGCTCAAAATTTTTGATATATTTCATGACATACATCATCAATAACATCAGATACTTCTTGTTGTAGTTGAAATATAAATTTAATCATAGTCTCATTTATCTTTGTAGAGAGTTGTGCGAGGAATTCTTGACACATGGTATTTATGGAAAAATTAGGTATGCTAAAATAAGGATGATAACATGACACCTCTTGTGAATGGTAATCAATGTGAGGAACTGGTACTACAATGTGACTAATATCTTCATATCTTTGAGATGATGTAGTTGTGAATAAGGTTGAGCATTTACCCATGAATGATTTATAGATCCAATAATTAAAATGAGCCACTAGGGTTTGGTAGAGGGGTACCAAGGGTACTAAGCAAACACCTACTAGGTTGAAGGATATAGGAAGCCACTATAAGTATAAGTTTATTATCTAATTTTACAGCTTGCATTAGGCCAAAGACTAAATTATAAACTAGGTTAGGGATATCATGATCAAGTATATGAAGGATGTAGGTATATCTAATTGATCTAACTGATCTAACCATGGTAAATAAAGTAGCTAGGGGGGAACAATGCATTTTAAGTAAAAGAGATATGCTATTCAAACAAGTAAGAACTACCAAGAAATAAAAATGATTAAGAAGCATGAAAATGTAATGAATGAATAATTATTTCAAATTGAAATATGTTTTCAAGGAGAGGGAATGCATAAACCTTCAAAAACCTATATTAATTCTTGTTTAAATGAAGTTAACCTAGCATATAATCACTAACCCTAATAAATATACTACACTACACTAACTAAATGGTTTCAACTTGTAAACAAGGTGACCTTAGATCATGTTAAAAAATAATGAAAATGTTCTACCAATTGTGAAACCAAGTTTGATCTAGATGTGGAATAGGATTGAGCTATAGTGTAGAGCCTTGTCTAATCCAATGTCCAAAATAAAGGGGATAAGGTGAAGAAACAATAAACAAAGGGTGTGGAGGTAAATCCAAGTGCACAAATCAAGTTAAATTTCAATTAAAGGAGATATGAGTAAGAAATAGTGAAGTTAGGAAAAATTGAGAGAAATAATGGTGTGTCTAGTTCAACAAGAAAGTGTGTATGTGAACCTCTATCCAAGGACGATTAAAATCCACAATGGGATCTCAATGATCAAGAATGAATCATGATAAATTTAAAAGATCATAAGAGCATAAAATATTGAAGGAAGAGGGTTGGAATGAATGTTTTGAAGTCAAATATGGCAACACAAGGATTGAATCTCCCAAAAAGTGGCTGGTTTTGACTATTTAGTAATGAATAGAACACAAAAAATCATAATATAGAAGAGTTGTAGCCTAGGATATATAATTTTGTTAAAAATGTGTGGCCTAGTTCATCAATTTTTTTAAAATTCTATAGATTATCCTTTCTATCCTCCTGAAGGGTCTTTGGTGTGGATAAAAAGGGCCATACAAGGTGTGGGAGCTAAAATAGAGTATGGGGAAGGTTTGGAGGGGTGCACAATGGAATGTGGAAATATCCAAGTGCCTAGGTAGGATCAAATATGACTCATAATGATGGTAGTATGCATGATGAGAAGATATGCAATCATTGAGAGGATGAGGGTTAGAGGAATTATAATTACATATGCCCTGAGGTATAAGTAGTTGGTGTTTAGTATAATAAGGAGTGTTTTTCAATACTTGGAAGCCAAAAAAAAGTAAGAAAGAGATAGAAAAAAGAAAAAAAGAGAATATTAGTTGCACTTACATGATCAAAATAGTGATGGAAGAATAATTGATGGCACAATCCAATGGGTACCAGTGAAAACTCTACATAATCTAACTCTAGGTCCTGTATAAAAGGGACAAAAAGTGACATCAAACTAGAAAATCTAAAATGACATTCACCAAAGAATTTACTATAGTGTTCTCTACATGAGGGATGTGGGAAATTTGGATGTCCTTAAAAGAGGAGAAAAAATGGTGTCTCATCTCAAAGAGAGGGAGAAACTCAAAGCAAAGGATGTTATAGACCTTAGTGAGCTGAGACAAGATAAGAGTGAGTCAAAGAACAACTACACATAGCACGTGTCTAGTGCATAAACATCAATGAGGGATCTAATAATCACATGATACTAGATAGAGTTATTCATCTCATTGGTAAATAAGTAACTAGATACAATATGCTCATGGCCCTATGGATCATTGATAGTCCAAGTTATAACAATGGGTCTTAGGTTTCCTTGATTACCACCATTGGTATAGATCACCATTGAATGGTGCACCATGATTGGGGTCAAATATACAAGACACCACCATGGAAGGACTAGAGTGACACAATGAAAAATAGGTAAGTTACATGAGGGAGATTGAGAATACAACCAAGCCATAATCATGGAGGTGACCAATGCCATCCATAGTGAGAGGTGAATAAGGGTGGTAGGATGTCCATGAAAGATGAAAAGTAGTTAGAGAAGACCATAACAAGTCCTAAACTATGATAACCATGAACCTACACACCTATAGAGACCACCATGAAAGAATAAGATGGAGTTAGTAGGGGATAAACTATAAGAAAGTAGGGATACTATTGACTAAAAGAAACACACAAAACTACTTCTATCCTAGGTGCATTAGAGAAGTACACAAGTGAGAAAGGCCAAGAGACTGAGACAGTCTAAAAATGGGCACAAGCGGTCCCTAAGAAGTGAAATTAAGGTTATAATTATGTTTTAAATGAGCCAAAATCCCTATAGTATAGGTTTTGTATCCTACCTAGTAATGACAAACAAACTACCCCCAAATGGCCCAAAAAAGGGCACAAAGAGAGAGAAAGTAAAAAGAGTGGAAAAGCTCTTTTCCAAGTTATTTCCACACCGTCACCAACTAGAGGAAAGAATAGAGAGCCCCAATAATGACATTAAGGATATTGAAACACATGAGATCACATGAGGAGCTAGCATCATGGTCTAGATAAGTCCTTTAACTATCAATTTGCATAATTTTATAGTTTTGTGGGTTTTGGGAAGTCCTATGGTTATTTTTGTTAGACTTTACTCGAATATATGGATGGATAGAGGAAAAATGTGGGAAAAAATGTTTAGGAGGGGAGATTCACTCTCAAGGATAAATGGGGGCCAAATAGAGGCCTAGAGTGGGAGTTCTAGTAAGCCCTAAGGATTGTCTAAATGCCCATGGCCTAGGTCACTAGTTAGCAAACCCAAAAAGTGGCTTGGGCCAAGGAGAGGCTACCAATTTTCAAAAACTAGTAGCTTGGACCAAACCCAAGATGCAAGCTATAAAAAATTATGGCTTGGACCATTTCCAAACTTCAACATTGCTGAAAAAATAGTGACCTAGCCCTAGAAGGATTCAAAACCACCTGATGAGGCCTAAGAAGGAGCCTATAGGACAAAAAAAAGGGTGGAATAAAATAATAATATTTTATTTATATTTAACTTGGATTGTGTGCGTTAACATCCTAATTGGTATGCATGACTAAAAAAATGAGGAGTCAGTGTACCTAAGGTAGGATAACCATGATAGCTGATAGAGCTACCACTAGTAGTGTTGCCCATGTAATGTGAGGTGGCTAATCGAAAGAGAGTTCCCTCATGACTAGAAGTTGAGGTGAATACACTTTATTGAATGGATCAGGAGGTAAATAATGGTCTATAAGTCTATAAGAAAGGATAATAACTCATGTTCCACCTTAATTAGGGGGATAAAGTTAATGCTAAAGAAGTTCTAGACTCTGGTGAGTTGAGACACGCATAAGAGTGAGTTGGAGAACAAATTCTCATAGAACTTACCTAGAACACAAGAATCAATTAGGTATCTAATGATTGCATGATACTCAATAACATTATTCATCTCACTGGTAAGAATAAACTAGTTGCAACAAACTCATAGCCTCATGGGTCATGAATAGTCCACGTTGTAGCCATAGGTATTGGGTTTCCTTGACTAATGACATTAGTGTGAATCACTAACAAGTAGTATACCATGGTGGGGGTCAAGGAAACAAGACAAAATTATAGATGGAATATATAAGCATAAATCAAACTAAAAAATATACATAAAGGAGAAAAATAATGTGATAAAGCTAAAATCATGGGAAAGAGACCAATGTTGACCATGGTGAGAGGTGAAGAGGAGAGGTAGGAGGTTCATGAAAGAAAAAGACTAGTCAAAGAAGAGAAGATTAATTCTTGAGAAACCATAACCACTAACTTGTACCACCTACATATAACTGATGAGGGGTGGTAGGAGGCCCATAAAAGATGAATACTAGGTAGTGAAGACTAGAGCAAGTCCCAAATAACCACAACCACTTGTAGGAAACCATGGTGAAGGAGAAAGGGAGTTAGTAAAGGACCAAGTGTAAGTAACAAATAGCACTACTAACCATAAGAAGTAAAAAAAAATTCTTTTATCTTGAGGTACATTTGAGGAGTTTAGAAGCTAGACAACCAAGGAGACCCACAAGGTTTGATGGTAATCATCATAAGAGGGAAAATATACTAAACAAGGGAATGTGGAGGGTGTTATGGTAAGCTTTGGGGCTTACTAAGACACCATAAGCTAATGTCGAGGCTTACTTCAAGGGTAGGCTATTGTTTAACCCTAACCAATAGCCTATCCTTGAAGCAAGCCATTACTTAGCTTATTAGGCCACAACCTGTCCTATAGGGGAATAGAAAATTATCAGGTAGCCCAAAATGAGGCCAAATAAAAGGGAAAAATTAAGATGGAGGAAAAGAAGCACATGAATCCTTAGGTTCACTAGTCATGACCTAAAATACAAGAATTACAGAGGTAGGGTCATTGTTTGTGAATGATATCTTTAAACCTAGATGAGTAAGAGGGTGGTGGAATGTGTGATGTACCATCATGAGCTTCATGTAAACCCTCCTCTCATTGACTAGGTTATGTGTTACATCATAGATGAAATAAAATTCAATATTTGACTTAGAAACTCTAACAACCTCAATGGGATAGGAATTGAGAGTTTTGATTCCATGATGGGAAAATAAGAAAAAGGGAGAGGTTTGAGAGTCATGGAAATGTGTTGAAAGAGGTATCCTAATAGCAAAGATCTAACTTGATTCCTAAGAGGAGGTGTCAGAGAGTACACAATAGACACAAGAGGAATGAATGTCAATTGATACTCAATAAGGTGAAACTATACATCTTTGAGAAAGAAAAATTTAGTGGTAGGAGCCTTGAATGAAACCATAGGGAATCGTAAGGAGATAACCAAAGCCTCATTAGATGGATTCATCTTAGCATATATAAATACCTAGGGATGTGGGTCTACTTACAAGGTGTGAAATCACCTTCATGCACAAATTGGACCACACAAAATATCACTGATGTAGAAGCTTATATAGAGATAGTCTAGGGATGACCAATGATCATGTTGTATGAGAGATCTAGGTCTAACACACAAAACTCAATCTAATAGTTTTGGGTCCAAACCTGACCCAAATCTTCACATTACCCACTAATGCAACTATGTCATTGTTGAAACCAACACAATTATGGTGATACTCATAGAGCTTCTTATGTCTAATAATTATCTCATTTAATTCCCATAATGGAAATGTTAAACATGGTTCCCTCATAAATGATGCATCTCTTGATGCAACAATCATCAACTAAGGTATCAATGTAGAGTGGGAATTGATCCCTCTTTGATAGAATAGAAGGGTTTGACAAAGAGGTAGGGTGAAAGGATAAGGTAGGCATGTGAGGGTGATCATGGATGTTTGAGTTGAAAAAAACCTCAACATGATCCTATAACAACATCTTGTGAGAGAGACCAAGCTCATTTAAGATGATGCCCCTTTTCTTAAGGAAAATGCAAAGAAGGTTATAGATGGAGATTCCAATAGAGAGGGACTATAACTCCACTTTGATAGAGTAAGGGTGTTACCTATCTTGGGAAGGGATGTTACGTTGAAAGTCAAATCTAACTTTAGGTTTTCCCATTATTTTGGTTAGGGATATAGGCCCTGCACCTCTAGTCTCTATAATGGGCTCAGTTGTCCAACTATGTGTGTGTTGATAAAACACTTATACCAAAACAAAGGCTATGTCAATAGTAATAATGACCTTAATACTATCATGCTTAGCCTTCCCTTTTAGGTTAGCTGAAGAAGAGGAACCAAAAAAGGTATAAGAGTGAGGAGAGTGACAAGACTTAGTATTTGATTTATTCTTCTTCCTCTTTTCCTTATTATTTTGAAGAATAACTTTGAACACATTCAGCTTGTATTTGGGCTCTGAGGAGTTAATGAGGTCTTACACCATATTTATGGGAAATACATTCCTTATCTAAATAACCCTTCATATAATGAAACTTAAAGAACTTGTTGGCATCATAAGGATACATTATCTGCTACCCTCTTACACTATTTTCAAGGGCATTCTTTTTAGTTGGCCTCTTACTCAAAGCATTGACTCATAGTTATCTTTCTTAACCTTCTTTATATGATAATCTGTGACACCATCATTAGTTGCATTTTGGTTGTGATCAAGTTAGGAAGATGAATTTTGAGTCTACACAGGGTGAAGGCTTACATGCACCTTGAATACTTATATTTTTAAATACTCATTAATGACCTCATTCTAAGAGGTGGGCTCATGGTTGAGGACCTTGAGGTGAACCTACTACCTCAATTATCATGTGAATATGTCATATAATTTATCATCCAAGAACTTTTTTCTACACATATGGATAAATAAATTCCACCTACACATGAATTCAAAGTTAGACTCACCTTTGGTCTAAACCATGGAGGTGAGTGATTGGATCTTGAGGTTAAATAGTCTAAATATATTGAAGTATTGGAAGAAGTCATGTAAAATTAGATGGAAGCTAGAAAGAGAATTTGGCCCAAACTAGAGCTCCAACTCATAGAGAATGAGAAAAGAACTTCAACGTCATGCCTTCATCTTATTACCAATATTTACACACTATCATAAACTTCATGATATGTTCTGTGGGAATAACATCTCAAGTCCCATTGAACTTAGGTAGTTTGGGGATTAGAGTTGGAAGAGGAATAAACCCACCCAAGGGGATAAGGGGTTCCAAATAATATCCCGATAGGCTTGGTTGATATCAGGTTGATGATGAGATTTATGAGGAGGCTCTTAGGGTTCATGATGCCGATTACATAATTAGGGGTCATCATAAACTCAAGTATATGGGGAATGATGTTGAGATGGATCCTTGGGTGGGAGATGTATATAAATAAGATCTTCCCAAACACATGGTGGTGAATGGCCATATGAAGGCTATCATTTCACATGGGAATGATAAGATGAAATGACAGATATTAGGGATTAGTCATGATGACTTAAATCCCCATGGTGTTGGCCAAATGCAAAAATATGAGGGTCCATATGAGGGTGCTAATGTTTGGGATAGGCATCCCAAAAAACCCTAGCCTAGAAATGGTAGTTGAAATTAATGTTCTCATACAAAACCCTAAAGGAAGGACTTAGAGGGTGGGAAGGTTCCATGTGAGGTGGATGTTGAGTTGAGTCAGGATGCCCACATCTCTCAACAAGGATAATAAGGGGTTATTGCCATAGGGTCTACCAGTAAGAAAGAGGTGGGGTACTCACATGAAAACTGATTGAGGCACCCAAACTAAATTGAGTGCAATCTTTGTTACCATAAGAAGCACACCACCTACTCCTATGGGAATAAAGGTGTGATCTTCATTCACATGAATTCACCTGTGATAATTGTTAATGATTATGCATAACTCATCAAGACTCAGTATTTAAAGGGGGTCATCTTCACCCCTAATAGGTGAATGAAAAATGGTCTCAAGTCTTAGGGAGTTATCCTTGGACAAGTAAAGCTTAGACTACTTAAAAGGTGAGATATCCCATTGGTTGTAGATTTTCTAATCTCGTTCCATGTTGGATCAAGGTTACTTCCTAGATCCTAGGGTGTTTATGACATTTCATTACAACCTTAATCTGTTTATGAGTGAGATCAGGGATAAAACCTTGAATATGATGGGAATGGCATCCCAAAGGTTTGAGGTCAACAATGGAGGCAATGAAACAAGAGGAAATATGAAGGAAATAAAAGAGGCAAACTGAAGGAGAACTAGCATTGAGGAGGACATAAAACCAAAGCAAGGTCAAATAACTTGAAAGGGATCCAAAAATAATTAAAAGCAATGCCTCACAACTATCAATGGGAAATGGGCTAGGAGAGCTTTAAAGATGATATAACTAGTGTGAAACCTTATATAAGGTCCCATCAAGCATGTCATAATGTATCTCTAATAATCGAAATGAGACACTAGGGTTTGGTAGAGGATGTACCAAGGGTACTAAGCAAACACCTACTAGGTTTAAGGACATAAGTAGCCACTAGAATTCTAAAGTAGTTATCTAGTTTTTTGGTTTGCACTAGGCCAAATATTGACTTGTAAACCACATTAGGGATAGTGTCATCAAACACACAATGGACACAAGTATCTCTAACTGATATAACCATAATAAATCAAGTATCTAAGGGGGGAAATAAGGCATTTTAAGTAAGAGATATATGCTTTTCAAAGAAGTAGTCACTACCAAGTAAGGAAAATGATTAAGAAGCATGAAAATATAATGAATGAATAATAATTTAAAATTGAAAGATGTTTTTAAGGAGAAATAATGCATAAAATCTCAAAAACCTATGCTAATACTTGTTTAAAAAAGCTAACCTATCATGTAATCACTAACCCTAAAAAATATACTACACCACACTAACTAAATGGTTTCACCTTGAAATCAAGGTGCCCTTAGATCATGCTTATACACAATACAAATGTTATACCAACCATGAGTCCAAGTTTGATTTATATGTGGAGGAATATTGAGATGTAGTGTAGAGCCTTGTCTAATCTAATGTCCACAAGCAAGGAAAGAAGGTGAAGTAATAATAAATAAATGGTGTAAAGGTGAATCTAAGTGCACAAATTAGGTATAATGCCAACTGAAAGAGCTAGGATCAAGTAATAGTGAAGGCATGAACAACTGAGATTAATAATGGTGTGTTCAATTCAACAACCAAGTGTGTATGTGAACCTCTATCTAAGGAAGAGCAAAAATTCACAATGGGAGCTTAATGATCAAGAATGAATCTAGATATATGAAAGAAGATTATCATATCCAAAAAGAGTGAAGAAAGTGGTTTGGAATGGATGTTTACAAGTTAAATATAGTATCCCAAGGCTTAGATCTCCTAAAAAATGGCCATTTTGACCTTTTAGAAATATACAAAACACAAAAATCCCTAATCTATAAGAGTTGTGGCCCATGATGTAAACTTTGGGAAAAACATGTGGCCTAGGCCATGATTTTTTCAAAATTATATAGCCTAGGTTTTTCAACCCACTTAAGGGTCTTAGGGTGCATAAAAAGGGTCATGTAATGTGCAGGAGCTCTAATAGAGTGCAGGGAAGGTCCAGAGGGGTACACAATGGAATGGGGATATGTCTAAATGTCTAGGCAATATAAAATAGAACTCACATTAACAATAGTATGATTGATGAGTAGATATGTAATCATTAAGAGGAACAAGATTATATGAATCAAAATTACATAAACATGAGTACATTTTTGAGAAGGTGATAATTTAAGCCATGGGAAATCATGAAAAATGTTGTTATAGTACTCTATGCCTATTTATGTGATGTGTAACACATTGATGCCAAAAGAAATAAACATCCCCATGTTTAGGGATATACTCTAGAAGTATCTAAGGTAGATGTAGGTTCTTATCGGTAGGAGATTGTATGATTTCTAGATAAAGAACATCAATGTACTATAAAATTTATCAAGAGTAGAGGTGTGCATATTTATGTTGTGAAAACAAAATAATTGTTTAGGAGTAGTTGATTGTGGAGGTTGAATATATATGGTAGGGGGGGAACCTTTTGCCTTATACTATGCTAATAATCTTTGATATGCATGATATTCCTTAGCCCAATGACCACCAACCTTATGGAATTCATAATATGGATCATCTACCCATTGTGTAGGTGAGGAGTCAAAATTGGGAAATGGTAATACTTCATCAACATCAACAAGAAAATGTAGAGTAGGTTCAAGACTAGGATAAAATAATATAAGAAAAGTTTACAATGTGGGTTAGGTAATGTGGCAAACATCTCAAGAGGGAGCCAGCTCGAATGATCATAAAATTTAGCGAACTAATATGGTATCATCATTATGTGATCAATAATCATATTTTGAAGAAACTCAAAAGTGAGTAAATGAGAATTAGTCGGTGTTTGATCCATCTTAGACCTATGAACATAAAGTGAAGGAGAAATAATGTCATATGAGGTAGAAGAATAAGAAACTACATCAATAGAACTAATACTATATAAATGTAAATAATGGTGTAAAAAGAATAATATCAAAGTATATATGCATCTTTAGCTTGAGAAAACCTAGCTAAAAAGGGATCATCTTATGAATATACATAATCATAACCAAGGGTATGAATATCACTAGTACAAGCATAAATGATTTTATCAGTCAATGAAGAATGATGAATGGGTTGTTTTGGCACCACTATGAAAGAATTTTATCCATTGTCTTTTGATGAGACCTAGGTCATAAAAACAGAGGTAATTTAATAATAATGTGTAAATGGATATCAGAGGTTTTTATTTTCAAATTGATCTCATTAGGTTCATCATCGTCAGAATCTAATAGGCTAGGTGGTATATTTCCTATAAGTTTAGGATTCCATTATAACCTCTATTAGAATTAAAAATATAATTACATCATTGATATTCATGAAAAATAATACTAGGTAAAGGTTCAAGGGTGGCTATTTTGAAAACACCACCTTCTTAGAATTATTCAAAATTATAAGGGTTCATGTCTCTTTGAATCTTATATATAGAACCATTATGAGTAAATTTAACACATTGGTAAACTAGCAAAGTTGTAGGTCTCATGTGATGTGTCCAAGGTTGACTGAGTCAAATATTATATGATAATGGGAAGTTAGATATCATGAATTTAATATGAACTATGATAAGAGGAACCATGATAGGAAGCCAAACACAACCTATAGGAGGCATTTATCTTCTATCATAGCCTTAATATATACTTTAGGTAGACTTAAGGTTGCATTTTTAGTATCTGAGTGTTTTAATGAAATTAAGGGATGTGATGCATTTACCACAACCTTTTATCAATCAATACACACTTAACTTGGATATCATCAACTTGGACATTGATGAATAGTGAAGGATCATCTACGCAAAGTAATATTTTTTCATAAATCATTGAAATAATAGGAAATTTGAGTGAGAGGGAAGTATATATAATTACATTAACGTGTATAAACATTTTCTCACATTGTTGAATAATACTATCCTTAGACCTAGACAAATTAGTTTTTTCCCTATGGGTTGAGGTCAAGGGATGTTCATTTCAAATAAAATTTATATTAACCAATTACAATGATGAAGAGAATTACTCATAAGTTCTAGAAAAGGAGTTTGAGATGGGAGGTATGAAAGTTTAGTTATAGGGTCCTATTCATCACATCTAGTTAGAAACATATTAGATAAAGGTGCATAGTGTTGAAACAAGTATGATGAAAGAAGGACAAGTATAAGTGCACTTAAATTTATGATGATTATAAGTATGTTGTTTGGATGTGGCCTGAATAGTTTGGATATGTGGGTCAAACTAAGTTGATGTGGTTGATGTCATTTGTGATATACCTCGGTTAAGAATTGACTCCCTTGAGGTGGTGGTTGTGATGAGTGGATATGTAGGTATAAAAGTAGATTGATTCATGATATTCAAAGCAACTAGTTTTGAGCGAGGATTGGTTGATAGTATCAGATAAGTAGATGCTATAATGATGAAATAAGGATGAGTATCAAGTGGTATAATTTTATTTTATACAATTTAGATATATGGTAAGGGAGTGGAATGTGTTTTTGTATGTTTGATATTTATGAAGTGATATGGATAAGTATCTTAAATAATGTAGAAAGTAAGAAAGTTGTTATAGTTAAAATGTGGATAAGGATAAATATATGATACTACACACCTCATGTCATTCATCTTGACTAAATTTTCATCATTGGTTAGAGATTTAGGGTCAACCAAAGTCTCCATAACATTGGGGTAGGAGGTTGAGTAGTATTAGATGGGTGATTGGTAAGGGGATATTTATAGATAGCCAAGTGAGCATTATCTTTATTAAGAGATTAATGCTTGAATTTAGAATTGTGAGCTTTATCTACCTTTTCATATGCTTTTTGACATTCATTAATCATAGTTTCATGATGAAAGTTGGGACCAAGGAGAAATTCAAGAGAAAATTTTCTAAGTTTCCTATATGTTTCATGAGAATGTCCCCAAATTGCATGATAGAAACAAAATTTGAGTGGATCATAAAATTTTTTGGTAGGGTGAGTAAGATAAAGTTCTTGTGTTGAAGGTTAAGGAATACATTTTTAGATTTCCTCCATGGAAAGAGGTTGGTGAGCATCCAAATTATTCAAGTAGGATGATGTAGAAGATGAATGTTGAAAGGAAGTATTCATGAATGGTGGAGAAAGAGTTGCATCATTAAATCCATTTGGAAGAACAACATGGATGGTGTGTATAGAATCATAGGTATATGTGACACCATTTTTAGTAGCATGTAAATTTTTAGATTTCATAAGCACGTGATTTATTGCTGGAGGTTGGGAAGCCTTGAATTATCTTATTAGAAAATATTGACATTTATATTGATCAAGGTCTTCTTCCAAATTTTTTGGAGAGAGTCCTAACATAGTATTATAATTTGGGACAAAGAACATTAGTGAAAAAATGTAAGAGATTATCTGTTGACATGTTATGTTTATATTTGTTAGATAAGGCTTTCCATCTTTTAATGAAAACTTGAGTAGTTTTAGATTCTGCTTGTTTATAATTAATAAAATGAGCTAAGCTATTTTTAGGTAGATCATCATTTTGAAATTACTAAAATAATGCATTAAATAAGTCTTAAAAAATAATGATGTAGGGTAAAAGTAGAAGGAATAGAGGAAATTATGTATTTAATTGTGCTAAATCTAATAAAAACACTATGTGGTGGTAAAGAGGAACATCCTGTGTGGGGTCCCATCATGAGGTTATAAATTATTGTGGGATCCTTACCACTATGTTGAGGGTTTTCATTGATGAAAAAGATCATTTTGGTAGTATATTCAAGATCACTTTCATCCTCAATAATAGGCATGTGTGGAGGATAGTTAAATGGATCAAAGATTTTAGAAGGAGGTGGTCCATAGTTTTTGGTTCTAGTGGCCACATGAACATTGCATACATCTGTATTTTCTAAAAAAGTATAAGGTGAGATTTAAGAACTTTAGGGAAATTAGTCAGATCCATCATATCATGTTATGTTCTTTGTTCATAATCATCAAATATATATTTCATGATGGAGAGTTTGAAGGGAAAGTTATATCACCAACTTAGTAAAGCAGAAAATGTACTATATCAACCGTAGTTGATATAGTTATGTAGATATAAATATGAAAGATAGATTATATCGACCTTGGTTGATGCTGTCAATAAAGGGTACAATGATTAGAAAATGTACTATATCTACTATGGTTGAGGTAGTTACACATAATAATTTCTAAGATAAAACTATATTGAGCCTAGTTGATTGAGTTAAAATTGGGAAATTTTATAATATTGGGAACAAGAAATGTAATATATTGAGCTTGGTCGATGTAGCTACATAGACTAATATTTAAGGATAAAAATATATCAACCTTAGTTAATGGAATTAAGCATAGATAAAATTTAACAATATAATGACTAAATTGTATGGGTCCTTAGTGATATTATCTGATAAATAGAGGAGAAAGAAAATCAAACTTAGTAGATTATATCAAATCTGGTCAATATAGTTAGTTCACACACAAAAAATTGGTAGTGCTAACCGATGTAGTTGGAACATATAACTATATTGACATTGGTTGATCTAGTTCGTAATACATAATACAATAATAAGTAACAAATTATAAATTTAACTATTTTTGTTAACTATTTATACAAAATGAAGATAAAGTAGATGTGCTAAAAAGATGTGACTGATTTGTAGGCTCAAAAAGATACTTGTTTGTTCATTGGATAGTGTCAACCCAATATTTCATAGCACTAACTATGGAAGAAGACCGCTACCATATCCCACAAAACTTAGTTTCAAAGACAAGCTAAGATTAACTTCTTATCGCTAATCACTAACCAGTACACTACAAAATTAGATGGATGGTTGGTTTCCTAAGGTTCAACAAAAAGGGAATCCTAGGTGTTTCATAAATATCATGAGGTATGTGGAAAATAAAGTTCATGTTTAACTATGTTCTATGGATACAAGTGTTGGGGTAATCCCCTCATGCCATAATGTTTGTAAAAAATAGATAAGTATTATAAATAAAGCACTATGTATCCCTTCATGACACTAGCTAAGTAGTTTGAAAACTATTAGAACATAGTTTCTAGGGAAAGCAAATAAAGAGAAAATAAAATGCAAAAATTAATGTCAAAAATCAATTTTTAGCTTTTGATGAATGGAAATAAACATGCAATCAACTTAAAAGTAAATTTTTTATTAATGAATGAAAATGAAAGTTTTTTCCTTACTTATGCTGAAATAAAAAGATATTGTATTATATCCATGCGGGCTAATGTAGTTGTTTAGATAATAGAGATAGAGTAAAATAGATCAGACCAAGTTGATATAATTTACTAAAAATTATTACAAACACATAACTATATCGATTTGGATAGATATAGTTTGATAGAGAATAAAATGAATTTCTAACTATATTAGATTGGGTCGATATAGTTGTGTGTGTAAAATTAATTTTGACATAATGTAAAATATGATGTAAAATTTACTTAATGGAATTGATTGTAAAGTAAAGTTATATTGGATTGGGTTGATTAATATGGTAGAAAGTTACTTGGAATATAAAACTAGATTGGCCTTGGTTGATGTAGTTGGTTGACTTAAAATAATGTAGGTCTAAGAGTGAAAATTGGATCATCTTATGTTAGAGTAGCTTGTTAAAAATATAGAGTTAACACTTTATCAACCTCCATCGATGTAGTTTCCTATAAAATTCACAGAAGTTAGACTGGATCACCCCGAGTTAATGTAATTTATAGAAAATATTAAAAAATAAACTAGATAAATAAAATTAGATTAGGCCTAACTAATATAGTTGGATGACTGAAAAATAAAAATAGATCAACCTGCATTAATGTAGCCTATTAAAAAAATGGGGAATTAAAATGCTATTGACCTATGCTAATGTAGTTTTTCTAAAAATAAGCAATGATTAGACTCTTTCCACCTATATTAATGTAGTCTACTAAAAAATATAGAGAAATGAAATTGTATTGACATGCATCAATATAACTTATTGAAGGAGAAAAAGTAATGGTTAGTTCATGCCAAGTTCACTAGAATGTATGTAATGAGCTAGGATTAACCTAAAACTTATCCTATCTAAGAGATTTGGACTTGGATAAGGTAAATCAAATAGATCTCATTGGTACTTAGTTATATCGAGGATTGACTGAATGGATTTGCTAAACCTAGCTAGATAAACACTTATAACATAACATCAATGGAGAGGGTAGGAAATAATTTAAATGGAATAACCTTATCTAGGTCTTCTAATATCAATCTAATCTAGTGTTGCCAATCTAATAACATAAATAAGGGGATGATTAAACTTTAAAAAATGGGTAAGGAACCATAGTAGGTAAATGGGGACATAGGTTATCTAAAGTGGGAAATGGAATATAACCACACTAAGTATAAGTGTATAGGAGATTAAAATAAGAAGTTATAAATCCATTCAAGCTATTAATTATGTAATATATATCTATCAAATGAAAGAGCTAGGGTAAGATATACTTAACTTAAATAAACCTATCGAGCCTCAAACCCCCTTGTTCACTAGTGATTTTCAAGAGATTTTTTTAGTTGGAAGGATCACAATGGTTGAATTAATCTCTCAACTAAAGTGACTCCTCTGATTGCATCCAAGATTCCATAAGACAAGATTTTCCCTTGAAGACAAGATCTAAGTAATGGCTTTACCAAATATAGACTTAAGTAGAATTATGAGCAATAATAGTGTGAATTGAATGTTCCTCTCTATTGGATTGAAATAGGACTTGTATTTATAGTGGTAGATGGTCATAACCCTTCCCATAATTTTAGTTAAACTCATTGACCAACCTTAATATAGTTTAAAAGTTACTATTCATCCTCAAACTAGGTCGGCTAGGGCTGATTTAATTATGAATCATATGCCATAACTTTTGTACTAAGTCTACTTGGGCTAACCTAGTTTGAAATTTTACAAGAAGCAAAAAATACTACATTGACCTAGGTTGATATAGTTGGAAAGGATAGTTCTTAGTTTAGTTGGGGGTTATTAGGAGGAAGATTGCTTAAGGGATCAAGTCTAGGGGAGATGTAGTGGATATAGGCATAATAGATCAACAAAAATATATATCACAAAGCACCATTGGTCTACCCACCTATTTCTTGATGCACCTTTTAAGACGTGCACTCAAATATATTTAAACTCGATAACTTGCTGTAAGAGAGAAAATGTCAGTAAATGATAAAGTTTTAAAATATTATGTATACATGTCATCCATGGGTGAAGTAAAATTGGTTTGGAATGTTTCAAGCATATATCTGGTTATGATTTATTTTTTGGAAATGTACTTGATGTTTTGAAAGTTTATAAGTAAGGTTTATACCTGTGCACATTTTGACAAGGTTTTTGGTTTATGCTTGTTTTGAGTTTTTGATAAAGTGTTATGAATGGAAATAAAACTATGTTAGTTGTTGAAAATTAAATACTTGAAGTAAAAGAAATGAAAATATTAAATCAAAGGAAAGGAAATGATTTTATATTTTTGTTTTTTTCAAAATTTTAAGAGTTAATATTAATAAATACTAAATTTAAACTAATGATGCAAATGTTGGTTTTTGACTTTTTCTAATTTAAGAGATGTATAATTTTGATTATATGCACTATGATGAATGTTTTTATTTTTGTATTTTTAATAAAAATAATTGGAAAACTAATATGCACTTTAGATCTTAACTATGCAAATGTGAAACTAGATCTAAAATTTAGATTTCATGTATGTAAATGCAATCTCTAAGTTTTCTAGATCTAGTCTATGTTTGTAAGCTAGTATGTAAATTTTAAAGTTTTAAATGATTTTACACATAACTAAAGTGATATGTGGTTGATTTATGTCACAAATCAAACCATCATAAAGTGTTATAAATCAAAATAAGATAAAACAATACTTCCTATGCTTAAATTTTTTACAATGAAAACTTCTAATGAACAAAGAGGGGGCTATAATACATCTTGATGAAGTGTGGTCATGGTGAATGAAATGAATGGAGAGAGGGTGGGAATATAATTTTAAAATGAAAATGGTAGGGATAGTGATGGAAATTGTAGAGGATGTTGATAGAACTGACAAGTCCTCAAATGCTGAGTGCCATACTATGCTAGTAAAGGGTACAACCAGGTTTGTAAACCCTATAGATAATGACTTGCAGTATTCTCTTAGGGCTAGGAGGAATATTTTACCCAATTACAAGATTTACTATACTACTAAGCTAAAGGGAAATAATAGAGAATATAAAGATATCCACCTGAACCAAGAGCTCAAAATTTCTAAGTACATGAAAGATATCATATATCCATCCCTGATACTCTAAAAGAGCACTATGCTGTAGGTCTTTGCAATGCCTTGGTTGGAAAATTCTTGGGAGCTCATCCAAATATCAAGAATTGATTAAGAATTTGGGATTCAAAGATATGGAAACCTAAATGGGATATTTTAATCTCTTTAATGACCAATTACTTCTTCCTAATCTGATGTAACAATGAAGAGGACTGCACAAATATTCTTGTTGGAGGGCCCTAGTTCTTGGGTAAGTCTAGTCTCTTTTTGAAAAAATGGAAAACAAGCTTCGACCCAGATCAAGAAAAAATAAATCTCATGCCTATATGGGTCTATCTCCCAAGCCTCCCCCTTGAGTTTTGAGATGAGGACTTTTTCATCAGTATAGCTAAAATGATGGTCTATTTGATTGCTTTTGACTCCTCCATGAAAAATAAAACCTACCTGATTCATTCCAGATTCTATGTCAATGATTTATGGATCAAGACCTACCTACATCCATTGTCTTGGATTCCTCAAGTGGAGAATGCATCCAAAATATTGAATATGAAAAATCTACTTTGAAATGTGATTATTGTGGGAAACTTGGCCACCCTACTAGGGAATGTAATTTTATCAAGAAAGGCAGCACCATTATTTTTAGAAAGGATAAATAACTTTAGATGAGAAGAAAAGATGATCCTCAACCTTTTATAGTGACTCAACTCTTCCATGTTCTTTAGAATATAGGATTGAAGCAACATACTCTAATGGTGATGCCAAAGCACTCAAAATAAATACATCTGGTTAATACATAGTCAAAACCTCTTGGTAAAGCTATAAACAAAGACAAGGTCCCTACACTTCTTATAGAGGTTAGTATTTTTAAATCTACTCCTTCCTTTAACACTCAACACCTATGTATCACTAGAAACAAATTTCAATGCATGAAATCATCTAAGGAAGAAGATGATGAGTAGTAAAAAGAACCTCTAATCAGCACCATGGCTCTTGTTATATAAGAAGAAACATGTTCCACCCAATAAAATGGAGATAATCAACTAGATCTTAACACTCTTCTAAAGCTCCACCAATATTTTTCATCACCATTTTAAGAGAAGAGATAAGGATAAATAACCTTCCACCCCTCTATCAAAAAAAAATAAAAGTAACCCTTGAACATTAGAAGTTCTATAAAATGGGGAGACCGAACAAAGAAGTTACAAGAAAAAAAACAAGCAGACCAAGATATAATGGATGGTCATCAGTATACAATACATGAAATATTCAATTGACCCATTATAATAATCTCTAATGAAAATAATTAGCTAGAATATCAAAGGCATGAACCACTCAAATAAACATCAAATGTTTAGGGATCTTTAAAAAAATAAACTCCTTCCATTATTATAATTCAAAAAACCAAAATGTAAGAAAGTCTTTTAGAAGAAATCCAAAACAAACTCTGGTCAGGTGCCAAGATGGCTTCGGTTAGCTCAACAGGGGTTTCTGGGGGTATATCAACTTTTTGGAATGAAAGTCTTCTTTTCAGAGATGTGATCCTTAAAAACCCTCATCATTTAGTGATCGACTTTATTGATAAAAATTTAGATAAGTCTTGGATTATTTCAAACATATACACTCCTAATAATCCTTCATCTCATAAAAAATTATGGTATGATCTTATTTCCTTCATAACAACCTATTTGGATATCCATTAGATCATCATTGGTGACTTTAACACCCCTTTTTCCCCAGTGAAAAGAAAGGGTGGTCCAAGGTTTTTACTGACAATATGGAGGTTCTATCAGACTTCATTTCAAGTAAGAATCTCTTTGACACACATTTGCATGGCACCCCTTTTACATGGACTAACAGGAACCTGGGGGAGTACTTTATTCAAGTCCATTTGGATAGAGCCCTTATTGATTCTAGCTAGCTATTATCTCAAGAGTTCCACCTCTCTTCTCTTCCTCACATTGGTTCTGATCACAACCCTATAACTTTAACATTGGAGAATGATCTAAAATAGGGAAAACCCCCCTTTAGATTTAAGCATATGTGGCTTTCTCATCTAGATTTCAAGGATAGGATCCAAGATTGGTGGGATATTGATACTCAAGGTACTACTATGTAAAGCTTACTCAAAAGATCAAAAATGTAAAAAGAAACATTAAGATTTGGAAACATAATGTTTTAAAAAATATTTTTTTTCAAAAGGAAAAATTTCAAACTAATATTCATGACATAAAGCAATAAGTAGCAAGCACTAGGATGTCTGAAGAAATTTTCTTAAAGGAAAAAACTATGGTAAGTGAATATCATAGCATTATGGTTCATGAAGAAACATTCTAGTGCCTAAAGTCTTAAGTGATCTATCTCAATGAAGGAGATCAGAACACTAAATATTTCCACCTTTCCACCTTAAATCATAGAAGTCACAACAAAATTCAAAAAATTACTTATGAATATGGAGCAGTTTACCAAGAACCAGATCAGATTAAAGAGGAAACTGTTAACTATTTCAAGAATCTATTCACTGCAAACATACCTCTAAATAGATCTAGAGCTTAGTCCTTCATTTAGCCTATTCCCACTCTCATTAATGATTTATAAAATACTAGAATTATTAATAAAATATCTGAGGAGGATGTTAAATTGCAATCTTTCTCCTTCATAAGGATAAGGCTGCTGAGCTTGATGGATTCCCAATTGCTTTTTTCTAGACCTTCTAGGAAATTGTAAAAAAGGACCCTATTCTAGCTTTGTCAAAATTATTTTCAACAAGCAAGATTCTAAGAGAATTTAATAATACCTTCATTTTATTGGTCCCCAAATCTACTAGAGCATTTATGCTCAAGGACTTTCACCTAATTAGTTTATAAAATGCAATATACAAAATTTTCACTAAAATTTTAGTTCATCTCCAGCCTCTAATGAGTAAACTCATCACTCAAAATTAAGGTGGATTTGTTAAAGAGAGGAAAATTCAAGATGGAATTCTAGTAGTGCATGAAAATATAAAAGCATATATGAGTAAGGCTTTTGATAGGGTGGACTAGTAATACCTTGACATAGTTTTAGAAAAATATGGATTCCATCCTCATGTTCACAAAGTCATATTTAATTATATTAGCATGGATATGTTTTCCATCCTCATCAATGGATCTCCTAATGGCTAATTCAAAAACAAGAGGGGCATCAAGAAAAGGGATGCACTATCCCCCTTTATTTTTATCATAATTTCCAACATGCTCAACATGTATCTTCTTGATGCACAGGCTAAAGGTTTAATCAAAGGTTTCCATTCAGCTGCTGGCATCCCTCCCACTCTTCATAAATAGTTTGTTGATGACACCATTGCTCTAGCATATGCCTTTGTTAATGAATCAAAACATATCAAATAAGTTCTTCACAAGTATGAGGAGGTTTGCGTGCATAAAATAAACTTTGAAAAGAGTACTCTTTTTTTATGAATACACCTCCTTTAAGGCAGTCTAAAATAGCCAAAATTTTGGGTTGTTCTATCAAATCCTTGCCTTCTTATCTAGGTATGCCACTCTTCACTATAAGGATGCCATTCATCTCTAAAACCCTCTCATTAAATTCTTATAAAAGGAAATTAGATCATCAATCTTGGCCACAAATATAAGCTTAGTAATAGAAAGTCCATTTGGTTTTGGGAGAACCCCTAGATCCTTGACCTTCCTCTGTTTGACATCAAACCTTGGTTTTATATCAAAGATCAGATTCAACTCATTTTTGGTACCTTAGTCTTTGATTATATCTATATTCAAGGCAATAGAAGAAGATGGAAACACCTCCACATCCCCAATGCCATCTCAAAACATGCTATTCTCATATATGATCTAAATTTTCTCCTCCATTCTACACACATTCTAAATCTTCTTAAAGAGGATTCCTTGTTTTGGGTGGATACCTCTTGTGGTGAATATGAAGTGAGATCTAGGTATTTCAAAATTTTACCTCCTAACCTTTCTTCTTTTCCTTGGTTTAAAAATTGGGACAAATATCTAACTCCCAAAGTGAATATATTCCTATGTCTTTGCCTTCACAGTAAGATTCTCACCCTAGACAATCTTTCTAAATGTGGCCTCTCCCTAGTCAATCATTATTCTCTTTGTGAACCTAAATTTGAATCTATTCCTCACCTCCTTCTTCATTGCCCTTTTGTTCATAAAATATGGGGATTCCTCTTGAAAATTAATATCATTTGGTACCATCCTACCACCCTACCTGACCCTTGGACTATTTGGGACTCTCCCTTTTCCAACAAGACAATGAAGAAACTATAGTCCCTATCCTTCACTCATCTAATTTGGGCAGTTTGGAAGGAAAGAAACAACATAATATTTAGAGATTCCTTCATTACCTTTGATAGGGTTTCTCTCAAAGTCTTTATCTCTATTATTGAGAACTTCAAAGTTTCAAAAAAACCTAAAGATCAATATATCTCTCAGTATAAGGAACACATAGCTAAAAACTAGTTCCCATCTTTCTCATTCTCTACTAAAATTGATCACAAATTAGCCATCAAGAGTAAAAGTAAATGGGCTCCCCCTTTTCAAGGATAGATCAAAATTAACTTTGATGGGGCTAGTAAAGGTAACCTTGGCTTATCTGGTGGAGGGGGTATGCTCTGTGATGAAAAAAAAAGTCTCCTAATTACTTATGAAGATCATATGGGATACCAAACTAACCATAAAGTAGAGGCACTTACAACACTATGGGGTATTCATGTGGCTAATCATATTGGTGTCAGCAAACTTTTTATGGAAGGGGACTCCCTTAACATTATAAACTACCTAAACAAATTAAGCAAAACATCTTGGACCATTACAACATCATTGAGGAGAGCTTGGATTTATGAAATGAGTTTGTTTATGTCATATTTCAACATACCTATCATGAAGGTAATCATTTAGTAGATGCCTTTGATAATAGAGGGGTTTGGTGGCTGAGTTTAAAATCTATACCATGGATGATTCACTTCCTAATGATTGACTTGAAATCCTTAATAAGGACATACCTCCTCCTTCGCAATGATGATTGTGCTAATTTCCCTTTTCTACCTTTCTATTATGATTTTAAAACATCATTATCCATACTCTACTTACCCTCTTTCATGTGAGATTATAATCTTTGATCTACACCTTTTTGACAACCGTTCTAGAATTCTCCCCTCTACTTCCTCCCTCTACTTTCCCTTCCACTTGAAGTTACTGTAGAGTAAAAAATTACTCTACATTTCATTCTAATTTTTAGATGTGCGCTGCAAAATTTTATTCTAGCATACTTTGGTCTGAGATGGTGAAGTTTTGAAATAGAGCACGAGATCTATTTTCTTTTGATTCATTTTTGTCTAAGTGTCAAATTCAGGCAAAAACTACCAAGTGTCATTTTTTGAGGCACTTTTCATAATTTCTATAAGACTGCAAAATATGCCATGTATCTCATAGCAACTCAATGGAATACGACAAGTGTCAGTATCTGCATTTCATATCGGCACCCATGTTTCAAATCTCTTTTTAGCAGAAGGTTTCAACAAGCTAAGTATTAGGGTAAAGCAGAAAGTGCCAAGTGGCAATCATGAAAGGTCTCAATTTGCTTTTCTAAAAGTGACAGAAGATGCCACGTATCCCAGTTGAAGAGAGTGGAAGCCACCATGTGTCGAGATCTAAATTATCTTCATTTTGCTTCATCGATATAGCAAAGACTGTGGTGGGTCTCAGGTTTTGTTTCTGAAACAAGCGGAAGCCACCAAGTGTCGCTGTCTATGTAAATATGAAATGAGGCCCCATTGTTTCTATAATATAAATAGAGTAAAGCAGAGACCAACACATGCCACCTTCTGTAGGTTTCTCAAAAGGTAGCTAAAAGCAGTGAAGATCACCACATATTCCTAGTTAAGTAAAGCAAAGATTGCCACTTGTCCCTATGCCCCTTTTAAAAGTTACTCAGGCAAGAAATGATATGGGTCTTATTTCTGTTAAGTTGTTAAAGTGTCGAAGAAGTAAATTATGACAAGTGTCAAAAGTAGAACATTCTTGAGCAAAGATATAATAAGAATATAGGTAAAGCAGAGAGCATTGTGTGTCCTCGATAAGGTTGCAGAACCTGCCAAGTGTCATCCTCTGGTGTCTCCTAAAGTAATAAGAAGGTTTTTAAGGAATTGACTAAGTGTCCTCTTTCTTTTAAGAGAAGGGAGTGTCTTGCGATCAGTTTCAGCCAATGAACTACCAAAAGACAAAGCATTTTAGAATCTAAAAAATATCTTCTGTTAGACACTTCTAGTTCGGTTAGATTTCAATTGGGCCATTAGATTGGGAACAAGCAGACAATATGGAGTGAATCCAAGGGTATAAATAAGGGTGCAGAGATCACCAAAAAAATAATAATCAGAGACTTAGAGAGAATTTTCTAAGAGAATTATTGTCAAGAGTTTAGACTTTTAAGAGCTGTGATTAGGAATATCATTTGCCTTTGTTCTATTTTATTAAGTTGGAAAGTTTATGTAACTATGCATGTTTATGTGCCTCTTATGTGACTAGATAATTAATGAGAATATTGAATCATATGCCTTTGTTGATATTTTCTGTGTCATTGCAAAAGTAGTCTAGGCTATGTTGTCAAGAGTTTTAGACTTTCTAGAGCTGTGATTAAGAATGTCATTTTCCTTTGTTCCATTTTATTGAGTTGGAAATTTTATATAACTGTGCGTGTTTCTGTGCCTCTTATGTGACTGGAAAATTCAAATAAGAAGATTGAACCCTGTGCCTTTGTTGATATTTTCTATATCACTGCAAAAGCAGTCTATGCTGTGAGCCTTTGTTTCTATTGTTTCCATCTTTTACATTGATCATGCACTTGTTTGCTCTTAAATGTAATTGAATCTTACATATAGTCACATTGTGCTTAGGATTAAGGTCGAATTACATTCAGGTGCATTGCTATAGTTAGATTTTCTTTCTTGCATTTGTGTTTTTGTTAAAATTCCTATCCCTTTTCCCAATATACACTTAATATAAAGAAGAGACGAACTTCTTAAAAATCTGGAGGTTGTTTCAAGTCGCAAGTCCCACATGTTAAAACTTCCCATTGTTGGTGTTAGAAACAAGCACAATTTTAACCATCAATAGTTACACTTTTCACCTTTCATCCTTTTCACCATGAGGAGAACTTAACAAAATTGAAACTATGTATTTTGATCATATCAAGAAGGATGAAGTTATCTGGGAAATTTTAAAATTAGGTGGCTTGACAAACTTCATCACTATCATCTGTAGATATGATAAGCTTCTTTCATGCAAATTTTCTAAATCATGATAGGACAAAGTGGTCACTATTAATAATGTCACTATTGAGGTAATTATCAGAATTATCACTTAGGTCACTAGTCTCAAAATAGAGGAAGTCAAGTTTACTAAATTTGAAAGGAAATATAGAGAGGAACATGAAAAATTTCTCTTGGAAGGCAAGTTGATGTCAAAATGCATAGGTGGTTTCCTACGGAAGGATGTTCCCACTTCATTCGATAGATTAGTAGAGCAGATTATGCACTACATCACTTTGGATGGAAATTATTATCTTATTAATTAGTTCCACCTTATGATTCTAAATTAATTTCATCATAAGATCCCTCTTATCCTTCCTCTTTTTATACTACATTCCCTAGAATCTTCCATTTTTGAGGTTAAAATAGGTAAAATGAAGGATCCACTACACCAAGCTACCATATTATTGATCTTTAACTATTATAAGATTCTTCCACCCCTCCTCCCATTTATTATAAACCCCTTAAACCCATTCCAAAACTCTTTCCCAATCTAATTCCCCCAAAACCCTTTCCCAAACCCATTCCCTGATGCAATATCCCTCCCAAATTCTCAAGAATCCTAAGTAGTTCTGTTAAATCTTACCCATCTTTCCCCATCAACATTAACACTGATGATAGTGATTAGGAATATTATCCTCCTTCCAAACTAAATCATATGTCTCCTCCCAAGAACCCTGGTTCAAAACCTCTTAATAAATCTAGACCTATGTCTAATCCTTCCTTATCAGATACCAAAAAGAGGAAATTATCCAATTCTATTTCCTAGTTTTCCTCTGTTCCCAAATCCTTCCCAATTTCACATCCCCTCCCCCCTCCATTTCATAATCTCCCCCATTCTCACACCCCTACTTCCCACATATCCACCCCATCCCTTCACCCCTTTTCCTCTACCTTGGAAGATATCAAATTGGTTGATGTTGTAAATAGTCTAAATTTGCTCAGATAGAGTATCCCGTCTACTCCCTCTCCTAACACCCCCTTGCATCCTATTTATAATCCCCTCCTATTTTACCTTCCCACCTTCCTAAATTTAAGTAAAACTTAGAGAATCAAAATAAACTTTCAAGGCTAAGGTTGAAGATGAAATAGACCTGCATAAGTCCATCCTCTGTTGTTATGTTAAAGATGAAAAATGGTTCAAAGATGAACTAAAAAAACTAAGTCTTAATGATGGTATATCTTTTACCAATAATTATCTTATTAAAATTATTTTTGAAGTTAAATAAATTAAGAAAAGGCTCAACAATTTGGAAAAGCAAAATGCCTCCCTTAATGACAATCTAAGAGGCTTGATTAACTATAGCAAATTCACCATGCTTAAAAGTCCACAAAGTATAGATACCCTAAACTCCTTGGTAAATGCCAATGATGAAAGTTTTGCATCTCATTCCAAGGACACCAAATTAAAGGGTATTGATAGTACTAATACACTTGAGCATACTCTAAGTGGGATTTTTTCACTAGATCATCTCAATCAAAAATGGGCTAAGGAATACAAAGATTGGATAAATCTTAAAAACTAGTCCACTACTTTTCTACTATTTTTCTCTTATTTTTTTGTTATTCCTTTTGTTCTCTCTTTGTTCTTAGACTACTTTATCTAGGTTATAGACCTTATTATCACTATTCTATGAGGGGTAGTGTCCCCATTTAAAAAACCCTATGACTCTATTTTTCTTTGTAAGGGTTAGGGTCCCCATTTAAAAAAACCCACCTTAACTAATAATAAAAGCAAATAGGGGCTAGAAGAGATACCTTCACCTACCAATAGTGAAAGTGACCCTATTGATATTTAGATGTTTCTAAAAAAAATTTGGATGTAATGTCATGTTGTGGAGACCATGTGATCAAATGGACAATGCATACCCTTTTCAACTATATGACTGGATTGATACTTGATGACTTGGATGATTATGATGATTGATATTTTCTCTTGATATTGAGAGCATATGGATAGTCATAATTGGATTGATGGAAGTGGAAGGGTGAGCTCATGATTATAGTTTTTAATAAGAATATGGACCATTGAGCTTGATCCAAGATCAATGGTTGAGAATGAATCCTCCTCCTCATTGAATGAGAGAGTTTGAGAAATAAATATGGGGAGTCAGATATGCAATGAGGAGTGTTAAATGGGGAATGACCTTTATTTGTAATTTTTCCCTTGTATGGGAATTTGGGAAGATTTTATGACAAGTGGGTATTGATGTCACCAACTTGAAATGACTTATTGATGGATTTAATTTTTTATTTTTGGATAATTATGGAAATTATATTTTTTATTGATATTTATATTTAGGATTAATTATATAACATGAAATGATTTGATAACTAATTAAACTTGATTTTTCATTTGAGATATTTTTATAAGGTTAATTATACAAACAATATTAGTTGATTAATTGATTGGTGGTGATGACTTGATCTAAGATGTGGTTGATGAAATTAGGGGTATGATATGGTGTAATAATTTGATTAGGGATATGGTGCTAAGATTTAGGATGAAAATAGTAATTGGATTAATGGTTCAGTCTGATATAAAATATTAGGGTTTAATCATGTAATAATTTGGAATAGTGATGCTAGTGAATAGTTGTGACATCAGAGTGACTGAAATGAGATGTTTACATTTCCCCACTTTTTAAAATGGAATTGAAAGATGATGGTGGAATAATGGGTATATAAGGAATGAATAAGATGGAAAAAAATGGGCATGTGGGGATGCCACAAGTGATAAGATGAAGACATACGTTCATTAGGATAAACAACTTTTCACAAAATAAAGAAGCCACAAAAAAATGAGCATACCAAGATGCCCCTAGTGGTCTGATATGATTCCCCCTCGAGGGGTCATGCAAGGAAGAAATGAAGTGGATGGGTCCTAAAAAGTAAATATAATGGTGAAATGAAGGGAAAAGCATGGAAAATGATGAATAATGGTGAAAATAGGGATAAAATTGGTGAAATGGCTCCAATTTGAGCTTATTAGGTGAGAAATGGATGAAAATAATGCAAATTGGGGGGAAATTATTTGAAATTTTGGTGTATTAGGTGAATTTATAAGGGGTGAGGGTGAAAAACTATTCATTATTACCCTATCTCCTTGAAAATTTATGCTCTAGATTTTTTCTACAGTTATTTATAAAAATGGATTGTGTGCCTTTAGATAACCACTAAAGTGAGTAAATTCAAGAGTATCGATATCACTTGAGTGCAAGCCTCAAATAAGTTATTTTTATTTTGTGATTTTTTTAAATTTTGGGTCATAAATGAGGTGGTAAATATGAGTGAATCATAAGTGAAGTGAAGAAACTTTTCCTTGTACTATTTATGTAGTCACAAATGATGTTCGTGTGTCTAGGAATAATGTTTATGTGATGAAATCAATGTTTGCATGAAAATATCACATACACAAGTGATGTGTCATCTATGCGATAATTAAATTTACATATATGTCAAGGAATTTAAGAAGACATCATGTCATTTTCACTCAAAGAAACATTAGCACTAAAGGAGTGGAAAAATTTAACCATATTGATGAAAAATGACTAAGTTTGCATCATTTATGGATGTTTCTAGGGGTGGTTATAAATTATTACCATGTAGAAGCATAGATCATAGGCGATGAGACTAGTGAACTATTTGTGTGAGTTAGAATTTGAGTTACTAGAGGCATCAAGGTTATTTCATGTAGTGAGGATTCCCCTAATTTGGGTGAACATGGTGATGTTGATAGCACTGGTGGAGAGTTATCACTCTGAGACCAACACATTTTAGTTGTCGATGGGTGAGATGACTACAATGATCAAATATATATGGTAGATCTTATAGATCTTGATACCTAGGATAACCCTATATTGGACAAAGGAAAACCCACTTATTAAGATGGAAAGACTGGTTTGGAGGACAAACATCCCACTACACAGGTAAGGCCTATATTTATATGCATTCTTGTTAGGGAGGTTGATACATTAGTTTCCCTTAGTTTTGATGGAAATTTTCAATGAAAATATGCTACCTTACAAGATTGTATGGTTATTCCAAATAGGTTTGGCTGATATGATTGAAAAAATGATCAAGTGTGAAAAAGTGTTCACATGGGGGCCTATTGTGCTAACTTTATTGGTGTGTAGGATTTTCCTACACTTATATTTATCTTACTTAGGTTTGTGATTTTTGTGTACATTGGGGATGTTTATCCCACATGTATGAGTATGTTGGTTCTATGACTTACTTTGATCTATTTTGGGACAGTTACTCCAAAATGCATGGTATGGTTGGGGTTCACCTATCTTCCACCTATATATGTACCTCTTCATTAAGCCATTTCTAATGCAATGCAAGACTATTTCTGAATACACAGTGCTCAATTTATGCTCTCATCTTGATTTTAGTCTTCAATAGAATTCATGTGTTTGATCAACTAGTCTTTGATCTTGGACTTCTTCGTCAATGGATGAATCTTTCATGGTATTAGAGTGGGTACTAGTATAAAAACCACCATAATCTCTTATTTTTATTTCAAAATATTTGAATATATTTTATGATTTGAATTATCCATCAATTATCAAGAGAAATCTATGGATCAACGTGTTCATATGTAGTCTATTATCTTACAATATTGGCATTTGCATATATTTTCTTGTGTATTAACATACAAGTTTTGATTGAAGATCTGTAATAGGGAATTCAACCATCAATGTTTGTCTTGAGCCTACATATCATCTTTAGGTGTTTGTGTTTTAATGACCTCCAACAACCTAAATCCAAATTACAATCAAATCCTCACAAGAAATCACCTTACTTGTTGGTCATGACTATTCAAATATCCCTTTCACATAGTGTTGTGGTCTTTATACTGGTAGTCCAAGTTAACACCTATGAGTCCAAATGGATACAAAGAGGCTGATCTTGACAGAATCAAGATGTAGAAGTCATGCATTAGGGCATCATCAAGTCTGACCACATCTATTTTATGGTGTAATTATCCTTACACATTATCCATCTAGTTTGTATCTACTTATCAGTGCATTATCTCCCTGATTTGGAGTTCAAATAGATAGATTGAGTTCCCTTCCACTCACCATTGACTACATTCACTCACCATTCACCTCTCAATACCTTCACTTGGCACATATCAACTATCATCTAGTATGTATATACCTCCACCTATTTAAAGGGTCTATAAGTTCCAAGATACTTCTATGTGGATGATCTACACTCAATTATCTCCTCTATTCCACCCATTCACAACCTGATCTTAAGCTTGATGAGTGGTGGGATGTCCAAAGAGAAACTAATGATAATTTACAACATGGATAAATGGTTTAGTGGAGAGTTATGGTGATGGTAGACATCTATCCATCCACCATTATCAAGCTACAATTTGACATTCAAGCTCTTCCTAGCCAATTGTCATCATCCCACATCCTTGCCATGGCTAGCTAACCACACCAGCCTCTAGGGTCAACACCCTTGGCTATCATATCTACCAAAAACCATGGCTTTTCAATACCATAGTGGTTTGGTAGTTTTTGACATGGCTTGGCATATTTTCAAGTTTTGAATGTTCTTTATAAAAATTCAACTTGATTTATGTGATTCAAACATTATAAAAGTTCAAATGTTGTAAATTACTAAAGATGTTTCATGTGACTATTATTGATTTTATAGTGTAGATTAATTTTCAATTGCCTAAGATGGGGTTAACATTAAAGAGGAGTGGGAGACAAATGGTGGAGGTGGATGTAATTGATCATGAAAGACTTTATTTTTTAAGTGAGGTGAGGGACATTATTAGTGGAAATAGATTCCATTAATGGGCTGAGACCACAATGGTGGAAAATAGTTATTTGTTATTTTAAAAAAATGATATTATAAAGAAATAATTTTAGGGGAAATTGTAAAAATATTGTTTGTTTCTTAGTGATATCACCTTTTCTTCATTCAATTGATGAAAATGGAGGGTGAGGCTCAGTTTGGTAGGAGGCCAAACCCCCTTACACATAAGAATTTTTTTATTTTCCTCCTTCTTGGCCCAGCTTTTGCACTTATTATCTCCGACAAATTTATTATCAATAGAGCCCAACATCCTCCTTGGCCTATTTTATGCTTCACTCATGGACTAATTGATCTCATTTGACTGCATTCATTTTCACCCTAGTTTGAAGTCTATCTCTAGAGTGTGCATTGGTACTTGCATCACAAACACTGATTATTCTCACTTTTATGGACTAGATGCATTATCAACTAATCCTAATGTCCATTCACTTGAGTGTGATTTGTAATTTAAAACATAGGGGGTAATTACTAATTATCTCAGGGGGCTTGTTATGGGAACTAATTTCTCTCTTATGTGCACACTCAGTTTCTATGACTTGTGTTCCACTTTGGTGACCACTACACTGATTACTCTTGTATTATTGGATGAATTTTCAACTGATCCCAACATCCATTCACTAAGCATGCATTATCACTTGTGCAATGTTTTTCTCATTTCACTTTCTTAGTGTCTCTACTCTTAGTCATGTTGACTCTAATTGAGAGACACCAATTATATATGAGGAGAGTTGATTCTACACTAGTGCTTCTTCTTGGAAATACCAACTATGCTTCTTGGCATGCATTTATGAAACACTTTCTCATGAAAAAAAATCATACTCCATTTTTATATGGATATACTCCTACCCCTAATGAATTGGATCAATATAATAAGTTGGATAACAATTGTGCTAAGGTCCTTGGTCACTTACTATTGCTTTTTTCCTTGGATCTTCATTGCCATGAGGAGTATACACAATGTCCCTGCACTATTTGGAGCATTCTCCAGTATCTTTTTAGAGATCCCACTAATATTTATATCACTCCTCTTCTTATTTTCTCTTTGTATATTGTTGTACTCTCTCCTCATACTTCTATTTTTTTGAAGACACATTCCTAATGGACAATTCTCTTCCTACATTTGAGCCACCACTATGAGATGAGATTATACTAGACCTTAGTTGTCCTATTATAAATTATACATTCATTCCTATACAAGATGTTATTATTCTAAATCCATCACATATTTTCACTTTGGATAAATCTATTATATTCAATGAGAGTACACTTATTGATAACATCGATGACTCATCTCTTCTTGTAGATACTCATTTTGTAAATCCACACGTTTCATATGTAGTCTCTTCTTTATCTTCAAGAGTTGTTGAGTCATGTTCCACTCTTCACATGGACATTATTTCTGTGAATGTTCCATATTTTTCTTCTAACAATTTTATTTAGTGGCATTACATTTAGTTTTTGTGCATGATCTTTTTAGACCTATGCCATACATCAAATTTGGACCATATTTAGAGTTATTCATATTGTTGCCTTTATATTCCATTATGTAATGGGTATAATTTTAGTACACACATCATGTTCTCCCTTTATCAAGGGGAAGAAACATTATTCAATGTGGATGGAGCTTATACAATCTTCAACTAGAGGATCTTGTTATTGACATTGGTCATCTTATGAGCTATACTTGGAGTGGAAATTGTTTCAACATCATCTTTAGGGGTGTATTCTATCCCTCTCTTCTTATTTTATCTATTTTTTTGGGGGGGAGTTTTTCCTATATATTTTATCCTTTCCTCTACTTTATGAGAGTTGATTTGTACTTAGGTACCTCATCAAGCCTTATTTATAAGACCAATTTATTCTATTCACCTAATTAATGCTTAAGGGAGGGGTGTTGGTGTGGAGATTTTTCCTACATTTCTATTTATCTTCCTTATGTGTGTGTTTGTTGTGTATATTGGGGAAGTTTATCCACATTTATGAGTATGTTGGTTTTATGACTTAATTCCACTTATTATGGGGAAGTTAATATAACATGCATGGTATGGTTGAGATTCACCTATCTCACACCTATATATATATATATACATATATATATATATATATACATATATATATATATATATACATATATATATATATACATATATATATATATATATATATATATATATATATATATATATACATATATATATATATATACATATATATATATATATACATATATATATATATATACATATATATATATATATATATACATATATATATATATATATACATATATATATATATATACATATATATATATATACATATATATATATATATATATATACATATATATATATATATATATATATACATATATATATATATATATATATATATATATATATATATATACCTCTTCACCAAGTCATTTCTAATGATTTTTGTTCTCATCTTGATTTCAGTCTTTAGTAGAATTAGTGTGTTTGATCAACTAGTATTTGATCTTGAATGTTCTAATCAATGGATGAATCTTTCAAGCTAAAATATATATGAATTTTTATTTAGTAGTATACCATGATGGGAGGAGAATTGAAGCATCTAAACTATTGCAGGTCTAGGCCTAGGAGCATGTGATGAAAGAGTGATGTTTGGGGAGATGGCAATGAAGAGCCTCAAATGAAACTATGACTTATATATGGGTGATAGTGGTTTGTGGACATCATAGACATATGGATGACTTGAACTTATAAAAATAGGTTTTGGATGATTTTTAGGTAGCAAACATTACTTAGTATCCATACCTCAAGATTCTTTGGGTCTTCAATGATTTTGTTCAGTAAATTCATCTGACATGTTTTGGTATTCGATAGTTTTGTTTGGTAAAAGAGTTAAACTTATTTACGTCTTTGGTAAACTAAGTTAGATTTGACACATTTAGGTCTTTGATAAAAGTGTTTGGAACTTTTATTCAGGATACTCATCTACCTCACAAATATTTGTTATATCCCAAATTTTGAATACCAAAATAATAGGTTACTCAGTAAACTAAAGTTGAAGAAGTGAAAAAATGACACTTGGAAGTGGGAAATGATGTGGCACTCCTATTAAACATCAATGATGTATACATGGCATACAAAGTTTGAATTAAATACACAAATCAAATTTATAAACAATGGAAATTAATGGAACATGAGCTAGAAATCACTGCCAAAGCTACATCAAAGTAGTTAAAATGACAATGTGACCATTAAATCTCAAGATAACTTGTGAACTCAATTACTCTCTTGTGATAGAACCCTAGCCACTAGTGTTCCCTAACTTAACAAAATACTCAAGAGAGCTAAGTGATTAAATTATAAAATGGAATCATACCAAATTAGTTGAATAGCGATGACATCCTCATCCAGATCATTCTAAGGAAATCTCCCTAATTCAAGATTTTCCATCAAAGAATCCATTGAGTACATGGATATGCTCTTTGAACCTACACTATTCACCAATGATTATACAAACTACTCAATGTTGTGGGAGGGAATTCACCAAGTTGATGCACATATACATGAGGAGAATTTGACTCTAGATCGATGCCAATTGGACATATAAATACTCTTACTCAAGAGACAAGGGTTACACTTCACAGTTGTGAAGCCATAAGTCATTCCTTGTATCAACCTACTATGAGATTTATTATTCATAGGGAAGATATCTGGTGGAACATTCTTACATCATATTGACCATAAAATGATCATGGCATGCATCTCTAGTGACTCATTTCAAATATACCTCACTTATTTTTACAAATGAAAATTATGATTTATATAGATTAATGTCATTGAAGAAGTAAATATCTATTGATAAGACACTTATCAATTGGATGCTCCTTGGATAAATAATCAATTTGAAGGACAAACAACCCACACCAGTAACTAAACTCAGAATGGGAATCTTGATTGAGATGGCCCTATTGAATAGGATATTTAGATACCCAAGCATTGAATTGATCCACTTGGAATGGGTTTTATTGCTTGATTTTATAAGGCCATCAAAATTGACCTTTGTTCTGGGTGAAGTGATTATAGCAGTATTATGAGAGAAAATATTGTATAAGGATAAGAGGCCTCTATGAGGTCATTTATAAATGATGTCTTACTTGCTTGACATAGTCTTGAGGATAAGTTACATTCATAATGGTTCACTCTGGGACCCCCTCCAAATTACATAAAAACTTAGATATGTGATTTTTATTCTATCATGCACATATATGCATACACTCACAACATTGTGTGCATCTTTGATGATGTCTACCCCAAGGTATGAAGGGCCATCCATGAGTCTCACCTACCTAAGATATCAAATAATATCTCAAATACATTATTGATAAAGGGAGATTATTGGTTATACCTTGATTATATAGTCATTATGGTTATAGTCTATAAAGTTACACCATTATGCCTCCCCAAGTATGTCTTAGATAATTTGTTAGAGTAGGAAATAATGTACCAATTATGGTGGGGCATCGATGAGGACATGCATAAGAAATAAATATTAACTTCATGGCTCTCACCTAATGATTAGAAGGATATGATACACCAATTAGAAGCACTTCTATGATATGGGAAAGTACAAATAATACTATTCTTTGGTCTCATTGCCACACAATGATTGGGATCCCCATGGATAGGTACACAAACATATCTAGGGACTTGGCATTAAATATAAACATGAGCCCTGTAATCATGATTTTTTTTTCCTCAATGCTTAAAATGATGACCAAGTTAGGGAGTGGGCATAATTGATTCAATTGAAAGAAGACAATCTAAGACTTATTCAAAGGGAGCCTTCCCTTTCTATAAAGGAGGCACATACTAGACTCCCACTAGATGAAGGATGGGATACATTAAAATTATGGACTACCATACCTAATCAACCAATAGAGGAATAAGGGTAGCCCTCCAAGACATCATTTGTGGCATTTAAGGTAGTGAAGAAGAAACCAAGGGTGCTAGATACCTCATTTAGGAGAAAACAAGATGAGCCCATTTTCCTTGATTATTCAGATTCTAAGGGCCCTACCATAGGTGATATTTATTCATTTCCATAGGTTTCTACTATGGTTACCTTAACCACACAACTAGATTTTTCCATAGTGCCCAAGATAACCATTTATTATACAAGTAAGCCAAGGACTCATCCCCCTCTAGAAATCCCAATCATGGAAGCACCATTAGTGGAGCTAGCCACATAAGTGGTAGTTGGAGGGGATATCTTTGATGAAGAGGTAAAATTACAAAGAGAATTTTTTTTGAACCTCTAGGACTCAAAGGGCAAGGCATGATTGCTTAAGCAACTATCAGGTGAGCCAACACCCCATCCAATTTCCATTACCCCTATTGTTTCCCAAGTTTCTCTTTCTATAGTTAGTTGATTTGATCTTGTTTAATTCAACCCTTATATCCCCCTCCTCTCTTGGTCCCCAAGGTAGATGTTTCTCCTATTCATCCCCTTTTTCAACCAATTCTATTTATTCCAAAGGTAAAGGATACCTACTCTACCCTTGTAGTTCCTACTTCCCCAGTTGGTGTTACTCTAATTAATCCTCCTACATCCACTCATACTATTCTTATTTTTTTTCTTCCTCTACTATTCCAACCACCATAAGAACCAATAAAAATGTCATAAAGAAATCAAGGGGAGAAGTAGAAACTCCCCAATTACATTTTTCATCTACACAATTAAGTCTACCAGTTCTCCCTCCTAGTCCTTCTAAATAAACAACTATGATAACCACCAGGAAGGTTGAGAAGAAGAAAAATCTAGTTTACATAGTCCATCCACTACCACAATATGGTGGAGTGGACTAGTCCAAAATAAATTGGCCTTCACTCCTTGAACCCCTCCTAGAGGATATGCTCAAGCATACATCAGGGGAGATTTGGGTGAGACTATAGCTTCAAACACTCAATATATAGAACCAACCCAGTTAGTCCTCCCATAGTGGGAAACAACATGCAATTAGAGGCTTATAAAAGGCCTAATCTAATAATTATTGAATTTCCTAATGTAAGTATAGTATTTGAAAAATCTATAGGGAGTGTACAGAGGGTCAGAAAAAGGAAGCTAAAAGATGAGACTCAAAGATCAGTCATAGTGGAGGAAAGGCAATAAATGTTCACGTTATCCAAAAGGAAGGACAAAAAATTAGGCAAATCCCCATATATAGAGGATTTTATATCTTATTTTGAAACACATAAGGGTGCTCTAGTAGAGATACCTGAAGGAACTGAAATGGCATGTAGAGAACTAGAGAAAGAACTGGAATAACTAAGAGAACAATCCATGTTCCAACCTAAATTAAAATGAATTTCCAAAGTGCTACATCCAAATTATATAATACCATTGAGGCTATTAGTGTAGTGAGGGTAGAATTGGTGCCCCATATAGTAAAGACTACCAAATTATTTTATTCTTTAAATATATATGAGAATAAACTTAAATTCCTTATTCTTTTTATAATCGACAAAGCATATGCACACCTGAACCTTATGGCACCATTGGAGGCTACCAATGCCCTCAAATTGGTGGTCATCAAAACATAAGAGGCCAGGGAGTGGATTGATGCAACTGAGGTAGTGATGCCTAAATAATCATACTAGCAAATTTTGGATGAATTAAAGCTTTCACATGACAAGGATTTTATAGGGAGACTTATCAATAAGGCCAATTTTAATTAACTCTTATAATAAGATTCAAATAATTTCAAATAGGATATAAAAGGGAAGACCCTAGATGAAATATATACTAGCACAATTTTGTTAGGAAGAAGGTCACTAAAGTTGAGATTTTTAGATTTAACTTCAAGACTACAAAGGCTGAACATGCAAGGCTCATAGAATAGGTAAATAGGGTGATTAGGACTTTTCTCCTTAATATGGATATAATTAGATATTAATATGACATCAAGGATAAACACTATCAAGATTTGGAAGAGAATAAGAATGCTAGCACTTCAATTCCCATTTCAACACAAGCATCCACTTTAGTGCCTCCAGTAACCTTACCTACCATGCAAGCGCCCAATCAACCTTAAATTGAAGGCCAATATTGTATGTACACATAAGAATGGTACTTAATGTTGAACTTACAATTTACATACACTTAGATCATAAATGTAAAATTGCTTGAACTATTTGTAATCATGTACATGTTGTATTACCTTACATAGGCCAACTAATTTTGACATAAATGTAATTAACTATAAGCATGGAAAACATATAATTTTTAAGAAAAAATTAGACCTAAGGTTCTAACTATGACATGTAACCATGAGTTCACAAACACTTATAGGATGAGGCATCCACTCCCCAAGTATATATATTTATGTAATTTTACATTTTAAAGGGTTAGAAGATTTTATCAATACAAGAAGAAGTCAATTTGACTATCATTACATTGGTATTCTCTCATTCCATTCATGTCATATCAAGGTTTTGATTTTTTGGTTGTAATAATACAATAATTTGAAGTGTGCAAAAGCTATGGATAAACTATGGTTATTTTATCAATATATTCTAATTGTAGATGTGCGAATGCTATTGAAAGTTAGTAGATATTATAAAGCAATTAGTTTAAACTATGTTAATTTTCTTAGTGTGTAGAAGTGCTTTCTATTGGATTTTCTAATTGTGTGCAACAACTACCTTTGACGCCTTCTTGGTCCAAGATATAATATTCTAATTAAGGGTGTGTAAAATCAACTCAAAAGGTATCAACCTTCAACTGAGACCATCAAGTTTCCTATACCACTCCTACCGAGACTTTATAATTGTGTTTACCTATGAGTGTGAAAAAACTACAAGTAGTGAGCACTAGTTTTGAAAGTATTTGTCCACTAAAAAACCAGCCAAGGAAATGACCCTTTGAGATCTCAGAACCTTATTTTCTACTTTAAATTTCCCTCCTTTTGATGTTTATTTGGGTAAGATCTACCCACTTTAGATTAGGTATCACCTATCCATCACACTCACTTAGGTTTTATTTCTTTACTAGGATTCATTTCACTACAAGAAAACCTGGTTAACAACCTACATCTTTTGCTTACTATTACACCACAATATTATTTAATACATACTTGTAAATCATGTTATGGAGTGGAGTTTACCTCTATTAAGATCCTACAACATTAGAAGCTACCTTATTTAAACTTTGGTTGGTGCATGAGGCCCACATCAATAGAAACAAAAGATGGCACTAGAAGGAGGGGAAATTGTGTGCCTTCCCTAGTGATAGGTTACCCCTTACATTGAATTTAAATAGAGACACCTAAGAGAGATACTAGGTCTAGGAACCAAACTAGTCTTTTGATTTCACCCTTATCATCACATCGAAGGCCTAGATCTGCATCAATTTTTCCTAATATACCAAGGGCTAGAGCACTATATCTAATTAGAAATATCCATCCCATTAATTTTCCTATGGCCCAATCACATCCTTGGTTGGTTAGATCTGCCATTGTTATCTTAAGAGACGTGCATAATTTGCCTATAAACCTAGATAAATATCTACCTTCTTTCTCCCATTCAAGAGGAATGACTATATAGGAACACATTAAGTATTTTAAGGTTGCATTAAAATTAATGAATGTTACTAATGAAGATGTTGCATGAAGGATTTTCCCATTTACCATATAGGATGTTTCCAATGATTGGTATTTCAACCTTCAAGAGAACTCAATCACTTCTTAGAATACATGTTAGATTATATTTCTTGCCTAATTCAGATAAGTTACCTGCCTTAGACTTGTGTATCAACATTTTATTAGCATGTAAATGGAGCCTAATACCCCATTTTATGATTTAAATGATAGATTCATGAAAATTTACATTTGGATTAACCTAGAGTATAGGCCAAATGGACCATTGGAAATGGATATGTATATAAATTATCTAGATCCAATCACTATAGTGTTCCTATGGAGAGATGTTTCTACCACCACTCTAGATTTAACATATTAAGAGGCTATCAAAATTGATAGACAACTAAACCCTCAAATACTTGACACTCCGAATATCAATGTTGGTTTTCCAAATTTTAATCTAATCCTCATATCAATCAAAATATCCCTACTTTTAATTAGAATCAACTATATGAATTACCTTATCTAATTTAGAAAACACCTAATCAAAACTATGATTATATGAATAAGCAGGTACAGATGAATAGTCATCAACATAATCAAAATTTAGTTCCCTCTAATTTTATAGTTGTACAATAGATAATTTTACCAAAGCAGAACTGGATTCCATCCTAAGCATGGTACTAAAACTAAGTAATGACTTCTTAAATTTACAAAGGAAAATGGACAACACCACTGGACAAAATGATAACCAAAATTTTAAGTTTCAAAGATACAATAGGCACTTCAATAGGCATATTAATAATGTAGAGAAATATTCCAATAAGCTGCTAGAAATTAACATATTACAAATGGCTTTATCCAATTGGTGTAGAGTTCATAATACATCACATCATGGTTAAATTGAATGTGTGGAGTTTTTTGTAGAATTTGATATCTTCCAGAGGGAGATGGTAAGGTAATATTTGATGAATAATCCAATATAGTTCCATATATAATCTAAATCTTCAAACACAATAATGGTATTTGAAACACATGAGTCTTTCTTCCCAGAAGAAGATGGCAATGAACTAGAGGATAAATCTAATGAAGTGCAAGCTTTCTAATAATAAAATAAAGGTAATTGTAAATTGAGGAATATGTATACCTTTACAAAATCTACTCCACAAAATCTAAGAGCCAACAAAAATACACCTCCCCCTAAAGGGAATGAACAACTCCAAAATAAATAGGAGTAAGTGTTAAGCATTGTTTTTATTGTTAAGAAGTGTTGTCATTGATGTCAAGGTTGATATCATTAATATAAATATACATGGTGTGTGGGGTATGAGATTGTATTCCTAATATTAATAATCAACATATAACACAATGATATATGAAGATCCTTGGTCAAGATCCAAAGATATTCTAGGTAGCTCTGAAGAAGTTTCATCAAAACTTTAAAGATCCACCCAAGCAATTTTGAAGATCTGCATAAGTAACTCTAAATATGCTCCATTGATCTATGAAGATGTTTTGTTGAAGATCCAAAGAAGAGGATATATGAGGTTACTTTATAAGGTATATGAGGTGATTGAGTACTTAAGATAATGTCAAGGCAAGCCTACAGGGGTAAGGCCTTAAGCTTAAATCTACAACTAGACTAGTTTTAGACCCTGCCTGACCTAATGAGGTCTCATGAGGTATTGTCAAGGAAAATTAAGGATGTTTGACATTGTTTTAGCATGTGATATGTTGTGTTAGAATTTAATTAAGGTAGAGAGCACATGGAAAGAGGTTTGAATGTCAGTTCAAGACCTAATAAAGTGTGAAGACTCAGTTGTAGAAAGTAAGATGGTGAGAGCATGGCCTAATGAGGTATCTTGATCAATTTACAAGGAATGTGTGAGTATGTAAGCATTGAAAAAATTATGTTATGTTTTTATAGGTGTGTTTACCAAGTTTTAGGTCAAATTTTGAAGGTTAAGGAAAGAAAAAGTGCTTTAAGGTCTCTCAAGTGCATAAAATGAAGGGTTCTCAACCTGAGAAAGATTTACTTGTGCTCATTAGATTATAAAATTTTTTCATGGGAACCTAATACATTCATGGTAGATTGGTAAGGGTCATAGATAAAAATTATAGGCATTATTTTTTGGATTAAGGGGATATGATTTATTAATTATTGTTAAGACTAAAAGATGGTTTAAATCCTCAAAGAACCTTAATAGTGACCCAATATGAAAGAAGTTAATAAAAAGTGCCTAGAACGGTTTGGTATGTATATAAAAGTGATTTTAGGTTGAATTAAACCCTCTAAATCACCTCCAAGTGTGATTTTTTTGTCAATAGAGTGAGTGGACCCTATAAGAAAGACCTTATTTCTCATAAATTTGCTATAACAGAAAGAGTTAACCAAGTTAAAGTATGCAAATCATTGGAGGAAAAATTTGGAGACTTTTAGTTTGTGTTAAAAGTGGATTTTTAGTAGGTTTTATATTTCACATATTATAAATAGAGCATCCAAGACAATCTATCTCTAAGACCTAATGGTGTTGACATTGAGAAAACTAGACATAAGTGAGAAGTTGATTAGGGATGTGCTATAATGGATTAGAGATGAATAAAATTGAATGGAGATGTTTTTTAAGACCTATAATACATGTACATATTGGATAGAATATTTGGATATGATTTTATATAGAAAAAATTTGCTCTCAAATTGACTTGTCTAACTCAATGAGGTTTATGTATAATGAAGTCATGAGATTGGTCTGTAAGACTAATATTGCTATTAGATATTATGATATATTTATTGTAAGTTGTTTTGAGGTTTTTTTAAGATCATAGTAATGAATTATAAGTTCTTAATTATTCTTTTTTATGTATCATAAGTTCATGTTTCCATGAGTCTGTTTTGAAGTTAGTTGACAGTTCTGAGTGGGCTACTTGAAGAGAAGAGTTTGAGCCTAATACCCTAATTTGAAGCATATAATGAAGTTTGTGATGAGCCTAATGTCATGAGGTTTTTTAGTGTGTGATTTTTTCCATGTTTGTTTAAGAAAAATGTGTTTATGCTTTAGTTGTTCAAAGACATATTTTTTGTGTATGCACAAGCTTATTGTGAACAATATTTTAAGAAAAGGTTCAATTGGTGGTTGGTCCTAAAAGGTGTTGTGGACCTAAAGTAAATTTGGATAATATATATTTTGGTGGTATATAAAATGTTACTATCATGAGTGGGTTTTTAAATTGTTCCAAGGAGATCAAAGGGTAACATGTAATGATGAAGGCCTAAAAGAGGTTTTGGTATTTTAAGTTGTATCCAACTTATTATAATGATTTATTAAAATATGAAAAATGTCATAAGATATATTTTAAGTGTAATAAAAGTGTGAAAATATGTATTTATAATCAAGAGGTTTGTGAGCTAGAAGATTTTATAAGAACAAGGCCTAATAGGCCTAATTGACTAGTTAGAGAATTGGAGAGTGCAAGTAAAGGAAATAACACATTGAAGAGTTGAAGGAGTTATTATAGAAAATAATATGGGTGTATATACACTATCATGAAGATATAAAAAGGGTATTGTAGATGAATATCAAGGCCATATGATGTAATTTTTCTTGAATAGACCTAGATGAGTGAAAAATCTTGAAGGTAGTTTGAGAGGGATAGAAGAATGAGAATATATGAAGAAGGTGATCATAGTTTATTGTATGAAAAACATAAGGTTATAAAGGTGATCAAAGGTTTGAGGTGGCTAAGTTGGTACTGAGTCATCTAGAGGGTTGGTTCCTCCTTATAAGTGGGTGCTTGCTAATGCTTAGTTAAATTGGTACTTGGCTAGTTGGGGTTGGCGCTCCATATGGAGTTGGTGATTCACTAAATTAGGTGGATGATTTAGTGCTAATCCATCTATGGGTTTGGTGTCTCCTTGTAAGTTGGTTCTTACTAAAGCCTATATTGGTTGGTGCTTAGATATATGGGGTTGGTGCTCCATGTAGAGCTAGTGCTTCACTAAATGTGATCTTTTATTTTATAGGATAGTAGTCCACTTGCAGAGATTAATGGGTTTTCTTCCCCTTGAGGGTTTCTAACTCAAAAAAATGTTCTAGGTTTTATGCTATTATGAATGATTCTTGATGTTTTGTTAGTTTACTATATTATTTGAATGATTCATGATTGCTAAGTGAAATTAAATGAAAGTTTTTTGAAGACTAATTCACCCCCCTCTCATTCATTGTGCTTCCAATAATTGGCATCAGAGGCTAGTCCTTTGTGACAAGTCTAATAGCTTGAAGGTGATCCTAAGAATCACAATATGTCTTGTGATCAATAGGGAGAAAACATGTATGATGAATAAATAGACCTTGAATCTGAGCTCATAAGAGCCCTTAATAATTTGAAACATCAAAAGAAGACTATCAATGATCTCAATAGTCAGTTAGAAGATGTCAACACAAGGATCAAGTCAAATGAATTTGAGTACAACTAGTTGAAGGTTGAGCTTATGAAACTAATAGATAAAATGAGCGATTTTGAGATAGATAATGAGAAGGCAAAACAAGTCAAGAATATCAACATAAAAAAACCAATTAGGTAGCCCAATGCAATAAAGGATAAGTCATATTGAAACCATGGTAAGTAAAAGAATGTTGTTTACTACATCTATCATAATACATGACACATTGCAAGATTCCACTCTAATAAATTTAGAAGGCCTATAATATTCAACAAGAAATATGAAGCTCTTAGAATGCACAAAAAGATCAAACATTTTTATAGAATCCAAAACAAGTTAGGATAGATCATATTGAACTCAAGACGCAAGATGGACTATTTGCCAAGGAGGAACAAAATACCAAAGAGGATTTTATGCTAGCTCAGAATGCCTTTCACATTCAAGATGAAGACATGAAATGATATATATAGTGGTTGTTCAAGCAATATGACAAGATAACAAAATAATTTATTCTCATTAAAGAAGAATTCTATAAGAACAATGAGGTTTTGAGACAACACAACTGCCCCTATAATTGGCAAGGGTGTTTTCAGTTTGGATAATGGAAAGACCAAGAATCAAAATGTGTTTTATGTGGAAGGATAGAAACATAACCTGATCAGTGTAAGTCAAATGTGAAATAAAAGACACACACTAACCTTTCATGATAGAGGATGTGATATAAGGAGAGCTAAATCAGGATGACTAATTGTTAATGCCAAGAAGATTGAGAACAACCTATATGTATTGAATGAGATCAAGAAGGAGAGATGTTTCATAACCAAGATATATGAAATTTAGCAATGGCACAGAAGGCTAGGTCACCTAAACTTTGAAAATCTAGTCAAAATTCACACTAAGAAGTATGTGAAGAACATGCGTAAGATCATCAAACCTATAAACATACTTTACAAGGCATGACAACATGATAAGTAGACTAGAATAAGGTTCAAGTATAAGGAGTAATCTACCACAAAACCCTTGAAATTAATCCACACTGATCTCTATGGGACTAAAATAATTCAAATCATTCAAGGAGACAGCGAATTCATGTTACTCATTGATGATTACACAATAATGACTTAGGTTACATTCTTGAAAGAGAAATCAGAAGCTCTTGACAAGTTTAAGGCATTCTAGGCCCTTGTTGAGAATGAGAAGAATGGGAAGATCAAGTGCCTAAGATTTGATAGAGGTAGATAGTTTTGGTTTAACGAGTTTGATGAATTTTATGAGATTCATGGTATAAGGAGACAATTCTCAGCAGCTAGGACACCTTAGTAGAATGGGGTAGTGGAAAGGAAGAATCAGACAATTCAAGAGATGGATAAAACCATGTTGAATGAGTTTATATTATATGATCGATATTAGAGAGAGGTAGTAAGCACTATTATCTACAGTTTGAATATAGGATAGATAAGGACTAATGACAACAAGAGTCCTTATAAAATATGGAAGGGTAGACGTATAAATGTATAATATTTTAGAGTGTTTGGGAGTAAATGTTTCATCAAAAGATATGACAAATAGTTGGGTAATTTTGATTCCAAATCTGATGAAGACATATTATTAGGATACTCATCAATGAGATTAGATTATATATTTTATAACAAGAGACTACAAAATATAGTGGAAAGTATCAATGTAAATATTGATGAGACAACAAAATCTCACTCACAGTCAAAGAATACTTTAGAGAGTTTGGACTTCAAGAATGATGAAGAGACTATAGAGGTTGATGAGGAAGAATAATAATTTTAATAGAGACATGACTCAAAAGGACACTCAAGATAGATTCAAAGAGACCATCCTGAATCTCAAATCATTGGCAATAAGAATGCAAGTATGCAAACAAGGAGAAGACTGGCAAGTAATCTAAATCAAGATAATGTTTCTCTATTATCCAAGATTGAACCTAAGAGTCTTATAGAATAAAGCAAAGACAAATTTTGGATAGGTGTTATGAATGAGGAGTTATATCAAATAGAGAAGAATGATACTTGGGAACTAGTTCCAAGGCCTAAAGATAAAAATGTCATTGGCACAAAATGGGTGTCTAGAAATAAGTTGATGAAGATGGAGAAGTCACTAGGAATAAGGATAGATTGGTATGCAAGGGATATACATAAGTTGAAGGGGTAGATTTTGAGGAGACCTTTGCACTAGTAGCAATATTAAAAGCCATCAGATTGTTTCTAGCTTATACATGATCCAAAGGATTCAAGGTATACTAGATATATGTCAAAGCGACCTTTTTGAATGGGAATCTAGAATAAAAAGTGTACATTGAGAAACCTAAAGGGTTATCACTATTATATGAGAAATACTATGTTTTTAGACTAAAAAAGGCTCTCTACAGTCTAAAGCAAGCTCCTAGAGCTGGGTATGCTAGGTTGGACAAGTATCTATTGGATCAAATATTCAAAAGAGGAGTTGTAGATAATAATCTATACATCGAGAGAGAAGATAACCATCAAATGATAGTATTTATCCATGTATATGACATCATATTTGGTGAAAACACTAAGAACATGACAAAGGCCTTTGCATAGGTGATGAAGAAATAATTTGACATGTCCATTCTAGAAGAACTATCATTCTTTCTTGGGTTGAAAATCACTCAATCTGAAAAAGGTATATTCATCTCACAAACCAAGTGCATAAGAGAGATGTTGAAGAAGTTTGAGATGGAATATTGAAAGGTAGTTAGTATACCCATGATCATAAGATGTAAGATAATAAAGTAAGATGAGTCTTCAAAGGTCAATCAAATATCATATAGGTCAATTATTGGAATTTTGTTGTATACCACTGCCTCTAGACGTGACATCATGCAAGTAGTAGGTCTTGTGGGAAGAATTCAATTAGATCCAATGGAGAATCATATGCAAGTAGTTAAAATGATACTCAAGTATCTCAAGGGGAATATGGAGTATGTATTGTGGTATCCAAGAAGCAATGCATTCAATTTTATAGCCTACACATATGTATATTGGGTAGGAAGTATAGATGATAGAAATAATAGCAGTGGACAAGCCTTCTTCTTAGGTGGGTGTGTAATTTCATAGATAATCAAGAATTAATCATCAATATCATTGTCCACTTGTGAGGCTAAGTACATTTCATTAGCTTCATGTTACACTCATGTCATATGGATAATATAGACCCTAAAATACTACAAGGTGGAGTATGATGGTCCTATCCCTGTCTATTGTGATAATACAAGTGATATAAGAATCTTAAAGAAACCTATCATGCACTCAAGCACAAAATATATTCCCATCAGGTATCATTCTCTAAGAAAGTAGGTAAGTGAACAAAGTATCAAGCTTTAATATGTTTTTACATAGGATCAAATTGCAACTATCTTGACCAAACCACTTCCAAAGGTAACTTTTGAATACCGAAGATAGAAATTAGGTGTAATTCCTACCCTTAGTAATCATTAAAAATGTAAATTACTGAGGGGGAACTAATCATGGTCATTATATCTAAGAACAAGTTAGCTATTCCAAGAAGGTATGCTTGGAGATATGGGGAGCATGTTTGTTTTATGTCTCATAAACTCATAGTTCTATGGGTTGAGTATTTTGGTTACTAAGAGTGTGATCCAAATAATTGTAGAAATCATTTTGTCATTTATGTCAAAGGGTGAGAAATACCAATATGGGGAGATAAGGATGATTAGTGTTCAATATGGTTTGCCATCAATGATAAAGGGGTAGATAGTTAAGCATTGTTTATGTTGTTGAAAAGTGTTGTCATTGATGTCAAGGTTGATGTCATTGATGTCAAGATACATGGTGTGTGGGTTATGAGATTGCATGATTGATATGAAGACTTGGCACAGACTGAAATGAGCTATGAATATCTTTAGTCAAGCTCTAAAGATTTGCTAGGTAGCTTCAAAGATGTTTTATTAAAGCTCTGAAGATCCACCTAGGTAGATTGAAGATGCTCCATCAAGCTACAAAGATGTTCTATTGAAGATACAAATAAGAGGTTGTATGAGGTTACTTGAGTAGGTAATTGAGGTGATGGATTACTTAGGATAATGTCAAGGTAATCCTATAGGGGTAAGGCCTTAAGTCCAAATATGAAACAAGACTAGTTCTAGACCCTGCTTGACCTAATGAAGTGTCATGAGGTATTGTTAAGGTAAATGAAGGATGTTTGACATTGTTTGAGCATGTGAGATGTTGTGTTAGCATGTAATTAAGGTGGAGAGCACATGGAAATAGGTTTGAATGTTAGTTTAAGACCTAATGAGGTGTGAAGACTTAGTTGTAGAAAGCAATATGGTGAGAGCATGGCCTAATGAGGTATCAGGATCAATTTCTAAGGCATATGTGAGTGTGTGAGCATTAAAAAAAGTATTTAATGTTATCCCAAGTGTGTTGACCAAGTTTTAGGCCAAAGTTTGAAGGTTAAGGCAAGAAAAAGTTCTTTAAGGTCTCTTGAGTGCACATAATGAAGGGTTCTCAACCTGAGAAGGATTTTCTTGTGGTCATTAGCTCATCAAACATTTTCATGGGAACCTAAGTAGTTAATGGTAGATGGGAAAGGGTACAAGATCAAAATTCTAGGCATTAAGTTTTGGATTGAGGGGCTATGTTTTATGAATAATTGTTAAGATTACAAGATGGTTTAAACCCTCAAAGAACCCTAATAGTGACTCAATATGAAATAAGTTGATAAAAAGTGCCCATAATGGTTTGATATGGATATAAAAGTGATTGGATGTTTAAATCAACTCTCTCAGGCACCTCTAGGTGTGATTAGTTTATTAGGATAGTGAGTGGAACCTATTGGACCCTACAGGAAAGACCTTGTTTCTCATAATTTTTTTGTAGCAGACAGAGTTAAACAAGTCAAAAAATGAAAATCATTGGAGGAAATTTTTTGAGACTTGTAGTTTGTGTCTATGTCGGTTAATGAGCATGTTCTTTCCTTCAGGTATGCTAAAATGGTTATCTAAGCTAATCTATCACTAACAAACATAATGGTGTAGACAATGAGAAAACTAAGTAGAAGTGAGAAGTTGATTAGTGATGTGATATCATGGATTAGGTATGAATCCAAGTGCATGTATACATTTCCATATTGGATAGAATATTTGGAGATGATTATATATGGTATAAAGTTGCTCTCAAATTGACTTATTTGACTTAGTGAGGTTTGTGTATATTGAAGTCATAAGATTGATCTGTAAGACCAATATTATTATTAGAAATTATGATATATTTGCTTTAAGTTGTTCTGAGGTTGTTTTAAGATCATAATCATGCATTGAAATTTCTTAAGTATGCCATTTCATGCATCAAAATTTCATGTTTCCATGACTATGTTTTGAAGCTAGTTGACAATTCTGAATGGGCTACTTGCAGAGAAGAGTTTGAGCCTATATACCCTAAGTTGAAGAATATAATGAAGTTTGTGATGACCCAAAGGTCATGATATTTATAAGTATGTGATTTTTTCCCATTATTGTTAAGAAAAAGTGTATTTATGCTTCAATTGTTCAAAGATAGATTTTCTGTGTATGTATAGACTTATTGTAAGCAATATTTTGAGAAAAGGTTCAAGTGGTGGTTAGACATAAATTAAAGTTGGATAACATATATTTGAGTGGTAAATGAAGTTTTCCTTCCATATGTAGAGTTTTAAATTATTCCAAGGAGATCAAAAGGTAACATGTATTAATGAAGGCCTAATTGAATTAGGTCTCCTTAAGGCCTAAAAGAGGTTTTGGTATTTTAAGTTGTGTCTAATCTATTATAATGATTGATTCATGTATAAAAAATTTCATAGGAACTATTTTAAGGGTAATTTAAATGTGTAAGTGTGTATGGTTGACTGATAGGCATGTGATCTAGAGGGTTATATAAGAACAAGGCCTAATATGCCTAATTGACTAGTTAGAGAATTGGAGAGTGCAAGCAAAGGAAATAACACATTGAAGAGCTAAATGAGGTCTTATATATCATCATATGGGTGTAGAGAAACTATCATGAATATATAATAGGGTTATTTTAGATGAATATCAAGGTCATATAAACTAATGTATCTTGAAGAGACCTAGATGAGTGAAGAAGCCTAGAAGGTAGTTTGAGAGGGATAGAAAAATGAGAAGAGATAAAAAAGGAGATCATCATCTATTGTATGAACAATAAAGGGTTTTGAAGGTGATAAAAATTTTGAGGTGGATAAGTTGGTGTTGAGTCATCTAAGGGGTTGGTACCTCCTTGTAAGTGGGTGCTTGCTAAAGCTTAGTCAAGTTAGTGCTTGGCTAGTTTGGGTTGGTGCTCCATGTGGATTTGGTGCTTCACTAAATTAGGTGGTTGAGTTGGTGTTGAGTCATATAATGTATTGTTTTCTCATTTCAAGTTGGTACTGCTAAAGCCTAGTTGGGGTTGGTAATCCATGTAGAGCTGGTGCTTCAGTAAACTTGATCTTTTGTTTTATAGGATAGTAATCCATTTACAGAGATCAATGGGTTTTCTTCCCCTTGAGGGTTTCCCACTCAAATTAGTGTTCTATGTGTTATGCTATTATGAATGGTTCTTGATGTTTTTCTAGTTCACTATATTATTTGAATAATTCATGAATGTTAAGTTCACCATGAGTTCAAATGATGATTGACATACTAGTAGTAGATATTATAGAAGGATATGGACTCCTCCTTAGTAGAGACTAGTCCAAGACATTGAAAAATTATGTGGCAAAAAAATTCTCTCACATTTGGTTACCATGGAGAGGTAATAAAAACCAGATTTGAATTGATTGAGAGCCAATAATAAAGGACATTTTTACCAATTATAATATAAATAATGAAGAAGTAAGTTATAAATTTTCTAACCTTGGGATTTATTCATTAAATACAAAGCATGAAGTGTGAGAACCAAATGTCTAGGGACCTTCCCAGTTGTGGACCCTCTATTTTGACTATGCAAGATCCAAATAAGGATCAGGTGTTAGCATTGAATTGGTGGACTTACAAGGCAAGAAATACCTGGCAACATATCAAATACATTTCCCTTGCACTAATAACAGAGTGGAATATGAGGCACTAATATTGGGATTAAATTTTGATCTAAAAAATAATGTCAAACAACTGTTAATTTATGGATATTTACAACTGATAGTCTATTAAGTCAAGAACATATACCATTGTAACATCCCCATATGGATTTACTAGAATAATGGGGTAATTTTTATTTTAAATATTTACACAACACTTATTATTTCATTATATTATATTATGAGAATCTAAGTATTGACCTTAACATACTAATCAAAGTATATTAAACACAAGAAAACATGTAGCATTAATAGATATTGATTACTAACAACTTATGTAAATTAACATAACAATATAAGGAAAGTAATTATATTAAAACTCAGTCATGGTTGGTATAATAATAAAACCACTACTGTTAATGTATACAAATAATATAATTACATTTTAATACGTGAGATGCCTCAACATATATACAATGATAGATATAATGATCCATGAAGCTTGAGTCACTCTAACTCTTATATCCTTGATAATCTAAAGTGTATTATCCAAGTAAGTACTATAATGTGGAGAGAGAGCATTATCCAAACACTTTTTCACACCAAATATGGACCATTGATCCCCTACACAATGCCTTAAACATGGAATGACCCTCCCTTCACAGATGGGTAGATAGTGATGGTGCAGGAATCTAGAGAGACATGCTAGTACATGTGTGCTATAAGATCTCTACTACATGATGTGTACCATAAATAAATACATTCTAAATAGGATATCACATAAATATGTAAGTATTACATATGAAATGTCAATGTCTATCTAAACATTATTTTTTTCAAATTTTTTAAATAGCTTTTGATCTCTAGGATTAGTCAAATTCATACACACCACTTGATCGAATTACCTTCATCTGGCATTGGTGGTGTTAAGTAAGCCAATGAAGTCTATCTTACTTCTTAGTTAGTGTCAACAATGTGAGATTTACTTAACATTTATTTAACCATTAGTTCCATGTAATTATAAATATTATCATGTACAAACATATGCTAATTATTAAAATAATTAGTACATATATTTATTCTGTCAAACATATGAATGAACCTTACTCTTATAATTCATTACGTAAACCATAATTATGATAAACAAGTTTATTTTACAAAATAGGTAAAATAATTTTTTTTAAAAAGAATATACTTTCCATAAGTAAATGCATTAAATCACTCATCTCAACACAAAAGGCACATACTACTTTCATATAACAAAAACAATAAGAAATCATAGAATCTTTCTTTTCATTATGTCTATTGAGATGTTTTATTGCATAAATTAAGGCACCTTAATCTATTGCATTTATGACTTCATTATTTAAATCCATAATATAATAACGGTATTTATCCAATATGTATTTATACCTATTATATATATATATATATATATATATAAATATAACAAACACACACACACACACACACACACACACACACACACACACACACACACACACACACACACACACACACACACCATTCTACCATATAATGGAAATTTCATTTGTCCTTAGGTTATTATATTCAATAACCTATTTATGAATGAGCATATAAAATTAAAATGAGACTCTTAAATTCTTTTATCCCCAATTTTATTTGTAATAAAACTCTAACTTAGATGTGGTACATTAATGACCCCATGTTACCACACATCCTATACTTAGTTTTTACCTGAAAAACCCAAAACCATACATCTCAGATTTATATTCTCAAGTACACATTTTTCATATAGTCCTTTAAGTATACCTTTTTAATTTTTTCCATTATATCTCTATAGACATAAAACCAAAAAAATCTAATCTCAAAAAATCTATAATTTCTTGTGTTTGAATTAACCAACTGTACCCCTATCAATCTAGTTTGAGTAAGAATTTATGGTCAATAGTTTGGATATAAACATCTTATTCAAATGCCTTCCCTACCTCTAACTTGGTTTTGTTTTAAAACATAGTCCTTGTATATGTATAAATATATGCATAATATTCATAACTCACAATATTTCTAAAAATAATACGCATATACATCAAATGTATATATATATTTATACATGGTTCAAAATTAATATAACCTAAACATAGTCATGATACACACACACACACACACACACACACACACACACACACACACACACACACACACACACATATATATGTCTCACTGCTATTAGCATCCCAAATGAAAATAAACTTAAGTATGAATGTGGTTATATTCTGTCACATATCCATAGTCTGAATTTATGTCAAAATTTCACTATTTAATCTAAACTTAAAACCTTTTATCTTTTAAATGTTCCATATTTAGAACCATATAAATATATATTAATCCATACATATATTTTTATATATACTCTGTTCACATAGGTCATATATAAATGTATCTGTGTACCCTGCATCCATTTTCAAAGTACCCAAACCTTGTGTATGCATAATACATAACCATTCTACTACTTATTTTATTTATCAAATTTACACAATCCAAAACAAATAAAAACCCACACAATAATATTTATTATGTATTTATAAAATTGAATCAAATATTATAACGATATTCTCAATTTAAACCATTTTATAAAGCCTTTAACTCAGACCTCTGTTATATATATTCATCTAGATATATGTATATTCTGACTTTTTTTTAATGTATAAAAAACTATCAAGTCATTTTCTCCCTTTCTAAGTTTATAATGTATATATGTCTATATAAAACCCATATATATATATATATATATATATATATATATATATCATCTTGTTTAAACTCAATTGTGTATAAATCTCTATCTATTTTTACTAGGGTTTTTTAATGTAATTCCACAAATTAAATTGATTAATTCTATTGTTCTCAAATACTTAGTTTGAAGTCTTAGGGTTTAGGAAGATAATTCAAGATTAGTTCTATGGATGGCCAATCCATCCATAGTGTTGAGCCTATGTTTTAATTTCAAATAAACATTAATTTTTAAACCCTATTATTTAAAACCTTATATAGTATTTATGCAAATAATTTGAAAGGAAAATACTTCACCAATTTGGTAAAATAGCTTCCCAAAAACTGCGATAAAATGAACTTGATCCCTTTTTCTCCTTACTCTATATCCTTCTTCTCTTATTTGTCATACCTTCTTCTCTTCCTCATCTCAACTTTATTTTTTTCCACTCATCCACCAAGCTTTGCATGCATTTTTACTAACTTGTAGTCACCATACTCTAACCATGTTTTTCCCAGTTAAATAATGACTTAACAAATAGTTAACTACCATTAATCTTGCTATTGCATGCCCTAAATCAACTTACCTAAATTATTTATCCAATATAATTTTCATTTTAAAACTTTATGTCAGCCTATATTCCATTACCGAGTATATCACTCAAAGTCCACCTTATCAATCATTTACAAAATGATAACTACTCTTTCAAACTTTAACGTAGTCCATGCAAAACAATAAGATTAGGTTTAATTCATAGGTTAATAGTTTAGAATAATTTTACCTCCTTAATATAAATTAAAGGTAATTATCTCCATTACAATGTTAATTATTTTTTATATATTAAAATGATAGACCAATCAAAAATTGATTCTAATTATAACAAGATAACTATTTTAGTCAATTACTAGTGTATTTAGGCTATATATGTCTTTCTTTATTTTAATAACTTAACGTATATTGATATTTCTTGAATATCAATAATAGTAAGCTTAATATTATAAAACATTTTAAAGACATTTCACTAGTCTATATATAATAGTAATTAAATATCTTATACTTGATTTATGTTTTGAAATAATAGAAAAACACAAGTAAAGAAATCTCATGTAATTCCTACTATAACATCAAGCATTGAGTCTACATACAAAATGTAATTACATACAAGATTTATTCTACAATTACATATTAAAATTTAAAACATGTAAATTTTAATATCTAATTAAAACATAATAACTCTAACAATAAAACACATAATGCATATAACATTTTTAATATAATGTGGTGTGTGTATGGGTCTTAGCTTTTCCTCTGTCATCCTTCACCATCTCCATCTACATCACCCTCTCCGATGAAGAGTTACCTCCATAATTTCTCTGAGGGATGAACTCTCCCACATCCAACTCATGACAATAAGGTAGTTAGTCAAGTACATCATGATATAAATCATAAAATAATGCTATAAAAATAAAGTAACATAATCATTATGTACAGAATTAATAATTAACCTTTACATAATAATGAACATTTGAAATCTAAGTAATCATACATATATCCCACAATAACATATGACTTAATAATTTAGTTAAAAAGTAAAAAATCAATTTAACAACCATATTAATCCACAAATAACTAGGTAAATTAGTTTATTGAGAGAATCAAGATGTAACATCCTTCCCCCTATAACTATTCATCATCTTGATGAAAATTATTCAAATAATAGTTATGAATAAAAATAGAGTCTAATAGAATAAAAATATAGTATATAGCATCAAATCAAGCAAATAAATGTGGAAAATACATGTAGAACTCATCTTAGTACTCCCAAATTGCACTATCCTCAGAGTATTGGTCCCACAAGACCTTGCATTGTGACACTTCTCTATTATGTAAACATAGTTTACAAGTGTCAATTAATTTGATTGGTTCTACCATGACCACCCTAGGATCTAAAAATTACAAATCATTCCAATCCAACACATGTGAATGATCAACTATATACTTCTTAAGATAAACTATATGGAAGATATTATGTAATAGAGTTAGGGCTAGTGGCAATGCAAGCCTATACACTACAATATTGACCACTTCTAAAACCTTTAAGGGTTCCATATGTCTCAGTGAAAGTTTTTATGACTTCCCAAATTTAATCGAGCTCTTTTGTAGCTTAACATGCAAAAATACTTTATCACCTACTACAAATTCCCTAGCTATTATTTTTAGATCATCATAGCTCTTCTACATATCATTGGCCTTGACCAATATCTACCTAATTATTTTAACTTGTTCCTTCATTTTTGAAAGCATCTCAGGTCCAAAAACTACCCTGTCATCTAACCTATCCCAACTAATCGGTGTTTTACACCTTCTCCCATAAAGTGCTTCAAATGGTGCCATCTTCAAATTAGATTAATATGAGTTGTATGTAAAATAAATCAATGGAAGGTATTATTCCCATTTATATTATTGATCCATGCAATACATATGAATAATATCCTCTAACACCTAATTAACTTACTCAGTTTGACCACCAGTCTGTGGGTGATAAAAAATACTAAAGTTTAGTTGCATACTTAAAGCTGAATTTAGAGTTAACCAAAATCTATAAGACATTTTCAGATCATGATCCAATATGATATTCTCTAGAAAACCATGCAATTGATACACTTCCTTTACAATCATCTTCACAAGAGTTGGTGCATTGTTTGTCAAATTACCTGGGATAAAATGTGTTGTCTTTGTTCATTTATCAACTACAACCAAGATCATGTTGTGCCTATTTCATGATAATGGTAATCCTTGGATAAATTCTATACTAATCACCTACTATTTCCACTTCGGTATATCATGTGGATATAACAATCTAGCCAAATGTACATGTTCAACTTTCACTCACTGATATTCCAAAAAATGTGACACAAAGTTCACTGTATTTTTCTTGATTCCCTTCCAAAAATAAAGTTCTCTAAAATCTACCATTATTTTACTTACTCCTAGATGTCCTGAATATGGAACATTATGCAATTCTTTTAGCACGATGCTCCTCAGATTTTCTTGATCTAGCACGTAAATCCCTCCATTATAACATAGAAGACCATCTTTCTCTAAGCTATATCCTTTAAATCAAGAATTTTGAGCATTCTCAGACAAATATTTCTTGACTTGGTCATAGAATTCTTCTCCCAAAGAGAACTCAATCACACAATCCTTGAAAGTACTCCTAATAGTAGCCATAACTACTATGCACCTTTTACAACTCAAGGCATTAGCTACTCTACTCTCTTTACATTTGATGTAATTGATATCAAATTCATAGTGAAAAAAAAAATCTAACACCTCTATTGAACATTCGAATTTGGTTGGGTGAAAATGTATTTGTTTCCCAAGTTATTAGTCTTGATCTCAAATGGTTTTTCTATTAAATAATGTATCCAGACTTGCAAAGCATGAATAATTAATACAAGTTCAATATCATGAGGGTCATAATTCACCTCATAAGGCTTTAGCTTCCTTGATTCATAAACTACTACTATACCATCTTGCATAAGGACTCCTCCTAATCCATGCCTATATGCATCTGTGATCACTAAAAATTGACCATTGGGATCAAAAACTCTTCACACTGGTGCTGAATTAAGCCTTCTTTTTAATTCTTAAAAATCTACTTTGCACTTATCTAACTAGATAAAACTCTGATTCTTATGTTGCATAGAAGTAACCAAATTAGCTATCTTGGAAAAAATTGAGACAAATTTCCTTTAATAACATGCTAATCCCATGAAATTCCTTACCTCATGAATATTTCTTAGTGCTATCCACTCTATGATGGCCCTCATCTTAGCTAGATCAATCAAAATTCCATCCTTTAAGATAATATATATTAGATATTACATTTTCTTTTGGAAAATGCACCCTTGGATAATTTTTCATACATTTTGTGATTCTGTAGATGTTACAAAACTAACTCCAGATGTTGAAGACACTATTTTTCATCCTTAGAGTATATAAGAATGTCATTTAAAAATACAAAAATAAAATGATCTAGGTAATCTCTGAATGCTCTATTATTTCATGAATGATACAGGTGCATTTAACAATCCAAACAATAACACTGTGAACTCATAATGCCCATAGTGAGTTCTAAATGTTGTCTTTGGAATATCCTCATCTTTTATCCTTAACTAATTATATCTAGCTCTAAGATAAATCTTAGAAAATATTGTTACTCCTTGCATCTGATCAAAAAGATCATCTATTTAAGGTAGTGGATACCTATTCTTGATGATTGCTTTATTCAACATTCTATAATCAATACAATGTCAAAGAGTGTCATCCTTCTTATTAAAAAAGATAACTGGTGCACCCCATGGTGATACACTTGGTTTGATCAACCCTTTGGATAAAAATTCTTAAAGTTATGATTTCAATTCTATTAATTCATCAGTTGTCATTCTATATGGAGCATTATACTAAGGTTTTGATCCTAGTTTAATATCAATAGAGAAATCAAATTCCCATTTAGGAGGGAATCCTAATAATTCCTTCAGAAAGACATCATGAAAACTCTTAAGGAAATGATAATATTAAATTTATGGTTCCTTAGTTTCCTCCATTTCATTTATCTTAATGATAAATGCTTGACATCCTTTACCTTGGGCCTTCCTGAGTTACACTATATAAATCTACCTAAGCCTTAACTCCCTTTTCTCACCCTAGATTAGTATCTAATTTCCAAAATCATCAAGACACTCCACTCTTTTTAGATAATAGTTAACCTTGGCTTTATGCTTCACAAGCCAATTGACTCCTAAGATCACATCATATGACCTTAGTGGTGTTACATAAAGATCCATAATCATTGTGAATTATAGCAACCTAATTTATGATTCAACTAAACACTTGCCAACTTAGACTTTAGAGTCATTACCATATTTTACCAACCATGCATTTTCCATTATACTATCTTTCTTAAAAAATTTATTTATAATCCTAAGAGCTATAAAACATTTTTTAGCCTCTATATTTATCAAAATGGAAACTAGATGTTCAAACAAAATACCTAACATTTCTATGGGTGAAGCTTGGAATTTGGCTTGCTAATTATCAACCTCTACATGAATATATTATTGAAAAGTTACTTACTAAGGGGTAGAATATTTGTTCCTCAACTTATCTTGGGTATGCTCATGCATAAAATGGTCACCTCCACAAATGAAGCAACCTCCTAATGATCCCTTCCTATCAAATTATTGGTTTCCAATGAAACCACCCTTGGAACCATTTACTAGTTTCGTACTACCTGTACCACTATTGAATCTGATATTATGATTATTGAACTAACTCTTGAGTCTCCACTTCTCTACTTCCAATTCTTCTTTTTGAAATATGGTTTTGAACTTTCAATTTTTTTCTTAAACTTGTCCTTAACATGAGCAAGAGATTTCAACTTTTGCTCCTACTTGACTGCTTTCTCAAAGACTTGGTCCATGGTAGATGGTCTATGAACATCCACCTCTCCACTAATCTAAGGTTTAAATCCCATAATAAACTTCCTAATCTTGAACCTCTCATTTTCTTTATATTGAGGTACACATTTTATAATTTTGGTGAACTTTTCCCAATACTCATTCATCGATAAGTCTCTTTGCTTTAGATTTTAAAAATCTATCAGATTTTGATCAAAATAAAGCTATGGAAGTCACTATGATCTAAATAGCATTACAAACTACTCCCAAGTATTGATGGTCAAGTTCAGATTCATTTCCAACTTTTTATTGACCCACCATATAGCTACTTCTCCAGCCAACTGATAAGTTCCCCAAATAGATTTGGTGACCTCAAAGTAGTTTTGAATTTTGAAATACTTCTCCATTTTGGTCAACCAAGCTTCATCTCTATATCCCATAATGGTTCTATCAAACTTATGTGGATTCACCTTTTTTATATCTCTTGCCAATTTTATGGCCACATGTGCTCTCATATGTTGAGGCACTTACTCATGTCTCTACGATTGAGGGATTTTTTGACCAATAGGATGTTATTCAGACTTGTTCTATTGGTCTTCTTCCTCATGTACATGAATTTCCTATTCTAAGGCTATGAATCTATCCCTAGTTTCATTCATGGTTACAATAATCTGATCTAACTTTGGAGCTTGTTTAGCGGTAAATTGGTTAGGATTAAATGGAGGGTTCTTGTCATTGACATTAAAAGGACCCTCACTCGATTCTATTGTTCACACCATTCTTATTTTTGATAATATAAGAATATAAAAAAGTTAGTGGACTCATTAAGTCCTAGAGTTTGAACCACATATTTGATATCACAATGTAACATCCCCATAAGGATTTACTAGAATAATTTAGTATTTTTTTTAATATTTACATAACACTTATTAGTTCATTATATTACACCATGATAATATAATTAGTGACCTTAACATACTAATCAAAGTATATTAAACACAAGTAAACATGTAGCATTAACAAAAAAAAATTTGAGTATAAAAATAGTTTTTCCTATTATACATTCCACTTAGGTGGCTAAATTAGTCCCAGTCAGGGAGAAAAGTGGAAAGATTAGGCTCTGTGTGGATTTTATAAACTTAAATAAATCATTTGAGAAAGATAATTATCCATTACCTTCCATAGATAAAGTCATCTAGATGGTGAATGGTTTATGAATGATGTCTTTCTTAGATGTATTTTTAGGGTATAACTAGGTGATAGTAAAATCATAAGGTAAAATGAAGATAACATTCACCATGAAGTGGGTTAATTATGCATATAAGAGGATAAAATTTGGCTTTATTAAAATAGGTTCCATATTTAAATGAGCTATGGACCATTCCTTATAGGGGTTGATAGGTAAATGTATAATTATCTACATGGATGAACTCACAGTCTTCTCAAAAGAAAGGACTGATCATGCATGACACATGCGATCAATATTTGAAATATGTATAAGGTTTGTCATTTTGTTAAACCCCCCAAAAAGTATATTTGATGTCACAGAAGGAAAGCTCTCAGACCATATCATCACCAAATATGGGATGATGATTGCACTAGATAGAATTCATGGGAAATCAAAATTTAATTTTCCAAATAGAAAGAAGGAACTCAAATCTTTCCTTGGAAAGATAAACTTCATGAGAAAGTTTATATTAGGATTTGAAGAAATTTTTAGACCTTTAAATGCAATGTTCAATCAAGATGCTAAAGTGGAATGGATATCAGATGATCAAAATTATTTTCAAGACATTAAAGATGTAATATCCAAGGCCCCTTTATTGATAAGTCCAAACTACACCAAAGACTTATTCTTGTATTCATTCACCTTAGAACTTACTATTATTTATGTGTTCACCCAAAAGAAAGAGGAGAGAGAGAATTCTATCACATTCATGAGTACAAACTTGAAAGAATTAGAAATTAGGTATTCCATTATAGATAAACAAATATTTTCCCTTGTCAAAGTGATGATTTTTTTTTGACATCACATCTTAAGGAATAAGATAATTGTCATTGTACTAGATCCTATTGTTAAGCTCACTTTATAACAAAATTAATTGGGAAAACATAAAGGAAAATAAATAGAAAACTTGAAAGAATTTGAAATGGAAATCAATCCTTTCAAGATCATTATATGTTAAGTCAGCTTTTATCTCATGATCGAGCCTAACCCACACATCAATGTTGAGGAGGTTTGTAAAAACCAAGTATTTAAATGGGACAAGTATACTAACTTTATTCAATTTTTTCTCATAGGGAACTAATCCCTAGAGCTCAAAAAATAACAAAGGAGAGATTAAATAATTTAAGTGTCTTATTACATGATCATAAAAGGGATCTTATATAGAAGGAATTATGAAGGCATCTACTTGAGATGCATATCACAAGAAAAAACTCAAGAAATTATGGAAAATTTGCACTAGAAGATAGGAAGTGGTCATCCTTATGGAAATGTCACTACCCATAAAATCCTCAAAATTGGTTATTATTGGCCAAAAATATTCAAGGATGAACATGTTCACGTCCAAACATGCCATGAATGCCAATTCTTGGCAAAAAAAAGTAAATGTAGCCATGCCTCTACAATTAGTGATTGAAGGAATACCATTCACCTAATGGGGATTAGACTTCATTATGTTGGAGATTTATCAATGATGTCATAGTGATGTCATGGAGGTGTATAGGTGAGTGGATGAAGTTCCTTGATATTCTAAGTGACAATGCCAAAGTGTGCAATATGCTTGTCCTAGTATGCTTGAAGTATGCTGGGTTGATCTTCAGTTTTGGCATGGTTAGAGATGTTTAGGGATGAGTATGATGATTTAAGGATGTGTAAGAGATATGATCAAAAGTCAATAATGATTTGAGTGTTTATGTACATGAGTGGATTTTATCTGGTTGATCATTTTTTTCATTTAGACATTTTGGGACTAGTGGTAGAAAATCTGAGTAGGCAGTTTGCTAACATCACCATTGTCACATGTGGATGATTCAGAGGGAGTTGGTTATATGGTTGTGATAAAATTTGTGCCTAGTTAATATGAACTAAATTTAAGGTCATGCGATGAATAAAAACATAATATATGCAAGTGCAAAGTTGGGATCCCAGGCAATGTGATAAGAAATGTTGAGTAGGAATTTTTATGGTGTTCTATTTCACATGTGTGATGGTGTGAGGAGAAAATGATCATATGGGTTTGTTAATTTTTATGCCTATTTAATTTTAACTAAATTTTAGATCATATGATGAAGTTAATCAAAATATGTGCATGTGCAAAGTTGGCCTTCCAGACAGTTCTTGGCATAGTTAGCTTTGTGGTAGAAAAATCAAAGTGAGCAGATTAATAGAGTTATATCTCACACATGTGAAGGTTTCAAGAGAAATTTGATATATAATTGGATTCTCCTATGTGAATATATCATATGTTCCAAATTTTAGGTCATTCATTTAAGTGTAACAAAAGTTATTGAGGTCCAAAGTTGGCCTTTCAGGAAAATAAGCAATGGTCCCCATAGTCATTTTTGCTCAATGTTAAACATCAAGACCAAATGGAGATCCAAAAGTTCATGGGAGTTCATAAATATAGATCTACAGTGTGTATTAAATCAAATGGGTCAAATTATTTTATGTTTAAACTGAATAAAGATCGAATGCCTTACAAAAGGATTAACGAAGTGTGTTTGTTCTAAGGCATCAGGAAGCAACGAGATGAGGATAAGTGTTTACAGTTTAAGATTGAGTAGAGGTAAAGACCAAGATTCATTAGAAGATAAATGGTGGGTAGGTGTTTGTATATATATATATATACATATATATATATATATATATATATATATATATATATATATATATATATATATATATATATATATATCAATGGTGTGCATTGAGTGAGATGATTTCAAGGTGTCCAATGTTTAACACAAATAAAGATTGAGCTATGTATAAGAGATCTATATAGCACATTAAGTCAAATAGTCAAGATGAAGATCCAAAAATGAGAGATGAAAGGTAAAGGCTGAGATACTTATGATAATATTGATGGTGTGTGATTTATATAATCAGAAAGGACATGAGACGCGAGAAAAGTGGTCAAAGTTTAATTGTGACCATTTGGATTTGAAGATTTGAATTTAACAAAGGAAAAACTAGTGCTTTATATTTTGGCTATAAGTTTTGATTTAGGATGAATTTTCTCATGGTGTAAAAAGTGAATTTATAGAGGAATCCAAGAAAATATATAAATATAGATTTAAATATCTAAAATTATGTACAGTCAAAGTTATAAAGGTTAAAATTTGACTCAGTTTTTGTGTATGGATTGTAAGTGACCTAAGAAGGATATTTGAGCTTGTGTTGATGTTATCTAGATGTCTCATGATGAAATAGCTATCTCAGAGTGTTGTAGACTCCATAAGGATAATATATGTGATAATTAGAGGTTTTAAAAATCTATATCATATATGAACAAAGATGTAGAAGTTAATTGTGTTTTTTGAATGCACTGATAGTTTGAGTGACCTTCTTATACAGGTAAGTTAAAGGTGTTCTAAGCAGAAGTAAAGAATAAATTAAGCATGGGGATGCTCTATAAGTCTCTAAGTATTATGAGAAGTAATTATTTGTCATGATATTCCTTTGATAAGATATAAAGAGTCAAAATATCTTAAATATATTTTGACTATATATGACCAGTCTGAGTGGTCATTTTGTGTATGCTATTTTGAGTGCTTAGTACATGTGTTTATGTGTCTATATAACATGGAGGTATAGATAAGGTCCCAAAGGGTTCATCCATGTGATATTATTAGATGGATATATGAAATATCTAAGTATTTGTTTCATAAGTTTGAGACTCTATTTTTTGTGTATGAAGACTTAAAGATCTAGGAGACCTAATTGGTATGTCTAAGTGTGGGGTTGGTATCCCAAATGGCATGGACCCATGTGGAAGTGAGAAATGGAATATTGGAAATATATTTTCTATGTTTGAATTATTGGTAAATGATGAAGGTGGTCTAATTAGTCTCACATATAACGTGTGAGTATGAAGGCCTAATGGTTTTAGGTCTCACCAAGATCTAATGGTAGTTTGCGGGTAATGAGGCATTGAACAACCTATGAAGTATGTGGTTATTACATGTAACATGTATGAGGACATTTTTAAAAGGTGGAACAAGTGTGTTAAGCATCTCAACTGACCAAAATGGGTTATACCAAGAGCATGGTATAAGTACAAGGCCTATTTGCCCTATTTGTTCTAGTTGTATAGATAGAGAGCCAAGTGAAGGAGATGACCTTTGAAAGAGAAGTTATATGTCATTAAGGACCATTAGAGAGTGAAGAAGATCATTCATGCTTGTCTAATCAAGTTAGTGTAGGAGGACACATATGTCATTAGACCTAGTGAGCTTGGTGGAGGTAAAATGAGCAATAAGTCCTATAAGATAGTGTGAGAGGAGTATGCATTGAAACAAAGATAGATGATGTTTGTGTGAGATTGGTGGTTGATCTGAGAGGTAGATCAAAATGTGGTTTGTGTGGATAACCCCATGGTCATGTTGCTATTTTGTGATAGAGCTATTATAGTTTTAGTGGTTGTATATGTACCGAGGAGTGGAATGATCCAAAAGGTGGTTTTGGATGCATTATAAGTGTGTGAATAAGGTTGTGTTATCATAGGTACATCATCAGGTGTTGAAGACATCAGTTCTAAGGTGGAGGTGTTCATTTCAAAGGAGGGTCTAAAGGACTTGATATTCCTTAAGGGTAGTTGTTCCTTGTGAAATAGGTGTTTCACTAAAGGCCTTTGGTCAGGAGGACTTGATCAAGGTTTTGGGTGGTCAGGAGGACTTGATCATCTCAGGGGCTAGTGCTCCTTATGGAACTTTTGTTTCACTAAATTTTGGTCTAAAGGAATTGACTAGTCTCTAGTTTATAATACTTTATAGTACAAGTAGTCCAAGTGTTTATAGGCTTTAGAGTGGGTTTTATTCCCCAAGAGGGATTCCCATATAGATGATGTGTTGTATGCTCTTATTCATGCTTTGGATGAATGTGCTTTCATGATTATATTGGTAGATCAAGCTGATGTATGATGGAATGGTTTTTAAATTGAGTGTGCATTATTGTATATTGATTCACCCCTTCTTAGTAGCTACTTCCAACACATTTGGGTCATTAATCCTAATTATTTGGCTAGAAATAAGTTTGTACTCACTACCACATACTATTGCACATGATAGACTAAATTTATAGCTATAAATCATTCAAGAGAACAAGATGTGATCAAATTTATAGAGAAAAATATCACAACTAGATTTATCACTCTTATCTCTTTAGTGTGTGACAATGGCCTAAGATTTTAATCAATTGAATTTATTGAATGGGATCGTGATAATCAAATTACCATTAGGTCATAATCTAACCATTACCCATAAGGAAATGGGTTGGATGAATCAATAAAAAAGAACTTGATTTATGCCATTAAGAAGTATACAATATACAAACCTAGATATTGGCCTAATCTACTGATGTATGCACTGTGGACTGATTAAATAAGATATAAGCAGGGACTCAATGCTTCACCTTACTGGTATATGGGAGACAACCTATTTTCCAAATCATGATTAAGTTTCCAACATATCAATTTATGTAAGAATACATGAAACCAAGTGAGAAGGTGGAGTCTCGATTGATGGACATAATAAAATGGAAGACTCAAGGGTTGAAGCCTTTTATAACTTTAGTAAACATTAAGATATAGTGAAAAGATGGTTTGACAAAAGAACAAAATTCAAAGCATTTAGAATATATGACCTAGTGTTTCTTTGGGACAAAGCCCATGAAAATAAAGGACAACATGACAAGTTTACCCCATTGTGGATTGGACCTTATCATATTTCAAATATCCTAGGTAACAATGCTTTCTATTTGAGGACCTCCAAGGAAATGAGATGACATATTCAGTCAATGGATAGTTTTTGAAGAATTAATTCATGGATATACCATCTGGAAGTGTCCCTAAATAACAAAAAAGGTAATGGCAATACTATAATTAGTGTGGATTTACTACTTTACTAGAATAGATTTATGGATTTCATAGAATAGTTTTCCCACTTCCTAGATTAGCTTTCCTAGTTTTCAATAATTCATTTTATAGAGTAGTTTTCTACTTTCTAGACTATACATTCCCCTTTGTCTTATGTTAATCTAATTGACTTTTCCTAATGTTCTCAAAGCAAGTATCCAACCTATTGAGAACTCATTTAACATGTTCAAAATACAAAGGATCAACCTATGGGAAACATGCCCAGATGAGGTACATCAAATTATTTATTCGTAGGATTTTGAAACCATACATTTCATATTTTTATAATTCAGTTGTACAATGGATCATGAAAAATTTAACACTAAATAATTTATTCAAGCATGTGAAGGCTACACTCATTACTACATAAAAATTTTAGAAAGTTTTTTCACTTTCCCTAGATCAAATATACTTATCATATTAATACTTCTTTGAGGAAATAACCATTGATATGGGTACAACTGATAGGGATAGTTTGGTAAACTTATACTTTCATATATACTAGCTCATTGTGGTTTCTACTCTCCCTCTCCTAGAAATGTTTTCCAAAAATAAAATATAACAAACATAAAGATCAAATCATCCTTAAAATAGTGATCCAACATATCTAAAAGGAAAAATCCAAAGGTGATCAAAGAGCTTAAAATAATGAAATAAGGTTAATGTACCATGCATCATGAAAGAATACATGAGAAGGAATGAAAAATAAACCATGTTACCTATGTTAGGGTTATGCACACTTTTATGGTAGTAGAGAAATGCTAGAACTTCCCCAAATTTTAAATATTTTTTCAAAAACTAGAGTGAAACCTATAATTGTCCCACTTCTTTTCTAAAGTCTTCATAATAAGGATAAAAGTAAATCACTTCCTCACACACAAATCCAAAGTAAATGAAAAGATATGTATGTTGTATATTTGTTGATGGGAGGCCTTTATATATCTGATTTAATTATCCTATGTATGATGGTTCATGTTTGATTTAAGAGTTGTTAACCATAAGTTATAGATTCTCAAATACTCAAGAGTATTTCCTCTCTGAATCACCATTTTTTGTACACAACATATCCCCATTCCTTTTTTTATCAGAATAAGGACCCATTATCTTTTAGAATTGGCCTATAGCCCTATCTTGAAATTCCTCTAAAAGGAAAGGCCCTATGTATTTTGGTAATTTTGTTACTCAATAGACATATGAATGTATTTTTTGGACTAACTTACTAATGATTTTTATAAGTTGTGTAAATGCAAGTTTCAACTTATCTTAGTCGACAAAATTCTTCAGTGGAACTACTTAAACAAAAACATTCTTCGGTGATAGTGTTTGGAATTTTTATTCACTAAACTCTTATGACATACTATTACTCTTTAACAAAATTATTTCAGTGGTTTTGTTTGATGAATTCCTATAACAATCAAGTTCTTCAACACTTCACATTTTTATGTAACTCCATAGGAATTTATTATTCTATGCCTTCTTTTGGGGGATTGATTCAAAAAATCTATTTGGGATTTTGATGTGTAAAACCTCGAAGCTATATTCACTATGTATTAGAACACTTTGCTAATTACTCTTGAGCCACTATTATTTGGGGACCCAATTTATAAAATTTTACACTATAGTTTAATTAGGATTTAGAGGATTATTTTATCAAAAACCCTTTGGAGTAATTACCCAACTCATTTAACTCTTTGACGAGTTTGTTCAATGATTTTGTTCATCAGTTTTTGCTTGATAAATTCATATGACATGTTTTAGTCTTTAGCAATTTTGTTTAGCAGAAGAGTTTGATATATTTAAATATTTGACAAACTCATTAGGGTTTTTATCTGACACATTTAGGTCTTCAACAAAAGTGTTCATAAATTTTGTTCAGGATACTTGTCTTCCTTGCAAACATTTATTATATCCTGACTTCTAACTACCAAAAAAGATATTGCTTGGTAAACTAAAGATGAAGAAGTGATGGAATGACACTTGAAAAAGGGTAATTCTATGGTAATCCTAATAAATGTCAATGGTGTCCACTTGGGATACCCACTAAATGAAGTGGAAAATTTTAAATTGAACAAACAAATCAAATTTATAGACATTGGACATTAATGGTGCATGAAATGGAAATCAATACCAAAGCTATATCAAATCAATTCCATCAATGGCATGCCCATTTGATCTCAAGCTAACTTGTGAACTCAATTAATCTCCTTTGATAGAGCCCTAACCACTAGTGTTCCCCAAGTTAATAACATATTCAATAGAGCCGAGTGATTAAATTGCAAACTGGACTAGTATCGGCTCAATTGAATAACAATGACATCCTCATCCAAATAATTTTGAGTAACTCTCCCTTCTTCAATGTTTTCATTAAAATACATCACTAAGTACATGGATATACTCTTCAAACCTACAATATTCAACAATGATTATACCAACTATGTGACATTGTGGGAGGCCATTCACTAGGTTGATGCACATATGCATGAGGAGAATATGACTCTGGCTCAATGCCAATTGGACACAAACCTCCTGATCAAGAGACAAGGGTTACACTTTGTATCTATGAATTTAGAAGTCATGCCTTGTATCAACCTCCTAAAATATTTATTATTCATAGGGAAGATATCTAGAGGAGTGTTCTTGCATCATATCAAACACAAAATGGCCATGGCATACATCTCTGGCAATGCATTTCAAAGATACCTCTCCCTTCCTCTTATAGACACCACTTATGATTTACATAAAGTAGTGGCATGGAAGAAATAAAAATATATTGAGAAAACACTTAGTAGTTGGATGCTCCCTACATAAATTATCACTTTGAAGGACAAACAACCCACTCCAATACTAAATTTAGAATGGAAATCCAAAATGGGATGGCCATATTGAATAGCTTGTTTGGCTACCCAAGCATCAAATTAATCTACCTAAAATGGGTTTTTTTTCTTGATTTGCAAAGGACATCAAAATTAACCTTTGTTATGGGTGAAGTGATTGGAGTAGGGTTATGAGAATAAATATTGCATAAGCAAAAGAGGAATCTAAGAGCTCATTTTTATATGATTTATTACTTACTTAACACATTCATAGGGACAATTTATATTCAAAATGAATAACTCTAGACCCCCTTCCAGATTGCATAAAGAATCAGATATATGATTCTTACTCCTTCATGCACATATATGCATACACTCACAGCATTGTGCACATTTTTTAGGACATTTAGCCCCAAGTATGGAGGGCCATCCATGAGTCCCACCACCTATAATAATAAATAATATCACATATACATTATTTATAAGGGAAGACTACTAGTTATACCCTGATTAAATAGTCATCATGGTTATAGGCCATAAGCATACACTGCTATACCTCCCCAAGTATGTCCCAAACAAGTTGGTAGAATAAGAAATAACCTACCAATTATGGTGGGGAATCGATGAGAACATGCAAAAGAAAAAGAAAGCTTATCTTCATGATTATCACCTAATTATTGGAAGGATGTGTTATACCAATCAAAAGTACTTATATGAGGTAAGGAAGTATAGAGAATACTATTCCTTGGCCTCATTGCCACATAGTGATTGGGATTCCCATGGATAGGTACAAAATCATATCCAAGGAATTGGTGTCAAATATCAACATGGGCCCTATGATCATGATTTTCTATTCCTCAATGCTTAAAATGATGACCAATTTAGGGAGAGTGCATAATCAATTTAATTGAAGTAAGACATTTTAAAACTTATTCAAGGGGATCCTTCCCTTTCTATAAAGGAGGCACAAAATAGACTCCTACCGATTGAAATATGGGATACATTAGAATTTTTGACTAGTAAAACTACTCAACCAATAGGGGAATAAGGGAAACGCTCCCAAACATCCCCTATGCCACTTAAGGTAGTGAAGAAGGAACCATGGGTGTTAGATACCCTACTTTCAAGAAAACAAGATGAGCCCATTTACCTTGATTCTTTAGATTCTGAGGGCTCTACCCTAGGTGATGTTATATCATTTTTAGAGGTTACTAGTGTGGTTACCTTAACCACACAAATGGTTCCTTGCATAGCTCATAGGACAACCATCTATTATAAAAATAAGCTAAGGGATCAACCCCCTCCATAAAGCTCAGTGATGGAAGCACCATTAGTGGAGCCAACCACACAAGAGGAAATTAGAGGGGAGATATCTGATGAGAAGGAAAAATTACAAAGAGTGAAATTTTTGAGCCTCTAGGACTCAAAAGGAAAGGCACCATTGCATAAGCAACCATCAAGTGAGTGATCACCCCCTCCAATTTCCATTACCCTTATTATTTCCTATGTTTCTCTTTCTACACTTAGTTCATTTGATCCTATTTCATTCACTTCTCCTATCCCCCCTCCTCTCTTGGTTCCCAAGGTGGAGGTTGCTCTTATCCATCCCATTATTCAACCAACTCTGTTAGTTCTAAAGGTAGATGATCCCTCCTCTACCCTTATTTTTCCTCCTACATCCACTCTTACTATTCCTATTATTTTTCCTTTCGCTATTATTCCACCCCCATAAGAACCAAGAAAAAAGCCAAAAAGAAAGTAAGGGAAGTATTATCAACTCACTGATTATATGTTTCATTTGCAAAGTTAAGTCTACCAGTTCCCCCTCCTAGTCCTTCTCAAAAGATAATTGTGATAACTCTTAGGAAGGATGATAAGAAGAAAAATCCAATTACATAGTCCATTTACTACCACAATATGGTAGAGTGGACTGGTCCAAACTAATCTAGCCTTCAATCCTTGATCCCCTCCTAGAGGAAATGCTCAACTATATATTATGTAGAGGAAATGCTCAACTATATATTATGAGAGATTTTGGGTGAGACTACAACTTTAGACACTCAATCATTATAACCAACCCAACTAGTCCTCCCGTAGTGGGCAACAAACATGTAGTCAGAGGCTTCTAAAAGGCCTAATCTAGTAATTATCGAATTGCCCATGATAATTATAATATTTGAAAAATCTAGAGGGAGTGTACAAAGGTTTAGAAAGAGGAAGTTAGAAGATGAGACTGTAAGAGTAGTCATAGTGGAGGAATGGTAGGAATGTTCACATTATCCAAAAAGAAGGATAAAAAATCAAGGAAATCCCCATATATAGAGGATTTTAAACCCTATTTTGAAACACATAAGGATGCTATAGTAGGGACCAAAAAAAAAAGAGAAATGGCATGGACAAAAATAAAATAAGAACTAGAACATTTAAGAGAACAATAACAAATTGTCCATATTTTAGCCCAAATTGAGATGGACATCTAGAGTCTTACATCCAGATTATATAATACCATTGAGGCTATTAGTGCAATGAGGGATTAATTGGTGCCCCATATATTAAAGACTACCAGATTATTTTATTATTTAAATATATATGAGAATAAAATAAAATTATTTATTCTTTTTAGAATTGACAAAGCATATGCACACCTGAACTTAATGACACCGTTGGAGGCTACCAATGACCTCAAATTGGTGGTCATCATAACATAAGAGGCCATGGAGTGGATTAATGTAGTTGAGGTAGTGATGCCTAAATATTCAAAACATGAAACTCTCACATGGAAAATTTTAGATGAATTGAATCTTTCACAGGCCAAATATTACACATGGAGACTTATCAATAGGGCCAATTTTGATCAACTCTTACAACAATATTCAAATAATTTCAAATAGGATATACAAGGGAATAACCTAGAAATAGATTTTGAGCTCAAATTTTATATGAAAAAGGTCACTGAAGTATGGATTTTTAGATCTAACTTCAAGACTATAAACACTGAACATACAAAGCTCTTAAAACATGTAAATATGGTCCATAAGCCTCCACTCCTTAATATGGATATAATAAGATATCAATATGACATTAGGCATAAACACTATCAATATTTGGAAGTGAAGAAGAATGCTAGCACTTCAACTCCTAGTTCAACATAAGCATCTACTTTAGCACCTCCAACAACCTCACCTACCATACAAGCACTCGACCAACCTTGAGGTGAAGTCCAATTTTGTATGTATACATGTAAATAATACTTACTATTATGATTATAGTTTAATTACACTTAGAACATACATGTAAATTTTCTTGAACTATTTGTAAGCATGCAAACATTGCATTGCCTTACATGTGCCAAATACTTTTGACATAAATATAATTAACTATAGACATGCAAAACATGTAATTTTAAGGCTAAAATTAGAACTAAAATTCTAACTACAAAATGTAACCATGAGTTCACATACACTTGGAGGATGAGGCATCCCCTCCCCAAGTCTATATATTTATGTAATTTCACATTCCAAAGAGTTGGAAGATTTTATCAATGTAAGAAGTAAATTTTCATTGTCATTACATTGGTGTTCTCTCATTCCCTTCATGTGATATCAATATGATAATTGTGAAAAATATATGGATAAATTATGATTGTTTTATCAATATAAGCTAATTGTAGATGTACAAATGCTACTGTAAGTTAGTAGATATTATTAAGTTATTAGTTTAAACTATGTTAATATTCTTAGTGTGTATAAGTTGTTTTTATTGGTATAGTCTTCTAAGTGTGTGCAATAGATACCTTTTATGCCTTCTTGGTCCAAGAAGTAACCTTAAAATTAAGGTTGTTCAATATCAAATCAAAAGGAAATAACCTTTAGCTGAGACCATCAAGTTTCCTATACCACTCCTCAAACTTCATAACTATGTTTACTTGTGAGTGTGAAATAACTACAAGTAGTAAGCACTAGTTTGGAAATCATTTGTTTTTAGGAATATAGAATGTAGAGAAAAAATAATGAAGTAAAGATAGAAGTAAAATTCAAAAAACACAACAGAATAGAGACACAGATTTAATGTGGTTCACCTAATATGGGCTACATCCACATAGAAATAACCAGTCCTTTCTTATTATTCAATCCAACAAATGAAGGAAAAAACCTAAAATACAAGCACTACAATATCCTTTTCACTCACATACCACCATCATTACAATGCCCTCATATCAAGGAGGGTTACATATTAGGGTGAAAATGCACAAACATAGTTTATATCATTAGATCTACAACCTAATAGTGAATGATCCAGATTTACTATGAAATTATAATATTTTATAGTGCATATTTTATAATGACCATAGTGGGGCGGGTATTTACCCCCCACACCCCCTATCAGAAACTGAGTATTAAAAATAAGATTAGGCTCCACCATCCAACATTTGTCCACTAAGAAACCAACTTAGGAAGTGACCCTTTGAGATCATAAAACCTTATTTTTTTGCTCTAACATTCCCTACTTTTAAAGTTTATTTAACTGAGATCTACCCACTCTAGATTAGGTATCACCCATCTATCACCCTCACTGAGGTTTGATTTCTATACTAGGATTCATTTCACTATAAGTAAACCCAGTTAACAACTTGCATCCTTTTCTTGTTATTCCACCACAAGGTTGTTTAACCCATACCTGCAACTCATGCCCTAGAGTAGAGTTCACCTCTAATTATATCCTAAAACATTAGAGGCTAGCTAGTTTAAACTTTGGTTGGTGTACAAGACCCACATCAAAATAAATAAAATTTGGAATTATAAAGAGGGATGCTTGTATGCCTCCCCTAGTGATACGTTACCCCTTATGCTAAGTTACACTAGAGACACCTAAGAGAGTTACTAGGTCTAGGGCCAAAAATAGTCTTTTGGTTTCAACCTTATCAACACATCAAAGGCCCAGATCTGCACCAGTTGTTACCAATATACCAAGGGCTATAACACCATCTCCAATTATAAATATCCATACCATTAATTGTCTTATGGCCCAATAACATCCTTGGTTGTTTGGATATACCATTGATATCCCAAGAGATTGCATAATTTAACCCAAAAACCTAGAGAAATATCTACCTTACTTATTCTATTTAGGAGGAAGAACTACAAAGGAACAAATTAATTCTTTTAAGGCTACATTAATATTAATGAATGTTATTGATGAAGATGTTACATGCAAGATTTTTCCATTTACCTTGTAGGATGATGCTTATGATTGGTATCTCAACTTTCAAGAGAACTCAATCACTTTTTTGAATGCATGTTAGAGAATATATCTTTCCCAATTATGACAAGTTACCATCCCTAGATTGGTGTATCAATAATTTACTAGCATGAAAAGGGAGCCTAATGATCCAATTCAGGCTTTCAATACTAGATTCTAGAAGATGTACACTTGTCTTAACCTAGAGTATAGGTCAGATGGACCATTAACATTGGATATGTATACAAACACTCTAGACCTAATCACTATATTATTCCTATGGAGAGATATTGCTACAACCACTCTAGTTTTATCATACAAAGAGGCTATCAAAATTGATATATAACTAAACCCTCAAACTTAGACACTCTGAATATTAATGTTAGTTTTCTAGCTCTAAATCTAGTCCCCCACATTAATCAAAATTTCCCTACTCCATCGAGAAACATTACTACTCTACCAAATCCAAGAGCTAACAACAATCCACCTCCCTTAAAGGGAATGAACAACTCCAAAATAAAGAGGAACAAGGCAAAGGGGGTAAAATATTGTTGAAGAGATGAAGAAGATTAAATTTAACATTACTCTTCATGAATTAGCCCATATTATAGAACAAAAGGAGTTCCTATGGAATTCTATCATAGGGAAAGTGACTATTGAGAAGACAAAGGTTGTTCACACCAATTTCATATATAAAAGTAAACCTAAAGTTTCAACTTTTTTATTGACTATTCAAGAATTTAGAAAGAACATCCACAATTGTTTGGTTGATTATAGAGATTTATTCATAGTGATGCCTACTTTAATTTACCAAAAGTTAGGTTTAACCCTAAATCAATCTAAGAAAATGGTTATATAATTTAATAAGACTATGGCCATTATAGTAGGAGAGCTGAACGATGTACGAATCTAAGTAAAATTTGAACCATGAGTGCAAATGATGATTAACATACTAGTATTAGATATTCCAAAAGGGTACAGACTCCTCATTAGTAATGACTAGTCTAAGACATTGAATGGGTATGTGGAAACAAACTTATCTCATATTTGGTTACCATGGAGAAGTATTCCAAACCAGATTCAAATTGATTGAGAGTCAAGAATGAAGCACCCAATTACTGAATACAATACAAATAATGAGTAATTACGTTATAAATCCCCTAACCTTGGGATTTTTACCTTCACTACAAAGCATAAAATGTGAGAACCAAAGGTCTAGGGACCTTCCTAGTTGTGGACCTTGCACTTCAATAGTGTAAGATCCAAGCAAGGATCAGACATCGACATTGAATTAGTGGACCTGAAAGGCAAGAAATACCTGACACCATGTAGATTACAATTTCCTTACACTAATAATAAAGCAGAATATGAGGTACTAATATTGTGAATGCATTTTTCTCTAAAAATAATGTTAAACAACTATTGATTTATGGAGATTCATAACCAGTAGTCTATCAAGTCAAGTACAAATATTAGTACAATATATCATATCTAAAAAGGTAAAAATATAGAGCATGGGATTTGATTGAGTCTTTTTAGGCCTTTAACATAATGGCTATACCTAAAAGATAGAATCAAGCAACTAATTCATTAGCTACCTTAGCTACCAACTTGGCACCCCTATAAGAGTCTAAGGTATAAATATTCTCCACTGAGTCAGTGCCTTATCCATCAATTCTAGAGTCTAGAAATGAACCTTTATGCCATAAATGTAGAGTTTGTCATGTTCAGTCCTAACAACATTCAAATATTGACAAGAAGTGATAACAAAAAAAGAGCTTAGAATAAGAAAAGATTATGTAACTGATGAACTACAGACCATGCAAAAACTAAACCTATACATACATATTTGCTAGAGGACAATAGAGCAATATCATGATCATACATGGAAAATTTCTAATTTTTTGATGATGACAAGCATATTATCCATTTCTTGACTAACTCAAGATAGTTTGAGTCTCAAATCATTGATGATAAGGAAGTTAATTACTTATTCTAAGAGGAAAAAGGGGAAAAGGAGTTATTCAGCTTAGGGAAAACTGCCTCCCATTATGAAGGGTTTCCTTGAAAAGGATGTTTGATTTGTATCCTCAATATTAGTAGCAAAGGCAGCCAAAACTAAACAAATCTAAATTCAAAAGAAAAAATATAGGAGATAAGTGTAACGCACACTATGTCAATATTGACCTCAACTATACTCTAGAGGAAAGACATAGATTGAAGAGTTTACTCACTCAATACAAGGATCTGATTGCATGGACATATGAAGCCCTGAAGGTTTTCAACAAAAGGGATATCACCCATTCAATTCCATTGAATTTGAACCATAAACCATTTAGGCAGAGGCAAAAGTCCAGTAAATCCTATCCTAGAGCCCCTTATTCAGAGGGAAGTAAAAAAGTTCTTGAGTGAAAAAATAATTTCCTTTTAGACATTACATTGGGGTGGCTACTTTAGTCCTAATCAGGCATAAAGTTGGTGAGATTAGGCTCTATGTGGTTTTCAAAAACTTAAATAAATCCTCTGAGAAATATAAATATCCATTACCTTCCTTGGATGAAGTCATCTAGATGGTGAAGGGTTCATAAATGATGTCTTTCTTAGATGGATTTTTAGGGTATAACCAGGTGGTATTAGAATCAAAAGACATAATGAAGATAGCATTCATCATGAAGTGGGTTACTTACGTATATAAAAGGATGCCATTTTTCATAATTAATACAAGTGCCATGTTTTAATGAGTTATGGACTACACCTTCTAGGGGATGGTAGGTAAATTTATAATTATCTACATGGATGACCTCATAGTCTTCTCAAAAGCAGGGACTGATCATGTAGGATACCTATAATCAAGATTTGAAAAATGTAAGAAGTTTGGCATTTCTCTAAATCCAAAATAGAGTATATTTGGTGTCACAAAAGGTACTATCTTGGGTCCTATCATCACTAAAGATAGGATCATGATTGACCTAGATGGAATCAAGGGATATCAAAAATTGCTTTCCAAAACAAAAAGAAGGAACTCAAATCTTTCTTTGGGTAAATAAACTTCATGAGAAAGTTTATATCAAGATTTTCAAAAATTGTTATACCTCTGAATGAAATGCTCAAGCAGGATGCTAAAGTGGAATGGATAATAGAGGCTTGAAAGTATTTTTAAGAAATCAAAGATGGAATATCCTATGCCCCTATATTGATAAGTCCAAACTTTACCAAAGACTTCTTATTGTATTCATTCTCCTCAAAACATACCATTACTATTGTGCTCATGTAGAAAAAGAGGAGAGCGAGCATTCTATTGCATTCATGAGTAAAAATTTGAAATAAGCATAGCTTAGGTATCCCATGATATATAAACAAATATTTTCCCTTGTCAAAGTGATGAAGAATATGACATTACATCCTGATGAACAAGACAATTGTCATTGTAATGGATCCTACTGTTAAGCTTACTTTATCACAAAATGAATTAGGAGAACATAGAGGAAAATAGATGGAAAATTTTTAAGAATTTGACATGGAAATCAAGCCTACAAAGATCGTTAGAGGTCAAGGAATCATTTAGCTCATGACTAAACCTGATCCATGCATCACTATTGAGAAGGTTTGTGAAAACCAAGTATCTAAAAAGGACTAGTATATTGAGATTATTCAATATTTGCTCAAAGGACCTTGATCCATAGAGTTCAAAAGAGAAAAAAGGAGAGATTTGAGACTTAAAACAACTCATTACATGATAAAAAAGGGAACTTATATAAAAGGAATTACAAAGACATCTACCTGAGATGCATAACATGAGAGGAAGCTCAAGAAATTTTAGAAAATTTGTACTAGAAGATAGGTAGTGGTCATCCCTTCAGAAACATAACTACCCATAAAATACTCAGAATGGTTTTTTAATGGCTAACAGTCTTCAAGGATGCACATATTCACATCTAAACATGCCATGAATACTAAGTCCTAAAAAAAAGTGAAGTACACACAACCATGACTCTACAACTGATGACTAAAGGAAGACCATTTTAATAATGGGTCTTGGAATTCACTGGGGTCATTAATCTTATTTTTTTAGCTATCCACAAATTTTTACTCACTAATACAGACTATTACACATGATGGACTAAAGCTATAGCTACAAAACATTCAAGAGCATAAGATGTGATAAACTTTCTAGAGGATAATATTGCAACTAGATTTGGTACTCCTACCTCTTTAGTGTGTGATAATGGCTCAACATTCCAATCAAATAAATTTACTAAATGGGATCATGATAATCAAAATCATCATCAGGTCATCATCCAACCATTACCCACAAGGAAATGGGTTTGTTGAATCAACAAACAAGAACTTAACTGATGCCATTAAGAAGTTTGCATTAAACAAACCTAGAGATTAGCACAATCTACTAAAATATATGTTGTGGGCTAATAAAACAAGATATAAGTAGCCACTCAAACCCTCACCTTACTTACTGGTCTATGGGAGACAACCTATTTTTGCAATCATGTTTAAGTTACCAACATATCAATTTATGTATAAATACATGGAACCAAGTGATAAGGTGGAGTCTCAATTGTTGGACATAACATAAATGGAATACTCAAGGATTGAGGCCTTATAAAACTTTAGTAAACATCAAGATATAGTGTAAATATGGTTTGATAAAAGAGCAAAATTTAAAGCATTCAAAATATCTAGCCTGGTTATTCTATGGGACAAAGCCCATGAAAATAAAGGATAGCATGAGAAGTTTACCCCATTATGGATTGGACCTTTTTAGATTTTAGATATCTTGGATAATAATTATTTCCATTTAAGGTACCTCCAAGGCAATGAGATGACATATCCAATCAATGGATAGTTTTTAAAGCATTACTTTATGTTTATACCATCTGAAAGTGTCCTTGAATAGTAATAAAGGACATGGTAAGAGTAGGATTAGGGTAGATTTACTATTTTACTAGAATATTTTTTATGGATTTCATAGAATGGTTTCCCCACATCCTAGGTTAGCTTTCCCAGTTTTCAATAGTTTGTTTTATGGAGTAGTTTCCTACTTTCTAGACTAGACATTTCCTTTTGTCGTATGACAATCTAATTGAATTTTCTTATTGTACTCAAAGTAAGTATCCAACCTACTAAGACCTCCTTTAACATGTTCAAAATCCAAAGGATCAACCTCTGGGAATGATGCTAAGAAGAGGTACATCAATTGATTTATTTGAAGGATTTTTCACCCATACATTTCATATTTTTATAATTCATGTGTACAATAGGAAAATGGATCATGAAAAAACTAACACTAAATAATTAAATCAAGCATGTGAAGGCTGCTCTCATTAATACATACAAATTTTAGAAAGTTTTTTCACTTTCCCTAGATCAAATGCACTTATCATATCAATTTTTATTTGAGGAAATAACTATTGATATGGGTACAACTAATAGGGATAGTCTGGTAAACTTATGCTTTCATAGATACTAGGTCATTGTGGTTTATACTCTCCCTCTCCTAGTAATGTTCTTCAAAAATAAAATATAGCCAACATAAGGATCAAAGCATCCTTGAAGAGTGATCCAACATGCCTAAAAGGAAAAATCTAAAGGTGATCAAATAACTTAAAATGATGAAATAAGGTGAATGTGTCATGCATCATGAAAGAATACATGAGAAGGAAAGAGAAATAACCCATGGTAACTCTGTCAGGTCTATGGATGCCTATCTAGTAACATAGCAATGTCAGAGCTTCCCTATTTTTTTTAATAAAAACCATAGGGAAACCTACAATTGTCCCACTTCTTAGCTAAAGTAATCATAATAAGGATAAAATAAAATCACTTCATCACACACAAATCTAGGGTAAATGAAAAGGCAAGTATGTTATATATCACTGATGGGACTCTCTTTATATATCTAATTTGATTATCATTTATATGATGGTTCATGTTTGATTTAAGATTTGTTAATCAAAATTTATGGATTCTCAAATACTCAAGAGTATTTCCCTAATGAGTTTCCATTTAATGTACCTAACATACCTCCATTCCTTTTTTTATTAGAATAGGGACCCACTATCTTTTGGAATTGGATTATAGCCCTATCTTGAAAGTCCTCTAAAAAAAAGGCCCTATGTATTGTGCTAACCTCATTATTCAATAGACATATGAACATACCTTTTGGCCTTTTTGGACTAACCTACTAATGATTTTTGAAAGTTGTGTATATGTAGGTTTCAGCTAATCTTATTTTGAGAAATTTCTTGGTAGAACTACTTTGAAAAAAAGGGTCTTCAGTGATAGTGTTTAGAACTTTCATTCGTTGAACTCTTTAGACATGCTATTACTCTTTGGTGAAATTATTTTGATGGTTCTGTTTGATGAATTCATTTGACACATCAAGGTCTTTGGCACTTCATATTTTTATGTACCTCCATAGGAATTTATTCTTTAGAGTCTTCTTTCAGGGGATTGGTTTGGAACATTTATTCATGATTTTAATGTGTGAAAACCCAAAGCTATATTTTCCATGTATTATAACACTTTGACATTTAATCTTTGGCCATTATTCTTCAGGAACTTGGTTTCATAAGTTTTACACATTGGTTTATTTGGTTCTTTGGAAGATTTCTTTGGAAAATACCCTTTAATGAAATTATTCAACTCATTACGGTCTTCAGGTATTTTTTTGAGTGATTTTACTTGACAAATAAATTTGACATGTTTTGGTCTTCAATTTTTTTTTCAACAAAAGGGTTCAAAACATTTAGGTCTTCAATAAACTTAGTATAGGTTTTTCTCTAACACATTTAGAACTTTGGCAAAAGTGTTGGGAAATTTGTTCAGGGGACTCATTTGCCTCACAAACATTTGTTATATCCTAACTTCTGACTACTAAAAAAACCCATTGATTAGTAAAATAAAGTTGAAGAAGTGATGAAACAACACTTGGAAATGGGAAATGATGTGGCGCTCCTACTAAACATCAATAATGTCTATGTGGCATACCCATCGAATGAAGTGTCAAAGTTTAAATTAAAGAAACAAATCAAAGTTTTAGACATTAGAAATTAATGGAATACAAATTATAAATCAATGCCAAATATATATCAAAGTAGTTCAAATGACGATGTGCCCATTTGATCTAAAGATGACTTCTGAACTCACTTATTTTCCTACAATAGATCCGTAGCCACCAGTGTTCCCCCAATTAACAACATACTCATGAGAGTTGAATGATCAACTTACAAACTAGACTAGTACTAGCTTAGTTGAATAGTGATGGCATCCTCATCCAAATAATTTTTAGGAACTCTCCTTCATTCAAGGTTTTTCATCAAAGACTCCACTGAGTACATAGATACACTCTTCAAACCTAAAATATTCAACATTTATTATACTAACTATTCAGAGTTGTGGGAGGCCATTCACCAGGTTGATATACATATGCATGAGGATAATTTGATTCCATCTTAGTGCCAATTAGACACATACCTCCTCCCACCCAAGTGACAAGGGTTATACTTCACAACTACGTATACAAAATTCATGCCTTATATCAACCTCATATGATATTCATTCTTCATAGGGAATATATCTAGAGGAGTGTTCCTGAATAATGTCAAGCATAAAATAGTCATGGCATGTATCTCTAGTGATGCATTTAAAAGGTACCTCTCCCTTCCTATTACACATACCACTTGTGATTTACATAGAGTAGTGGCATGAAAGAAACAAAAATCTATTGAGAAGAATTCAATAGTTATATGATCCCTAGAGAAACAATCAATTTGAAGGACAAACAACCCATAGCAATAACTAAATTTAGAATAGGAATCTAGATTAGGATGGCCATTTTTAATAGGTTATTTGGCTACCAAAGCAACAAATTCATCCACCTATAATGGGTTCCATTTCTTGATTTTATAAGGACATTAAAATTGACCTTTACTCTAGGTGAAGTGATTAGAGTAGGGTTATGAGAGTAAATATTACATAAGGATAAGAGGCCTCCATGAGGTTATTTATATATGATGTATTACTTACTTGATATAGTATTTGGGATAATTTACGTTCACAATGGCTCAATTTTAACCATGCACCAGACTACAGAAAGAATTGAATATGTGATTCTTATTCCATCATGCACATATATGCATACACTTGAAATATTGTGTGCATCTCTAAGGATGTCTACCCCTAATTATGGAGGGCCATCCATGAGTATCCATGCCTAGGATATCAAATAATATCATAAATATATTATTGATAAGGTGAGACTATTGGTTATACCCTAATTACATAGTCATCACAGTTATAGGCCATAAGGTTATACTGTTATGCCTCCCCAAGTATGTCCCAAATAAGTTGTTAGAGTAGAAAAAAACCTACTAGTTATAGTGGGGAATTGCTGAGGACATGAAAAGGAAAATAAATCTTACCTTCATTAATCTCACCTAATGATTGGAAGGATGTGATACACTAATCAGAAGCACTTCTATGAGGCAGGGAAATATAGAGAATACTTTGCCTTGGCCTCATTGCCATATAGGGACAAGAATCCCTATGGATAGGTATAAAAACATATCTAGGGACAAAAATTCAATATCAACATGAGCCCTATGATCATGATTTTTTGTTCTATAATGCTCAAAATGATGACCAATTTAAGGAGAGGGCATAATTAATTCAGTTGAAATAAGACCTTCTAAATTTTATTAAAGGGTAGCCTTCCCTTTATATAAAGGATGTAAAGACTAGAATCCCTCCAAATGAAGGATGGGATACATAATAATTATGGACTATCGGATCTACTCGGTCAATAGGGGAATAAGGGAAACCCACCTAGACATACCCTATGGTATTTAAGGCATTGAAGAAGGAACTAGGGAAGCCAGATACCTCACTTAGGATAAAACAAGATGATCCCAATTACCTTGATTCTTTAGATTTTGAGAGCCCTACCCCAGGTAATGTTATATAATTTATAGAGATTGATATTGTGGTTAACTCAAACACATAACTAACTCTTTCCATAGTTCTCAAGATAACCATTTTTTATACAATGAAGCTAAGGGATTAGCCTCCTCCACAGAGCCCAGTCATGGAAGCACCATCAGTGCAACCATCCACACTAGAGGTAGTTGGAGGGTAGATCTATGATGAGGAGGAAAAATTACAAAGATAATTTTTTTTGAGCCTTCAAGACTCAAAGGGAAAGGTACCAATGCATAAGCAACCATCAGGTGAGCCAACACGCCCTCCAATTTTCATTACCCCTATTGTTTCCTATGTTTCTCTTTGTATAGTTAGTTTAATTGATATTTTTTCATTCTCAATTCCTATCCCCCCTCCTCTCTAGGTCCCTAAGGTAGAGGTTTATCCAATTTATCATCTTGTTTAACCAACTCTTTTAGGGCCAAAGGTAGAGGTTCCCTCCTCTACCTTTTCAATTCCTACTTCCCTAGTTGGTGTTCCTCCTTTTGCTCCTCCTACGTCCACTCCTACTATTCCTATTGTTGTTCCTTTTTCTACTATTATAATGCCCAAAATAACTATGAAAAAATCCACAAAGAAAGCAAAGAGAGTAGTAGAAACTCCCCAATTACATGTTTCATATGCATAGTTAAGTTTACTAGTTCCCCCTCCCAATATTTCTTAAGAGACAATTGTGATAACCACTAGGAAGGCTGAGAAGAATAAAACACTAGTTTACACAATCCATTCACTACCAAAATATGGTAGAGTGGAGTGATCTAAAATAATCTAGCCTTCACTCCTTGATCCCCTCCTAGAGGAAATGCTTTGACATACATTAGGGGATATTTTGGGTGAGACTACATCTTCAGACACTCAACCCATAGATCTAACCTAACTAGTCCTCCAATATTAGGTAATAGACATGCAATTAGAGGCTTCCAAAAGGTTTAATTTAGTAATTACTAGATTTTTCACTTTAAGTATAGTATTTGAAAACTCTACAAGGAGTGTATAAATGGTCAGAAAGGGGAAGCTAGAAGATGAGACTAGAATAATAGTCATAGTGGATGAAAGGCAAGAAATGTTCACCATGACCAAAAAGGACACAAAATTAGGGTAATTCCCATATATAGAGGATTTTAAATCCTATTTTGAAACACATAAGGATGCTGTAGTAGAGATACACGAAGGAACTAAAATGGTACAAAGATAACTAGAGTAATAATTGGAACAACTAAGAGAACAAAATAAAACCATCCATGTTCTAACCCAAATTGAGATGGACACTTAGATTACTACATCTGGATTGTATAATAATAATAAGGTTATCAGTGTAATGAGGGTAGAATTGATACCCCATATAATATAGACTGTAAATTATTTAATTCTATAAAGATAGATGAGAATAAACTAAAATTCCTTATTCTTTTTACAACCAACAAAGAATATACACATCTAAACCTAATGGCACCATTGGAGGCTACCAATACCCTCAACTTAGTGGTGGATTGATGTAGCTGAGATAGTGATGCCTAGATATTTAGAACATGAAACTCTCACCTTGTAAATTTTGGATGAACTAAAGCTTTCACAAGCCAAGGAGTCAACATAGAGACTTATCAACAGGGATAATTTCATTTATCTCTTACAACAAGATTCAGATAATTCCAAATAGGATATACAAGGGAAGAACCTAGAGGAAATAGAGGTCGAGCTCAATTTTTCTAGGAAGAAGGTAATTAAGTTGATATTTTCATATCTAACTTCAAGATTACAAAGGTTAAACTTGAAAATATCCTAGAGTACGTAAATAGGGTGCATAGGCCTCCACTCATTAATATGGATATAATTATATATTAATATGACATTAGGTATAAACACTATCAATATTTGGAAGTGAATACAAATTCTAGCACTTCAACTCCTAGTTCAACACAAGAATCCACTTCAGTGCCTCCAACAAACTCACCTGCTATGCAAGCACTCAATCAACCTTGAGTTGAAGGCCAATTTTGTATGTATACATGTGAATTATACTTACTATTTCACTTATAATTTACTTATATTTAGATCATACATGTAAAGTTGCCTAAACTATTTGTAATCATGCATATGTTACATTACCTTACATAAGCCAACTAATTTTGACATAAATGTAATTAAATATAAACATGCAAAACATGTAATTTTAAGACTAAAATTAGAACTGAGGTTCTAATGGTGACATGTAAACATGAGTTCACATACACTTGGAGGATGAGGTGTTCCCTCCCTAAGTAAATATATTTATTTAATTTCACATTCCAAAGGGTTGGAATATTTTATGAATACAACAAGAAGTCAATTTTTATTGTCATTGGAATGGTGTTATCTCTTTCCATTCATGCATATCAAGATTTTGATTTTCTATTTGTAATAATATAGTAATTTAAAGTGTGCAAAAGTTATGAATAAATTCTAATTATTTTATCAATATATACTAAATGTAGATGTGCATATGTTATTGAAAGTTAGTAGATTTTATTAAGAAATTAATTTAAACTATATTAATATTATTAGTGTATATAAGTGTTTTCTATGGTATAGTTTTCTAAGTGTGGGCAACAATTACCTTTGACACCTTCTTGGTCCGAGTTGTAACCTTATACTTAAGGATGTGCAATATAAAATCAAAAGGAAGCAAACTTCAGGTGAAACCATCAAATTTCCTATACCACTCCTCCCTAGACTTCATAAATGTGTTTACCTATGAGTGTGCAACAGCTGCAAGTAGTAAGCACTAGTTTTGAAAGCATTTGTCCACTAAGAAACCAACCTAGGAAGTGACCCTTTGAGATCATAGAACCTTATTTTCTTCTCTACTTTTATCTTCTTTTGATGTTTAAGGGACTATTTTAGATAATATGGACTTATCAACAGTCCAAATTTTTAAAAACTATGAGAGATAAAGTGGACTATATCAAAATTTAATTGAACTTATTACAAATAAATCACATCTATCTAATGTATTTGTAATAAGTTTTAATTATTTAAAATGATTAGAAATAATTAGTAGTCCAAGTTTTGAAAACTATCAAAAATAAATTAGGATTTATCAAGAATTAATTGGACTTTTCAAGAACTAGTTGTACTTATTGCAAATAAATCACATATATCTAATATATTTTTAATAAGTTCAAATTATTTAAAATTATCAAAAAAAATTAGTAGTCAATTTTTTGAAAACTATAAGAAATAAATTAGACTGTATCAAGATTTAGTTGGACTTATTATTAATAAATCATATCTATCCAAAGTATTTGTAATAATTCCAAGTTATTTACAATGATTAGAAATAATGATTAGTCTAATTTTTGAAAATTATTAGAAATAAATTGGACTTTGTCAGGAATTAGTTGGACTTATTACAAATAAATCACATCTATCTAATGTATTTGTAATAAGTTCAAATTATTTAAAATGATCATAAATAATTAATAGTCCAATTTTTAAAAATTATCAAAAATAAATTAGGTTTTTTTCAAGAATTAATTGGACTTATCAATAATTAGTTGGACTTAGTACAAATAAATCACATTTATGTAAGTGTGAAAAATAGTCACATCACATAATTAAAAGACCTGTGGTCTTTCTATCTTTAATTGCATTTATATGATCATTCAAACTATTTCATAGATCATGTATTTATAGATAATAACCCTATGTGATTTATTTCATAAAGAAAGATAGTTCATACATTAATTGGGCCAAACACAATGAAAATAGCCTTTTAATGTTGTTTGGTTTTGATCTTGGGTTTTGATTAACTAGTTTGATTACATCATCTGTAGACTCCTAATACACATGTCGATATGTGATTAAGACAATTGAGATGACTAGGATGCCATGTGTCATCATTTGAATGGATCATGAAATATTTTTTTAATATTCAGGTGACATCTCCATGATCATGAAAATTTAGCTCATACAGGGCACATGTCAATCACTCAAAAATTTGACAGTTCACCCATGTTGACTTTGGTTTTTGTAAGAGAGTCCATGAGATTATGCTAAGTGGCATGATCATGGATTCTCAAGTCACTCAGAACTTCCTAAATTTTTATATATTTTCTTGCACAACTGATTTACTAAAATTATGATGTGTGTCACAATCTCAGTTGTTCATGATGCTCGATACTTTTATTTTGATTGTTCATTCTTATGCACAACCAAGTTGCTAAGATTTTTCCACATGGTATGATATCAGGTGCTTGTGTTAATGAGGTTTTTTTTTAGAATATTCATCCTTATGCACATCTAAATCATTGAGAATGTGCCATGTGACATGATCTTGGGCACTCGGGCCTTTACACTTTGAGTTTGCAGTAGATAGGATTTGTGAGTGCCAAGTTGCTAAAGATTATTTTTCAACACTTGAAATAAGTGTAATATTAAAAACCAAAAATTTGAAGACCATTTGTTGATACATAAATTCCAAAAAACAAAATTTATTTATGCTTAAATGGTAAATGCCTAATTTTTATTGTCAAAGCATAGAATGTGAATGCGAAAAATCTAGAGACTTTTTCATAAAACTTTAACTACAAAGTGGAAAAACTTAGGATATAAATGAAAAAGTACAATTCACAAAATGCAAATGATGAAGTGGGACATTATAAAATGTAAACTCTGAAGACCATTTCATAAACATGAGAATGCTAAAGTGTATTTTGCAATGCATAAAAATTGATGAGTAAATCCTGAAGACTATTTACCGAAGGCCCTTTTGTGGTTCATAAAATTTGAACTTATTATTTATAATAAACAAAATCTAAATACCATTTTGAAATACTCAAAATGCAATATGCACATTCTAATTCATAAATGATGAAGACCTTTTATCGATGCACAATTATCAAAGATTAAATTGTTGTAGTAAAAAGTATAAAACGTAAATGTCATAGTGTTTATTTTAAGACCTAAAATATGAATACCTAATTTGGAATACATAAAATGTAAAGTACCACTTGAAAAACTCTCAAAAAATAAATAAAATAATAAGGCATCTCCTTAGTGAATCCAATATAACATTTTACATGTCCAATTAAACATTTTACGTCCAAAAAAATGAAATATATTTTTAAAAAAAAATCATATTTGTCATTCCAAAATTAAGGAAATGCCATTTCAAATTGCCAATGTCACAAAATAAATCAATATCTCCCAATAATTTATCACTATTTTTGAAGTGCCTATTGTGATGATACATTCAATTAGTTTGTTACAATGCCTTTCAAAAAATCAATGAGAACAAGTATATGACCTCTCTAATCTTTATTTGGTTTTAAAGCATAGATGATACTATCTATAAGAATGGATGGTAAAGAGGTGTTAGTTGTGTTTGGCTTCTATTTTTTATTCAAATAACCTAAACAAGTTTCTACTTCTTCTGCATATTTTTTCTTTGCATGAATCGGGATGAACCGAGCTATTTTGACACTTTGTTCTATATCTCTATTTATTTATAGTATTTCAATATTGCTTTCAGCTCTATTAACCCATATTATGTAGTTCACTCATGTATAATCATCAGGTATAACAAATAACATATCTCTATTTTGTACATCTTGTTCTTGATTAAATGAATTTTTTTTCTTTTGCTTCTTGGACCAACATATGTATCTATATATGCCACTCCAAAATCAAGGGCCCTGTCATGAACCATTTTGCATAGATATCTATGCAGGGGTATGTCGTGGTGAGTTTTAGGTCAAAAATCTCTTGTATATTCAACTTCATAAGGAAATATGTATTCTTTTATTGTGTCATGTATATTTTTTAAGTAATATGCTAGATCCTTCCATTTACTTTCTGATCAAACCAAAGTCATTATATTGCTTTACATACTTAATCAAGTTATCTTTAATTCTTTTTCACTCTTTTTTCTACTTCTATCTGAGACTTTTGAAACAATGTAATCTTGTGACTTTTCTCTATTTTTCAAGTCTTTGAAAATTGTTTTCACTAGATTACCTTCTGGAACATTTGGCTCACCATTTTATTTTGTTCCCCATAATTTAATCGGGGGAGGAAATTTCTATCTCTTATAGAGTTTTGGAAATGCATAATGGGCTAACCTTTCTCTATACATAGAATAAAATATTGACCTTTTGTCAAGCCTACCATTTCATTTCTTCCATTCAACTGGTAACTATTAAAATAGTCTTTAAAATCTACTACTTTTTCGATCAAATATAACATAAAGTTTGTTGTATTTTCACGTCTTATAACTATCCATCATATCTGCCACACTCCATACATTTTTCCTCTTTATACATTCAAATAGGTTTATAAATGTGTCATTGACGTCCTCATGGGTATGTCCTACAGGGATAATTCCAACCTCGACATCGATAAAATACCTTTGTAAACAAGGAGAGATAAATATTGCAACACAAACTTGTATAAAAAACTTGATTTTATGAATTTTTTAATGTAATAAAACTACATTTAGTTCCATATAAGGTTAGACATTTTTTAGTATAATAGTGGATGGAAGGAATTACATGATCTTATTTTCCCCACAATAGTTGTATAGCTGAAGGTATAGCCTATAAGGAAGTTTATTGAAGGCACTAATTGGTTGTGCTTCTTGTAGATAGTTCTTGCATTTAGGGTAGCAATTATTAGACAAATATGCATCATACAATGGATATTTTAAATATCTAGGTTAATAAAATAAAAATCCATAAGTATATGGTATTGTTATTTCCATATCCTTCAAACACTTGTTAATTGAGATGATAGTAAAGTTAGACCCTCCAATAACATAAGGTAAAAAATGTCCATATCCACCTGCACCATGACCCTGTGTGATAATCTCTGCCATTGACAACTCTACTATTCTATCAATAACTATTTTGATTTTTGTCACAGTCCTTGGCATAATTTTTTTTGACATTCCACCTTGCCATTAATGACACTGAGGCATTCTTCAAGGTATTTCTTTGACATTCATTTATATGTGTAATACATCTGTCTTGTAAAAAGTATATGATTTGAGTGCATCGCAAATTCTTGATCGTTAGGATCTTCCTAATATATAGATAGGGACCCATAACATTTTTTTGAGTCAACAAGATACATGTTTTACACCTATCAAATTCATTAGACTTGGTAATAGTCACATCATGAATATTAGTTTTCCACATGGCATTGAATTTTGGTTGGGATATTGGATCATATTCCATATCTGTTAGTTTTTCAATGATGTGCCACATCATAAATTATTGAGTGAAAGATTTTAGAATATGTTGAACATTATCTCATGTTCCATCTATATCTAAATTTCATTTAAGTCTTAGAGAAACATCTGCAAAATCATCCACCAATTAGTCCAACAAATCTTTAGCTTCAATTATCTTCTTTTGTGGCTTTTGTCAAAACCTCCCTACATGGAATGCATTTTATTCCCCATTTTTGTGATAATTTTGAATGTCAAAAAAGCACTTGTCTTCAATCCATATATTTTAAGCCAAACTTCCAAATAGATCTCAGTAACCTAAAAATTAATGGTATTTTTTTAATTAAACAAACCAGTATAAAGGGTATCCAAGACATGTTGCCTCCTATCTGTTGTGGTGGAATCAAATAACTTTATCCTTGAAAATTGTAGAATATTAATGACAATCTTGACTGAAAACATTTTTAGTGCACCATTTCTATGCATACACTTTGGTAATCTCACTATATATGTTTGCATCAAAATCCACTTGGTTGAGTGAAGTGTTTGGATGAATTATTTTTCAACCTAAGTAGTTGTAGGCACGAGTTAATTTTTTTGGATGCCTTTTTCTAGGAATGCCATGAAATGAATGAATTTAATATCCATTAATTTACAAACATGTCTAATTCATTTCTCCTTTGGTGTCATATATGGTAAATTGATTTCTCTATATTCAATGTCCACTATCTTGTTGGAAGGCCATCTAATGATAGATGTTTCAGTTACCTCTATAATGCAAGTCTCACAATGTTGTAGAATGTGCCTTATGTAAATTTCCACTTTATTTTCCATCATGGGATAGGATTACAACCAAAATTTTCCCTTGGTTGTGCAAATTCAACATAATAAAAAGAAAAGTTTTCATAATTTGTAAGAGTTGTACATCTATGTAAAAAATGTACCCTTTCCCCAATAAACTCATTTATCATGCTCTAAAATGTAGTAGGATCATCGATATATCAAACCAATGAATCCAAACAAGGTTTTTCTTGTTTCAATGGTTATATATGCATAACTAAACTGTAATTATTGTGTCCTACTTTCATGTCATCCTCAATATAAAAATTATCTATGATTACATCATTCTTGTGCTCCATTTGGTAAAACTATCAAATATATCCCACAAATTATCCACAAAAGCTTCATGAAATGGAAGTGGTAGAGTCAGATCAAAAGTTTTTGTCACATTAACACTTACACATTCAATAGGCATTTTATCATTATGGCATGTGGAAGTGAGATTTATGGATTCCAAAGAGTTAGAATCTGGACCTGGAACTTTGTGTATTCTTCGTTCACTAACAACCTTACCATTATTTATGAGAGAAACATAGTCTCCACATTAGAAGTCCATTGATGTATTATTTTTTTGCCTAGACATTTGTAAAAGACATGAGAAGATTTGTTAATCTGGGTATTTATAAAATTAGTCCAATTTATACCTATATGTAGGAGATAAATATTTATTTATACCATAACAAAAGCATAGAGATATGTTCAAACCTAAAAATGTTAAAAAGGTAATGTATAACACATTTTTTAATGACACTATTTATGTCAATCCTAAAAAATAATAGATTTTAATATCATATATTGCATACTTCAATCCTTGTTTCATCCTAGTTTCAAGGTATCTCCTAGGAGATACCTTTCAAACATGCATAAGAGTAGAATAGTTGAGTAGAGAAAAATAGTTAATTAAATTAACATTCAACCATGTATTTTAATAGATAAAAAAAAGATATTAAATGATGAAGATTTTGAAAAAAATCATAGAAAATGATTAACTACTTATATTTTGGGATCCTGTATGTGATTTGAACCTCTATGGTGAACCCAAGAGTTTGAAGCTATCTTTGAAGAGATACCTTTCGAACATCAATAAAGGTAACCTTGAAGGTATGACAAGACCCTTCAAGGTATGTTTGAAGGTATTACTGGGTGATACCTTAAAGGGCCTTGTAATACCTTCAAGTGTATCCTTATGCATGTTTTAAAGGTATCTTCTTAGAGTTTTAAAGGTATCTTCTTAGAGACACCTTCAAGGTACCCTTGAAGGTACTATAATTCCCTTCAAAGTATCTCTTTGAAGGCACTATTGGATGATAACTTAAAGGGACTTGTAATACCTTCAAGGGTACCTTCAAGGGATCTCTTAGGAGATACCTATTAGACCCCAACATGCCCCTTTTAAGAGCATAAAAGAGGTTACATGTTTGAAAGGTATCTCCTAGGAGATACCATCAAGGTACTGTTGTACCCAACATCCCCCACTCTCAAATTTATTTTGAATAGGGACCCACTACACCCTAAAGAGAAAGTAGTTTTGATGTGAGAGTTGTTACTGACATTTGAATGCATGATTAACAAGACAAGGTCTCTAAATTTATCATTTATTGAGTAATAATATCTTGTTAATATGCACTTATCCAATATTTATTGGAATTAATATTTTCTTGGTTATCTTAGTATTCAATACTTTAGTTTTTGGGCTAACCTATTAATGGTTATTGAAAGACTTGTGTGTACTTAGGATTTCAAAGTTATGCAAGATAGAATTCCCCAATCAGTTTTCATCATTTTGATCTTTCTAAATGTCTATGTAACTTCCTAATTCCACATTTTATTTCTTTCAAGCTAACAAGTTAACTAGTTTGATAGAGTTGTTTCTATGCAATTTTCACTTTCACATTCAAAAAGGAAATGAGAAACTAAGAGAAATGGTCTAGGGATAGATGTTACCCGGATGAGGTCTACGCACTGTTATCCAGATGATAGCAAGAACTCCTCTTTGGTTGTGGAGGATGACACCTGTAGAAGAAAGAGACTAAAACAAAGAAGGCGTTAGATGAGGAGATGGTGGGCTACCAAGCAAGAGCTTGATCCCAGAAGTACAAAGACTTCCTTGAGGGATGTCAACCCACTGATTGATAAAAATAATGTCTGATAAAAGGCAGAATGATAAAAGACTGAAATGATTAAAGACTGAAATAGAAATAGAAGCAAATGCTTACTTGAATGCTATTGTCGGTCTGGTCACAGTCACCGACGTCATTTAGTCTGTCGATGTCGGTTTTAAAGTCTGTCGACGTCGGTTAGTCTACCGACGTCAGTGAAGGCAGTGGTCTCTGTGGCCGGCGTCAATTGGGGTAGTAGTCTTTGGACAAGGTTTGGGCAGGTCTGAACGGGTTTATGGTCTGTGGATGGGTCTGAGAAGGGCTCTAGGATTGGTTGAATGGTCCGAGAGTCTGTGTAGAGGTCTGGGACAATGGACAGAATGTCAAAAAGGGACAGAGGGGTAGAGGAGGCCTTTTAGCCTCTCTGGGAAGGGCAGGTCGGGTCTGTGGTCTGGTTGATAAACTGGCTGAGTCTAGTTCATAGCACTTAGAAGCAATAACTAGAAAACATAATGAAAACACAGAGGAAATACTTACCTGTGGCTTGCTGAAGAAGGAGTGTTGTAGATTGGTTGTACCTATTGCTGATGCTGCTGGTGTGGAAGCCCTGTTGCTGGTGTAGAGGCCCTTGTTGTTGATGCTTGTTGTGTGTACCTGAGAGAGAGAGAGTGAGAGGTCTAATGATTGAAAGGATTGACAGATTGAGGAGTGAAAGATCAGATGGTTGAAGGTCGAAAGGTCAGATTCGAGAGATTGGAAAATGGATTCAAAAATTGGAAAATAGGATCAATGCACTCCAGAGGTGGAATGCAGTTATGAAGGAAAATGATGCCAAAAATACCACCGATGTCGAGTCGACAGTTGACCGATGTCGGCGGCTGAAAGGCAGGAAAAAGGCTAAAAATAGCCTTTTATCCATTTTCCCAACTGCCGGGTCAGCGGGTCGGGGGAAGAAAAGGTCAAAGGTGATTTAATAGGCATGGGAAATGAGTGGGATAAGGGAAATGGGGTCTTAAATCATTTAAGACTTGGCAAGGGGTAGTGGAGGAGAAAATGGAAAAGGTCATAGGGTGATAAATGAGGGTATCCAAGGGCAAAGAATCCAAGGAGATGAGAGGTGGCATGGGTGAGGTGGCAAGGGGAGAGAGAGAAGGAAGGAGAGAATTATTAATTTAAAATAAGATAATTATTTTAAATTAATAAGACATAGGTTAGGCATGGTTAGAAGTGGAAAGGGACCAAGGGGACTAAGGGGGGAGGACGACCAAGGAGTAGACATGATTTCGGTGTCTACATTTGCCCCTTTTTGTCTTGTTGGTTGTTCTTGATGAACTGCAAGACAAAAATAGGAGTTGGTTGCCCCAAGTGTGAGATAAGGTTGATTTTGCCTTGTTGGTTGTTTGAATGAACTACAAGACAAAAACAAGAGGGGAATTGCACCAGATGTAAGATCAGGTATTCCCCCTCAAAGCAGGATTCGAGGGAAGGGAACCTGATATCAGGTGCCGATTTGACAGAGAGTGGATGGATAGGGTGAAAGTGTGAGTGTGAACGCTGCAAAAGTTGTGATTGCACGTATACCACTTCACGAGATGGTCAGGTCAAATTGTTGTAGGTCAAGGGTCGAGGAGTGCCAAAATTGAAGTAACCAGGCCCCAACATGTTAGTTGTAGCTGATCAGGTTATTCAATCTAAGCTAAAGCTCCAATGGTCATCGTGTTCCAGGTATCCCAAGCTCAGGAAGTGCTCTTAAAAACATGAAAATGTCACAAGTAGTGGGGATCAACTGACTTGCAATCCTATACTTGTGAAGGTCATAAATAGTCTGCGCACAATTTTGCTAACCATTCGTGAGGTAGCATACATGCAAAAACAACCAAGGTAACATTTGTCTTGGAAGTGGTCGGAGTCTGAGGAGATAGTCATGATCTCCAAGGTCATTGGTCGAGGTGGGTCGAGATAGATAATTGGTTGAATGAATGGACGGATGAAAGAACGTGGCCGAGCTAACCTCAGAAGACATCATGTGATCTGAGTCCTACCTACATAGCCCCTATCGTTAGGGCCTCAAGCCAATGTAGTTCTCCCTAAAAGGGAGGAAGAGGGTCGCTGTTATGGATTGTTTTGGTCGAGGTCAAGTCATGGTCAAAAGGAGGATAGTTTGTTCATCAGGTAGATGAACAAACGAGGGTGGTCGAGCTAACCCCAGAGGATGTCGTGTCATTTGAGTGCTGCCTACATAGCCCTAGTCTTAGGGCCTCAAACAAATGTAGTTCAGGTGAAGGAAGCAAAATGGTCGAGAGTTGGTTTTGGTCATGGTTAAATGATGAGGATAAGATGATGTTGCAGCCTTTTCCATATTGTGTGATGGTGTATTCTGCAACATTGGTCGAGTGGTCTTTCATCCCTAGCAATTGTCCATATTAGTGATGGATGTATGCTAAAAATGAATTGGGTCTATTTATGCTTCAACAAGTACTGGTTTATGCTTAACATAAGTTGTGTTTGGTCGATAGTTTCCATGTGTATTGGTGTCCATAAAAACTATGTGAAATAGACTAGGATGATGTTTTGTGGTCTGAAAAAAGTTTTTTGGTTTGGTTTGGTTGAATGTGACCAAAGTGTGAAAGAAGTGAAAGGCGTGTTGCTCTTTCATTAACAAGGACCAGAAAGATAGCATAAATAGGGGTTGTTAGAACCAAGAGCCCCATTCATGCATTACGTCATTGACCATGGGTTGTGTTAGAGAGGTAATCGAATCACTTTGACATTAAAGTGAGCTTGAAGTCCCTTGAGTAGGTTGGGGTGATAGGTTGGATTATGTGATATGAGAGGATGGGGTAACCCTTTTTGGTAGGAATAACCTTGCCCCTTTTATAGGTGACCCAAGAATGACTATAGGCCTGCCCATGACCCTTTTTTTTTGTGGACTAATCGATGCAGGAAGTCTACATAGAGATGTCATTTTTTTTTGTGGTCATTTGCGAAGCTGATCAATGTGGGAAGCTTCTAAAAGAGTGTTGTTTATAGCAAGATTTAGTCATAGCCATCCTTCGAGGGAGTGGTCTATATTTTTGCTTTATATATATTTGAATAGCTGTCCTTTGAGGAAGCAGTCTATTAGCTACAATAATGATAGTACCACTGTCCTTTGAGGGAGCAGTTTGTCTTTTAGAGTTTGTGACCTTGGATATTTTGACATCTTGATTTATTTTTGACAGAATTTTGAATCATGGACAAGACTATAGAAGTTGAAGGGCTCCCTTTTATTAGGACAAAGCATCCATACTGTATAAAAGGGTTATATGGGATTTGTTTAGGGGAATAGGGTTGAAAGGAATGAGGATTAAGAGGATGGGGATTGCTCAAGGGATGAGCTCAAGTTAAATGTCAAGTGGATGAGTACTCGACTAATAATAGAATGGTCACAGATGCAAGGCATTAAAGGGCTCAGGTTTTGATAAGTCCCTGGTCCATGCTTGTGCGTGATGATGAAAGGTCCAAGCCAATTAGGGGAAAATTTGCCCCATTTGCCTCTTTGAGATTGGTCACGTGTTGGTTGATGATGGACATGAAGTTGGTTGGTGATTGGTCAATGTCTGGTCGATGTTTGGTCATTGGTCGGTTGAATGTTTGGTCAAGGGTCAGGTCGATGGATATTTGGTCGATGATTGGTCAATGGTTGGGTTGAATGTTTGGTCGAGGTCATGATTAAAAGATTGGTTGATGTTTGGTCACTGATTGGTCGAGACTGGGTTGAGGCTTAGTCAATGCTCAGTTGATGCTTGTTTGGTCGAGGCATGGTCGAGGCTTGGTTGAGGCCTAGTCAAGGTTTAGGATTAAAAGAGTGATTGATATTTGGTCGAGACTAGGTTGAAAGGTTGGTCGAGGCTTGTATGAATGTTGAATTCCCCCAGTGGCTAGGGAGAATGTTTGATAGACTAGTTAAGGTCGGTTGAGGCTTGGTGGTCAAATTGACTGTGTTGATGTCGAATAAGGGGGTTAAAGGTGGCAAAGGGACCATAGTCTGGCATGGAGACCCCAATTTAGGTGATGAGGTTTGAGAGGCATGGGTCGAGTGTTGCTGATTTGCTAAAGGGGTGGTCAAGAGGATCCTTGATGAGAAGGGTATCCTTTTTCTAGTGTTGACGAATGGCAGCTTTAAGAGTGCAACAACGCTCAGTGTCATGTCCCAGTTTTTGATGATAGTGACAAAATTTAGAGTTGTCGAACCAAGATGGTCTTGATCTGAGAGATGCTGAGTGCGGTGTTGAAGGTTTGTTGATAATATGGTTAAGAAGAAGGGTGTCTTTCTCCAAGCATTGGTGAATGACAACCTTGAGGGCACAATAATGCTTAGTGTCGTGCCTAGGAGTGCGATGATATGCATAAATCTAAGTGTCATCAAACCAAAGGGATTTTGGTCTGAGAGATTGGAATGATTTAAGAGGTGGAAGACTGATGCGAGAAGACTGCAACAATTACCGTAATAGCAAGGCATAAGAACTTGCTAATGGGTCTGTGTGTCTTGTTGCAGTGGGGGTTGATGACTTTGGTTTGAGAGACATAAGAGGCATTGGTCGTACCATCATTTTCATGGGCAGTTTAGCCACACGTGTAGATGGCACTTTGGTGGTGATAGGTGTTGGATGTTTTGGAGGAAATATATGTCTGATGGGTTGAGGAGATAATGGAGGCGACTTGCCTGTGTGAGGTATGGGAGTAGGAAGCACTCCTATTAAAGTGGATGGATGCAGGCCCAAAATAGAGGGCAATGATGAAGGTGGGGGAGGAGTCCTCCAGCGTGGTTTAGTAGCCTTCTTTGGTTTGGGTTGAGGGCCACTATTATGCGAGACGAGGTTAGATACGGGTTTGGGTTCGGATGTGGATGGAGGTGAGTGAGATGTAGCAATCTCAAGCAAAAGGCAAGAGGAAACCGTGACTGGGTCTTCCTCAGTTGAAATGGGTGAAGAGACTGGTTCTTCTCTTGGTGGAGAAGAAATAGGAGAGTGCGGCTCCTCAAGAGGGTAGGGGGCAAGGATGATTGTGCCTTCGACTTGTGGTTGAGGAGTAGGCAAGGTAGGGTCCTCCATTGGTGGGAGGAAGGATGGAGGTGGGGCTAATGACATTGGCATGGTCAAGGCATCCTCCAGTATAAGAGAGGTGGATGGAGGACTAATAGGAGAAGAAAGTTCTTCATCCTGTGGAGGAGGTTGGTCAGGGACAAGAGGCGAGACAGTGTTGACCGTGTGTATGTCATACTCTTGGGATCTATCGGCCATGGTCTAGACATTGTTTTTATTATGAGGATGGTTGGAAAAGGGTTGTCTAAAGATGTCAATGCTTTGATTGGGAGGCACAGTTGGGTTATCCAAAACAAGATCCCACTTATCGATCATGTCTTGGATAATGTTTTTGAAGGTTCGACAATTGTTGATGTCATGGCCTTGGACGCGGTGAAAGTGACAGAAGTCGGCCTCCCTATACCATGTGGGGAGGGATTTTGAAGGGTTGAATTAAGGTGGTCAGATTGGAGGGAGATTGAGGACCCCCTGTTTGACAAGTTTTTCTAAAACATAAGCGTATGATTCTCCAAGTGGAGTGTATGAACGTTGGATGTACCGTTGTTGGAATTATTTTGTGATGCTTTGAGATGTTGAGGGTTGAGATTGATTAGTTGTTGTTGAAGATGGTGATCTAACGACCACAGTGTTGGCCACTCTTTTAGACTTGGAGTTGGCAAAAGAAGGTCTAGAAGAAGAAGGGTCATCAAATTTTGCATTGGTATTATGCAATTTGACCTTATCTTCTTCAATGGCATGGAGTTCAAGCTTTCAGGCCATGGTGAAAGCTTCGTCAAAAGTGCAAAATGTTTGAACCCACAATGTGGATGAGATGTGCCTGGCACATGCTCGAGAAAAGAGCTTGATGAGCTCAGGTTGAGGCAAGGAGAAGGAGAGTTGGTTAATCAAGTCTCTCCAACGGGCGACAAAATTGACTATAGATTCGTCGTCAAATTGCCTGATGGAGTAGAGGTCAGTGATTGAGACTTGTTTGGTGATATTGATAGAAAAATGGTCAAGAAATAATTGGGTGAGTTGAGTGAATGAAAAGATAGAATGTTTGGTAAGAGAGCTATACCAGTCAAGGGTGGGGCCAGAAAGCCACATGGGGAATGTGGGTAGAAGTAACACATCGTCATGGGCTATAAGATAACAAGCATGTCTGAATGCTCGTAGGTGTTGTTGCAGGTCTTCCTTACTCTAGAAATGAGAAAATTTAGGAAGCTCCCACTGATTGGGATACGGTTGGATTGGGACAGAGGGATGGATGGGATGGATGGGTTCGTTACAAATTTGGTCATAGAAAAGGACATTGCTTGAATCAGAAATAGAAGCTTCAAGACTAGACATTTTGTCCATCAGCATCTTGATGAGATCAGATGATGAATTGGTGGGTGGAGTGCCCCCTAGGTTGTAGGGTGCTTGGAAGATGCTAGAAGGGGCATACGATGTAATCAGTTGCACTTGTAGGGGCACAACGTATTGATAACTAGTCATTGGGATAGAAGCAGAGGCCAAGGGTGGTTGCATTGTGAAGGTAGAAGGCATAAGTTGACTAGATACCACCAAAGGTGGTTGTGTGGTGGCATTGGCAAAAAGGGAGGTAGACACTCCTACACTTATAAGCACAAGAGTGAGTGGAGTCGAGACAATCAGGTTCTGGTATGATGTAGAACTTGGTTGAATTGCATATGGCTGAGGGGGTAATGAAACCCTGATGGAGGTCGGTCTAAAAATAGATGGGGAGGCCAAAATTTGCGTATTGGCCATGGTCGAGTTAATGGTTGAGGCAATAGTCTGAGTCATAAAAGGCTGGGTAGCGGATGGTGTTGATGTCATTGCCGCTTCACCCGAAAAGTCTCGCGTTTGGTTTCTTGTGAGATAGTGTTGAAGGGCTTTGACATTGAGGTCCAAGAATATTTTGAAGTCTTGGTTTCCCTCAAGGATAGTGGGAGGCTGAGTCGGGGTCGGTTGGGTAGGAGTTCATTCGGTTTTCTGAATGATACTCCATTAGAGGACTGGTTATGGACGGTGAAGGCGGAAGCGGTTGTTGCCTCGCATGGTCAAGAAGAGCCTTGGTTTGACTACGTGTCAAAACCATTCAAGGCAAGAAAGGGTCAGGTTTCAAAAATTGTGTTCTTTTCAGTTTTAGAAACTCAGAATGTGGTTTTGGAAAAAAAAGGGTCAGATTTTAAGGCTGCTATTTTGAAAAAAAAGACTGTGACAGTGACCAACGTCGGTTGAAAAACTGATGTTGGTGAGAACAAATGGCCAATGTCGGTCAGATAACCGATGATGGTGAAGAAAGGTACCGATGTCAGTGGTGAAACCAATGTCGGTGACTATGTCTTCCAGAAACTCAAAGAATTTGAAAGTTTTTGGAAAGAGGAAAACGTCCTCACTAGCTCAAAAAACTAGATAGGAACAAAAAAATAGATGGAGACAGGCAAAGCCTAAGTGTTAAATCCTAAGAATCAACTTTTAAAATCTTGTTGGCTTATGCCTTAGAGTGCATTTGGGAGGTTGGCTGTTAGAATGGGTCCTAGAAGAGGTAGTCTAAAGCTGGTTTTAGGTTTAGTTTAGGCGCTCAAGAGTCTGTGGTAGGTTCTGTACATGGCTTGGTGCTAAGGAGCAAGCTCCCCTCACTTCACGAGCCCAGTGATAAGCTGGTCTCACTTAGCCAACATATACTTTCCCTAGAGATTATCCTCTCCTAGAGAATAGAGTGGGCTTTCTCCTTGGTAGTGAAGTCCAAGTGGGATTGTCGGGATGGGTAAGGTATCTCCTGGGTGATGAAATCCCAGTCGGGCCTTGTCTCAGGTAAGTTTTGATGTTTGATTTGTGCAAGTGATTTGGTTGTGTAACATAAGTGGCCTATGATTAATTCATGATGCGGTTGTTAATTACTAGATTTGGACTAAGTATGCAGTCAAGAAGAAATGAAATGCAAAAGATTTTAAGCCCAAAATGAAATGTGAGTTCGTATGAAAACAAGTGAGAAGAGGTTGAAGACTATGAGTTGACTAGTCTAAGATGCAAGAAAAGAAAGAACAAGAATGATTCTTTTTAATTTTTGCTAATAGTGTCTTTTGGAAGAGATAGAAGAAAGAGGTGAAAAGGAGAAACCTAATGCACCTATATGAAAAGAAAGAAAAGAACCCAAGGAAGACCCTAGGGTCCCACCGGGCGTGCCAGAATGTTTTTATGCAATTTTTGCTTTCACATTCAAAAAGGAAATGAGAAACTAAGAGAAGTGGTCTAGGGATAAATGTTACCCAGATGAGGTTTGCACACCATTATCCAGACGATAACAGGAACTCCTCTTTGGTTGTGGAGGATGACACCTGTAGAAGAAAGAGACTAAAACAAAGGAGTTAGATGAGGAGATGGTGGGCTGCCAAGCAAGAGCTTGATCCCAGAAGTACAAAGTACTTCTTTGAGGGATGTCAACCCACTGATTGATAAAAATAATGTCTGATAAAAGACAGAATGATAAAAGACTGAAATGATTAAAGACTGAAATAGAAATAAAAGCAAATGCTTACCTAAATGCTACTGTCGGTCTAGTCACAGTCACCGACGTCGGTTAGTCTGCCGACGTCGGTTGTAAAGTCTGTCGATGTCGGTGAAGGTAGTGGTCTTTATGGCCAACATCGATCGAGGCTAGTAGTCTTTGGACGAGGTCTGGGTAGGTCTGGATGGGTTTATGGTCTGTGGACGAGTCTAAAAAGGGATTTGGGATTGGTTGAATGGTCTGAGAGTCTGTGTAGAGGTCTGGGACAATGGACAAAATGTCAAAAAGGGACAGATGGGTAGAGGAGGCCTTTCAACCTCTCTGAGAAGGGCAAGTCGGGTCTGTGGTCTAGTTGATAAACTCGCTGAGTCTAGTTCATAGCACTTAGAAGCAATAACTAGAAAACATAATGAAAACACAGATGAAATACTTACCTGTGGCTTGCTGAAGGAGTGTTGCAGATTGGTTGTACCTGTTGCTGATGCTGCTAGTGTGGAAGCCCTATTGCTGGTGTAGAGGCCCTGTTGCTGATGCTTGTTGTATGTACCTGAGAGAGAGAGTGAGAGGTCTGATGATTGGAAGGATTGACAGATTGAGGAGTGAAAGATCGGATGGTTGAAGGTCGAAAGGTCAGATTCGAGAGATTGGAAAATGGATTCAAAAATTGGAAAATGGGATTGATCCGCACTCTGGAGGTGGAATGTAGTTATGAAGGAAATCGATGCCAAAAATACCACCGACGTCGATCAATAGTTGACCGATGTCAGTGACTGGAAGGCAGGAAAAAGGCTAAAAATAGCCTTTTATCCATTTTCCCAACTGCCGGGTCAGCGGGTCGGGGGAAGAAATGGTCGAAGGTGATTTAATAGGCATGGGAAATGAGTGGGATAAGGGAAATGGGGTCTTAAATCATTTAAGACTTGGCAAGGGGTAGTGGAGGATAAGTTGGAATAGGTCATAGGGTGATAAATGAGGGTATCCAAGGGCAAAGAATCCAAGGAGATGAGAGGTGGCATGGGTGAGGTGGCAAGGAGAGAGAGAGAAGGAAGGAGAGAATTATTAATTTAAAATAAGATAATTATTTTAAATTAATAAGACATAGGTTAGGCATGGTTAGAAGTGGAAAGGGACCAAGGGGGGAGGACGACCAAGGAGTAGACACGATTTCGGTGTCTACAAGAGTGTTTTTATTGCCTCATGCAGTTTGTTCTTTACTTGGATTGTTTTCTCCATTTTGCCTAGAGAATTACCAAGTCATTGAACTCTACCACGTGGTGTCTACCCACTTGCCTACAAACATTTAAACACTTAGAAAATCCTAAAAGACTCCCAGGTAAGTGGATCATCAATATTTGGCCACATGTTTAGATCTTGTTCACTTGATGACTGAAAAGGTTAAAGTTAATTTGTATGGAATTTATGAGGCAGCAAAGAAATGATAACCATCCATGTGTCATGATCCCACTAGCCCACTACTATCAGATCATTCTGAGAAGTCTTCAAATCCTCAAAGGTAGAAAGGTGTACGATGCTCCTAGATGAACAAATCACTTGGATTATGCCATGTAATATGATCCCACTAGTCCAAGGAAATAAAGTGAAAGATAAAAAAGAAAAGGCCCTATAAATAACAAAGTGATAAAATTTTAGCATGTGTCTCTGAAATGACACATTGGTTGGGTAATACTAGTATGGAACTCTCAAAAGGAGTAAATTATGTGAAAAATGTCAAGTAATGATGAAAAAATGCTCAAAGGCAGAGGGAAGAGAAACCACATGGTAGTGGGGATTGTAAAAGGTGGCACTTCATTGGCTAGATTAAAAATATGAAATAAGTAAAGAACGAAAAGGCAAAGGGCCATTGCATTCATTAATACAAATGAATTAGACAAGTGAATGAATTTAATTCAATAGGGTTTACAAATCTAAAAGGTAGTATATGCAATCTTCCAAGTCAATTACAATTAAACTATCATCGTGTTAGCTATTGCCTAACAAATTTGAGCTCTGTTACAACCAAGCTGATTTTTTTATAATTTCAGAAAACTAGAACTTGAGTGAAAAAATAATGGCCTTTGATTTGCATCTTCCACCTCCCACTCTATGTACTCTATCATAGGGTCAAGGATATACATTAATACAAGGTTTTATAATGTTTCCCTTAATAATGACTTCAATCATTATTATACTATATGGGAAGAACTTGAAGTAGCAAAACCACGTGGCTCCACAAAGCAACTTTGTACCTTCATGTGATAAATTAGATAGGACTTGGGGGCAATCAAGACTATGGGCCTACATGATGCAGTGATAAAAGCTTAGGTAATGCCTTGAATTTGCTTATTTTTTGATCTATTTGTAAATGGCCAATTTTATGACAAGCTTCTACAATTTCAGTGCAATGCACCAATAACCTATGTTAGTGGACAAGCTTTTTATAAGTGCTACATATTCTATCCCCCCAAAATATGTTACAATCAAGCCTTAGTGAACCAGTGTATGTTTTAAAACAATTTAACTAATAAGTTACAAGAGTAGGCAAGTGACCCAACCACCTTCATAGCTAGGGAAGCCATCTTTGCTATCCCAATTACCATTTTTAGACCTAGAATCAAGATTACCATGGCCTTATTGAATAAAATTTATGGCTTCCCAAGAATAACCCATGTTAATGAGATTTATATTCCCCTATTAGACACCATCCTCACCTCCACCAAGATCATTAGTGCTAACTTGATTCACCAAGTTAGTAGCTAAGATAACAAGCCAGATGGTAATTTTTATATGATGTCTTATTTAGTGGATACAATAACTGGGATGGTCCACTCATTCTTCAAATACCCTCATAACCATCTTATGAGTATCCCAAGAATATAATTTATGATTAATTCAACATTCTTCACATCCACAAGTTTAAGAAAAACATGACCAAGCTGATAGAGAATTTTTGCCCTATGGTGTACTAAGCCATTTATGGCAAGGATATGCCTAGAGTGTTTGATCATATAAGAATAACTATTGATAATATTGGTAACATATGGATTTACCCAGATTGCACAATCATCAAGATAGAAGGCACTAGATCCCTTCCTATTTATCGTCCTTAATTAGTCATAGACAAGGTGGTAGAAGAAGAGATTGCAACTCAATTGGTTGATTCTATAAATGTCACCTTAAGGAAGGCTAAGCAAGGGGAAATTGACCCAAATCCCCTCAACATTGGTCAAATTTAGTTCTCAATATGGGAACATTGACAACTAGTGGTCAGAATCACTTCATATAATTTCAAATGGGCACCCTACATACTATGGGATCCAAAGAAAAGGGTCAGGAACCACCTGGACAGAGTCAGATCTAGGTGAAGATTGACCATGGCCATGTTTCATATCCACACAACATAATATTCATGGATGATTTGAATGACATAGAGTTTTATAAGAGGATGAATAAAGATAATATGTCTATGGTGGTGGCTAAGCATATAAAATATAACTTGGATACCACCAAAGAAGATGTTAAGAGAATTGAAAAGGAACACTAGGTCTCTAAACCTCCTCTAGGACCCCTCTCATTGGATGAGATACAAGAACAAGTTGGTCCATTTGGGTAACCACATGTGGAGGAGAGGCAAAGATTCAACTAGGACCCTCTTCAATATCCCATCCCAATGGTTATAATTATGACAACCACTTTAATTTTCACTCCTCCTTAGTTGGATTTTACTTCACAAGGTTCCTCAAGTATGGCTCAAGTAAGTGGACCATTATCCATGTTGCCCTTTCCTTAAATAAATATGGCACAAAAAGTAATATTTCCATATTTTCTTTCTCTTATTACTAGTTTGATTCCACCTTCATCCCTAGTTTAAACTAGTTTTCTTCCACCTCTATCCCCTAGTTCACCCCCATTAGCCATTATTACTCTCACTTACTCACCCATTCCATATCAATCTACTTATCCTATTCCTACTAGACCCTCTATCTCTCTTCTATGTGAACCCACAAGGGTAGCCCCTAAAGGACAAATAAAATAATACTTAAGTAAAGGGAAAGGTTCTAAAGAAGTAGAGACTGTGGAATTACTAGATAGTGGTGAAGATAGTAATAAGTTCATATAAAGAGAATGGTCTACTAAAGAATAATGAGAGGATAAAAATGAAAGTGACCTGGATGATGACTGGCTATTAGAAGAGGAATCCCAATCAGGGGATACCGAGATCCTGAGGAATAGTTTAATTTCAACTAAACTAATATAGAATTTATAAGGAATAATGAGGATGAGGTAATTTTTAGGCCTACACCTCCCATACAGGGACAAACATTTAGCATACCTTCAGACCTAACACTATCTAGCACAATAATATTATCTATACTAGTAGCTTCCCTAGCTATTTATACATAAGGGGTAGGTATTCAGGCTCCTCATTCCCCATCTATTATTATAACCACTATTGTTCTAGATATTAATGTGGTAATTGTTTCCCCTATCATAAGCTCCAATAATGATCAAATGGCTATGGTGCTAATTTGAAAAACCCCAGTCACAACCCATGTGAACAAAGAAATAGTTCCCCCTAGCTCACCTTCCACAAACACTTATGGGTTTAGTAATGAGTCTATGACTATCTATTTGTAAGAGTTATTGAAAATACCTTCTACTTATTCATTCTTTACTTTCCCAAACACTCAAGCCTCTGGACTCAATGAGCAAGTACATTTTGTGATTTTAGTCTCATCTACTATTTTTGATTCCCTAAACACCCTTCCCCATACATCTACTCAATTGGGCTTACTAATCAGCCATGCAACCCAAATAGAGTCTGTTGGTATTACATCAGTACAAGGGTTAGATGAATGAAGTCTAGTAATTGATATAGTAACCCCTAAAAAGGTCACTAGATGGAAAAACATTATTCCCCCTTTCCTTAAATGGGAACCTATTCTCTTAAAATTATGTTTCCTCCAAGATAATCCCCTTCTACTTCTCTCGAGTAGGTAGAGCCTACAACACAACTAGTTGCCTCGAATGCCCCTAAATGGATTCAAAAGATGCAGCAGACAGAAGAGGGTAGATAGTATTTTGTTATGGTGGAGCAACCCATAGTCAAGTTCTGATTATATAAAGAAACTAAGACTATGAGGAAGATAAAGAGGAAAATAGTGATAGCTAAAGGGAAAGGATAAAATTAAAGTAGAGGGAGGATGTTTTGTCTCTAACCAAAAGGAGAAAAGTACTCCCCTCTAACTTGGGCCATTATATAGAACATATTTACCCTTTTGTGGATTTAGTAGGGGGAGTGATAAAGTAAATGTTCAGAGGTTATGACTAGGCCATGGAGATGCTACAAAGGAGAAACACCATACATCCTCCAAGGGACCTTATTAATAGTGTTCAGAGAGGAGCTCAGAAGCTATATGATGTTATCTAGCTAATAAGAAGTGCCAACAGAGAGTCTCAACTCAAGTGGGGAGATGTGGTTCCCCTTATTGAAAAAATGAAGAAAATGGCCAAACTCCCTTTATTAAGCCAAACATCTAGGAATAAGGCATATGATCATTGAAATTTAATAACTTCTCATGATGTTACATAGGCCCAAAATTATGTGGTTACAAGAAGAGATGACTTAATCAAGTGGCAATAAAAGATGAAAAATTTAGTGTTGAAACTCATTGGCTATGAAGGGTAGTCCATTTTAATTTTTAGAGAGCTAAGGATCTATAATTTTATCAATCAATAAGGAGAATTGGTAGTTAGATCTATCTTTGAGGATCTACTTCAAACTATAACAAACATTTTCAAAATAGAGATCAAAGGCAGATTATATAAAATGCAGGATGACTTATTGTAATTGGTGAACTTTTCAAGAGGTAAATTCATTAATATAAAGACTCTCTATGTAGAAATTAGTGTTGCATTGAAGATGCAAAGAAAGTTAATGGATAAGCTCCCCTAGCTCTTTAAGAGATCCGTGTTAGACTTTGAGATAATAGAAGTTGATTTTAATGTGAGTCATGCCCTCTACTTACAAATTTAGGCAAGCAAGTAGGATTCTCAATCCACTTTTCCTCTAACAACCACCTTAACAACACCTAAAACTTCAATAACTAGACCCACCATTGTAACAAATTCAACAATAACAACTATCACCCATGTCGATGTCACCGAATGTAACTACTTCCTCATTTATAGTTTATTTTGTCATCTTCTAGTGAATGTTGTAACTAAAAGTTTGTTATGATAGTCTTATCTCTTGTGGGATGCTAACATCTTTGAGCCATACATGACATATGTGTCTCTTTATGAGATATTTTAAATAATTTAAACTTTGAAAAAAACTTGTGTGATGAGGCATCCCCATCCCTATCTATGAATGCATTTAACCTTTGTATTCTAAAGGGATGAGAAATTTTGTTATTCAATACAAATATTTATATTTTGGTTGTTCTAAAATATGTGTTGCATAACTCACTCTCTGTCTTTCATCTTTGTGTTATAGTGTTTATGCATTTTTATCTAACCAATAACTTAGTTTACTGATATATGTAATATCAATTTCAAGTAACTTATGATTAAGTAGTATATTTATATCAATTAAAAATATGTAATAGCAGTTTTAGGTTGATAGATCATTATCCTCCTATCTGACTGCAATATGCTTGATCCCTTCATAATCCCAATGAATGAGATAAAACAAGATATTAATTTAAATATCATAAGACCAATTGCATGTCAGTCCACCCAACTCCACATGAGTATAAAAGATAAAAATTTCATTAAAAAATCAAGGTTAATTACATCTCTAAAATCTTCCCACACTCCACTACCATTGTCCTCCCATCCGACTTTAATCTGATCAATCCCTACATTAACCAATAAATCAACCTCTTGATTGGCCTCCCTATAGCAATGTGAAAACTTCTAGTTTTTGATTATAGAGACATCATCCCACACTTTCTCAAAGATGTTATTCAAAATTTTAGGATTTACCCCTTTTTTTAGACAAGGCTTGAATGACAACTTTAAAATCTCCTTCAATTTCCAGCTTAGGTACATGATATTCAAGTGTAATATTTTATCCCACCATTAGGGCTTTGGCTTTAGACTCATTTTTGGTCCCATCCAATATATTGATAGATGCTACTTTAATTAGTGACTTTCTATAATCCTTAATCACACACCCTACCTCAAAGGCTTTTGAGCTCCCTCGACAAGCTCCATCAAAATTGAGTTTGAACCACCCTAGCTATAGAACTTGCCAAACAATACTGACCCTGGTTTTCTTCTTAAAATTTCCATTTCCATTTAATTTTGACCCATTAATAGGGGTTTAATACTTTTTATTTGTATATACATTATTAATTTGTTTGTATAAAGGATTTTTTTGCCTTAAATTTTTCTAATTATTTTTGAAATATTTTATTGTGAATTCATTACTATAACTTTTATTTTCTATGTTTAATATTATTTTGCCTCAAAACTATGTGAAATTATGTATATTATAAGTAATTAATAAAATATCTCATGACTATTTCTTTGTCCTTGGTCAATAATAATTTTTTAATGTTCATATTATTTTTCCTTCAAGGTATCTCTTAGGAGTTACCTTTCAAACATGAACAAGAGTGAATTTTTCCTTCAAGGTATCTCCTCAAAGATACCTTCAAGTTACCCATGAAGGTATTACAAGGACCTTGAAGGCATCTTGTAAGAGATACCTCAAAATTTTATGTCATACATTCAAGGGAACGTTAAAGGTATCTCCTAGGAGATACCTTTCAAACATGTATAAGGGTACCCTTGAATGTATTACAAGGCCCTTCAAAGTATGTTTGAAGGCACTACTAGGTGATATATTGAAGGGAATTGTAATACCTTCAAGGGTACCCTTATGAATTTTTGAAAGGTATCTCTTAGGAGATACCTTAAAGTGTTTTATAGTACCTTCAAGGGTTCTCCTAGTAGATACCTTGAACATGCACATGATTGAACTTTTATTTCAAGGAATATCGTAGAAGATACCTTGAAGGGAATTATAATACCTTCAAGGATACCTTTATGTGTGTTTGAAAGGTATCTCCTTAAAGGCATTACTTGGTGATCTTTGTTATCCAATTTTTGGTAACCATTATCCTTTGATAAAATAAGATAGAGCTAAGCTAGCTGAGTTAAGCCAAGGTCCATTATAGGCTCAAGATCTAATATGAGGTGAGTCCCCAATCTACTATGAAACGAGCCATTTTCAACCCAAATATTTTTAGGTCTATTTAATCCAATTTGAGGTGATCTTGAGTCATTATGATCTGAGTTAGTCGAGCTGATCCAAGTTGATTCCCAAGTTAAGCTAAGTCTAGATCTTAAGTCAATTCACTTGAGTTGATAACATTATTTTATTAACCTTTTTTTTAGTATCATTCGAGGGCACATGGTGATCTCTGGGGCCCTCTTGAGTTGGATATAAAAATAAGACTTAGCTAATTCTCCATCTTCCTAGAGCCACATGTAAACATTTCATGACCTCGAGGCATGTTCATAAGTCACTCAACATTTAGTTTTTTCCTTAAGAGATTCCTTGATTATCCCCATATCAATAAGGTTAGACACAATAGTGGGTTAGTGAGATGCTTCCACTTAGTTTAATCTTGATGACCTAGATCCTTAGATCCATCCATACAGAGTTAAAGAGCCTCATGTGATCAAGATGATTCCACTTGTATCGATTTCATAGTCCTAGCATGATTAATATAGACATAAGAGCATAAATGCCCTGGATGAGTAAGATCAATCTAGTTGGCTTGATCCCACTTCACCATATATAAAGAGTTCATTGGAGATATTCAAAGCTACATAAATGATGGGAAATCATGAGGATGGACTATGTGGCAAAACCCCCTCTTAAAGAGACACATTGGAAACTCAATCAACAATACACAAGCATAAAGTTTGCAGGTCATTTATTCATCTAGGCCACCAAAAAGATCTCAATCAACATAAAAATATTCAAACCTATAAGGTTTAATTATGAATATGATAGGCATTAGGATCATGATCAAATCATTAATGATAGCTATGGTTTCGAGGTCTATAACAAAGTAAAATTAACTATAGTCACAATTTTGCACCTAAAACATTTAGTTAAACTATGGGATCATCAAAGATTAAATATTAGTTATTCTCCAACCAATGAGAGAATAAGCTAAACTAATAGTTCTGAGTTCAAGATGATTATAGCAATTATTTGCGATTAAAGGAATAGTTCTCATTTAATTTTATCCATCTATACCTACTTGCATGGAAGAGCTACAGTTCTCAAGTCTATGTTATCACACTTAATTCTAGCAGCCATGCTCTATTTTATATTAAATGGCCCAAGGGTTTTTGACTACATATATAAGCCAAGGTCTTTCATTATAAAATCATTTTTTAAGTATGTAAAGTGAAGCCCTGCCAAACTTGATACTTTTTGTTTTCTCTTGAATAGAATTCAAGATGGATTATGTATACTTCATTTCAAATTTTAGTGAGTTTGATATGTTCTATTAATGAATGTTAATCATAGTTAATTACTTCTTTACATTTATCCTTTTCATTCATGCCTTTATGTGAATTAGATGCCTTTCATAGGTCATCTAAAATGTATCATATGGTTTATTGTATTCAAGTGGTGGAGTATCATTATCACCTATTTTTAGACATCTTGATTGATCACCTTGATTATTGTGTAGTTGAGTCTTCATATTGAATTATTTATGTGGAAGAAGTTACCTTGAAGAAGTTTAATCAGCCTATATTTTGTCATTCAAATAATGCAAACATTTAAAAGTATAGGAGATACATTTGGTGCATCACCTATAGTTTTCATTCCGTATTTCCAATCCTTTTCTACCCCTTTCCCCCTAGAAAATAGTAGTTTAGTATTAATTTTAAGGTGAATCATCAAGGGAGTTATCCCTATCTAGAGATTCACCCACTAATTAGGCATGCCACAACCTAAAGTTGATTCCATTCTATCAATGCATGAATAACATTTTCAAGGGTGAAATTTAGAGTGATAAAAATACCTTGAAGGGCCTTGTAATACCTTCAAGGTATTTCATAAGAGATACCTTTCAAACATGAACAAGAGTGAATTTTTCCTTCAAGTTAGCTCCTAGGAGATACCTTCAAGTTACTCATGAAGATATTACAAGGCCCTTGAAAGCATCTCCTAAGAGATACCTTGAAGGGAATTATCATACATGCAAGGGTACATTTAAGGTAACTCTTATGATATACATTTTAAACATAAATAAGGGTATTATTGAAGGTATTACAAGGCCCTTCAAGGTGTACCTTTGAAGGTGTCTTATTGAATGCACTACTAAGTGATACCTTAAATGGACTTCCAATACCTTCAAGGGTACCTTTATGCATGTTATATAAGTTTATCCTTAAAGGTGCTACTAGGTGATACCTTGAAGGGCCTTCTTATACCTTCAAATATACCCTCAATGTATCTCCTAAGAGATACCTTTCAACATGAATAAGAGTGGCTTTTTCCTAAGGTAGTTCATAGGAGATACCTTCAAGTTACCTATGAAAGTATTATAAAGACTTTTACGGCATGTCTTAATGGATACCTTGAAGGGCATTATCATAAATTCAAGGGGGAATTGAAGGTATCTCTTAGGAGATACCTTTCAAACATGCATATGGGTACCCTTAAAAGTATTACAAGGCCCTTCAAAGTATGTTTGAAGGCACTACTGAGTGATATATTGAAAATACTTGTAATACCTTCAAGGTTACCCTTATGAATGTTATAAAGGTATATCCTTAAATACACTATTGGGTGATACCTTGAAAGGACTTATAATAACTTCAAAGGTACCTTCTGGGTATCTCTTAAGAGATACATTTCAAACATGAACAAGAGTTGATTTTTCCTTCAAGGTAGATCCTAGGAGATACCTTCAAGTTACCCATGAAGGTATTACAAGGCCCTTGAAGGTATCTCCTAAGAGATACCTCAAAGGTCATTGTCATACATTCAAGGGGACATTGAATATATTTCTTAGGAGATACCTTTCAAACATGCATAAGGGTAACCTTGATGTTATTACAAGGCCCTTCAAAGTATTTTCAAATGCACTATTTGATGATACCTTGAAGGGCCTTGTAATACCTTCAAGGGTACCCTTATGCATGTTTTAAAGGTATCTCCTAGGATATACCTTCAAGGTACCCTTGAAGGTACTACAATGACCTTCAAGTTATCTTCTAGGAGATACTTTGAAGGCTCTTGTAGTACTTTCAAGGGTTATCCTAGTATATACTTTGAACATGCACATGATTGGAATTTTATTTTAAGGTATCTCCTAAGAGATACATTGAAGGGCCTTATATTACCTTAAAGTGTTTTCCTAGTAGCTACCTTGAACATGCACATGATTGGAATTTTCTTTCAAGGTATCTCCTAGGAGATACCTTGAAGGAACTTATAATACCTTCAAAGTTACCCTTATGCATATTTGAAAGGTATATCCTAAGAGATACCTTCAAGTTACTACAATTCCATTCAAGGTATCTTAGAGATACCTTGAAGGGTCTTATAGTATGTTCAAGGGTTCTCCTAGTAGATACCTTAAACATGCACATGATTGGAATTTTCTTGGTATCTCTTTGGAGATATCTTGAAGGGCCTTGTAATACCTTCAATGTTGATTGTAATGATCATTGTAAGGGTTTTGATATAACTATGATATGTGGGGGACAATCATGTTATGACTATATAGAGTGAGCGCATAGAGATATTTAGAAAGTATAAACAAAACACCTTCAGTGGAGCAGAAGACTATTTACAAGAAATGTAATTTCTATTCATTAAGGGTGAATTAATTATTTTAAGACTTGTTCAAACAATGATTATATATTTTATTCAGGCTTCAAGCTCATCTTTATAGACCAATTTCACACACTGAGTCTCTATAATCAAGAATGCATAATTTATTTTTGTCACATAAACATCTTATTGGGTCCCAAATTTTATGTGTACTATATCATGGTTCTTGTGAAATTTAAACACCTATCAAATTTGAGCAACTATGAAGGAAAACACATGGCACACCACCATTTTACTTTGTGTAAACCATGACTCAAAATTGCTACACACACTAGAAAAATGCAATTGAGCATGCTCAAAGAGCACCAAGCCTGCTCGTATTGTTATCATAGTAGGGTTCACTACTACCTAGGCTAACCCTAGGCCATCTCTTGTTAATATAATTTCCAATGAAATTTTATAGATTTATATGCATTGAGCCTATAAACATAATTAATTTGTGTTGATCACACCAAAAATAGGGTTTGTTATCTTGCCTTACCACATATTAAATTAAAAACTTGGAAATATTTATTACATCTCTTTTTTCTAAAATAATCTTAAATTATTTTACTGCCAATGGTAGTTTGAAGAGCCCATCAATCATGTACATGATCCAATCGTGGAAGGAAATTTGACATTATATTTGGGTGAAATCCAATAGGTTTGAACTTTATTCATGTCCACAACATAAGAGTTGACCCATCCACCTATTTTTATTGTGTGTCTTGTCTACCACTTCACATTCTTATCAATGCATGTCTTCACACTTTGATCGATGTGAAAGCTATACTATATGAAACACTCCTATGTTTTAACCACACTTATATGCCAATAATTTCTCAAACATTACATTGGCCATCATTAATAATTATATAACATACTTGAAAAATATGAAACACTTCTATGAAATAGCTATGTTGCAACCACGAGTAAAAAAAAGATACAAATAGAAACCAAGACATTTTAATCAATCCAAGTGTCGAGCATATATGTAATATCAATTTATGCAATTTTTGTTATAACATTACATAAATCATAAATAACACCTATAATTTTTGTTTTCTTACCATCAAATTTCTAATCTATGAAATTATTGCAAAAAAATACCAAATCAGGGATAAATTATGCTTAATAGCTAGCTCAAAATTCTAATTGGATTTTGACCCTTCTATTAAATTAAAACTTAAATATTGAAATACAAGTTGAATGTGCAGTAAGTAAATGATTAAAAATATAGTTTAAGTCCTTACAATGTGGAGCCAGAGTCACTTGATAGATTGAACTATATTATATTCAAAATCAAGGGAGTTATATTTTTAATATAATATTCAATTATATTAAAAAACAATCCAGATCCAGAAGTTACATATTATCAAATTTTATTTAACATATTTTCTAGCCATATCATCTCAAGCTTCAAATTTCCCATGTTTGGATTCAAATTTCCTATGTTAGGCTTCAAATTCTGATTTTTAGCATCAAAATTTTTAGCATCTGATTTTAGAATAGCAAACTCTCTAGCTCCACCTTGACGTTTGAATACTGTCATAATTTCTTCAAAATTTAGACTCTTTCATATGTGAGAAAGTAGACTTCATGAAAGAATAATTACTAAATATAAAATACAATTACTTGGAAGAATAAACTCACCATTAAGTTCATGGAGTGGAGATTCATTGAGTCAAAATAACCCTACCATTATGGTAACATTATCTCTACACATAGTTTGATATTGATCCCCTAATATGTCATATTTATCTCAAAATTGATTTTCATTTTATTTTATATTTTAGCCTTTACAATTGGATAATAAAACTAATGTTGATATACAAACAGTCTACAGACTATTTATATATAAAAAAAGGTAACATTATCACTCCTCAATGATGACATGTCCAGTCATAAATAAACCTTTTATTAAATGCTAAAACATACCGTCATTGACACCTTAACATAAGATTAATCACTCAAATGTCACCATTTTAATCTCATATTAATATAACATGATCTTGATATTTGACATTGACACCTTAGCATAAAATTAGTCACTTGAATATCACCATATTAATCTCAAATTAATTTAACATGATATAAATCAATCATTATGAATGTTGAAGAATACTTAAATAAAAAATGATTTATTATGATGTGACTATTGAATATTTTCTCCACTAATGAGGCTACTCGAATAGGCTTTTGACATCTGATAGGAACATAAACTATATTAATTGTCATAAAGTATTAATTTATATGAACATATAAATGATTTCAAGTGAATCTCACCATATCCAATTTAATCTCATGCATTAAACTATATATATATATATATATATATATATATATATATATATATATATATATATATATATATATATATATATATATATATATATATATATATATATATATGAATCAATGCTATAATTACTTTGTTTAAATTATCTGGTCCTTAATCTCACCAGATTGTAAGCAAAAAGAGTATTTAGACATCCATGGGTCCTTGTGAGGTTATAAGCTAGTCCTTTTTGTTGGTCGAGGTAATTATCTATAATTTTTCATATTTGAAATTATTAAATATATTGGTTAATAAGATTATTTGATTACAGTTATTTAAAAATGCCAGCTTTACCATAACATTCACCATTTGGGTTCCTATTGGGTTTCCACACATAAGGAAATAAATAATAATCAATAGTAATAAGTGCCAAAAAACCCTAATCTCTACCATTTCATTATCTCAATCATTTCATAACAATAATCTAGGTAGACTATCTGAATCTCAATGATTTCATAAAATAATTCACTAAACAATGAATAAAAAGGTCAAGTCAAAATAAACAAATCACATATTTCAGATAGAGTAAAAAAATATATTAAATAATATCAATATTAAATACCTAAAAATAAGGATATATAGAAATGATAGTAACAAATATGGTTAATGCGTCAACTACTCTAAAAACTGCTCTATTCTGATCTATTAGTGCTCTACAGTGTATGTTCTAGAAAAACTCAGAATATGCATCTGCTCAGACATGTTCGACAATTTTTGTTCCTATTAAAAATGTGTTGAAATTATACGGATCCCATTTCGTAAATTAAATTTGAATTTTAAATTTGTTGGGGACTCCCACCTATTTCAATTAAACACAAATGCACCTTGAGAGTAGTCAAGTTAAATTGAAGGCAAGTGATATATTTAATATTAAATGATATTTATATATATTATATTAAATATATAATATTTATTTGAAATATATACTAAAAATATATATTAAATAATGTAATATAAGATTATAAATTATATAATATAAATTTAAATATATTATACTAAAATATATAATATTATTTTATAAACTACATAATTTAACATATATATTATATAATTAATGTTTAATATATAAAAATATTATGATATATATTATATAATAATTAATATTAAACACACACACACATATGTATCATATATGTATGTATATATTTTTAGAAGGGGTTATGTAAAGCGAAAGAGTGCAAATCGACAATTAAACTTAGTTAATCCAAACCCATGACAATATCAAATTTTTTTTATCTAAAGTAACTATGGATGAACCTATCAAGATATGAATCACCATGAAATGTTTTATTCTATGATGGCTTACATTCTTGGTGTAAAGAGATAGCCTCTTAGCACAATATCTATGTCAAAATTACAACTACCTTGGTTTCGATCAAGAGGCATCTGTATTCACTGAATAAGGAGCTCAATTGTGGCTGATCAGAATTTGTCTTGGTGATTGCAATGGAGAAATTACTTTTGTTATAATGGAATTAAAAAAATTATAAGTGGCCAAGAGGAATTTTGGGTTTAAAAATTGGATATAAATTTGAAGTGGACATATATGTTGTAAAGACACTATATATTTCATGTATGCCTACTATGCCTAGTGATGATGCATTCTCAAGTATACCACCACCACTTGTTTCTCCTAAAGATACTATTAATATTATGTCTCAAAAAAATGTGGATGAAACTCTACTTATTATGCAAGAGCCTATTATTTATAAATCATTACCATCGGTTTCAAAGTTCCACAATGATAATTTTACTTCTATTTCTATATTTGAACTTATGTAATTTTACACCTGCTAGTGAAATGCCTATGGCAAGATTGCAAATCACAATATGCATTCTCATCATATCCCCATGTAAGAGGTTTACTCATATCAACCTCTATAAGTGTAAGGAATACATATTAAATAAAGTAATGTAATATTATAATATAAATTTAAATATATTATATTGAAATATATAATAATGATTTATAAACTATATTAACATATATAGTTCATATAAAGTAATTATGGGTGAAAACCTATCGATATATGAATATCCATGCAATGATTTAGTCTGTGATGGCTTGCATTCTTCATGTAAAAAGATAGCCTCGTAGCACAATCTCTATGTCAAAACTACAACTCCCTTGGTTTTGATCAAGGGGCATCTATATTCACTCGATAAGAAGCTCAACTGTGGTTGATCAGGATTTCTTAGTGATTGAAATAGATAAATTGATTTTTTTACAATGGCACTAAAAAAATTAAAAGTGACTACGAGGAATTTTGAGTTTGGAAATTGGATATAAATTTAAGGTGGACATATATGTTACAAAGACACCTTCTATTCTATGTATGCATATTATGCCTAGTGATGATGTATTCTTAAGTATAATACCACCACTTGTTTCTTCTAAAGATACTATTAATGGTACATCTCCAAAAATTGTGGATGAAACTTCACTTATTATGCAAGAGCCTATTATTTCTAAATCATTACTATTGGCTCCAAAATTCCACGATCATAATTTTAATTATATTTCTATATTTGAATTTTTGTAATTTTGCATATGTTAGTGAATACCGATGGCCATGTTTCAAATCATAATATGTATTCTCATCATATCTCCATAGAAGAGATATACTCATATCAACCTCTATAGATGTAGGGAATATATATTAAATAATATAATATAAATTTATAAAATTATATATTATAAAATATAAATTTAAATATATTATACTTAAATATATAATATATAATATTGATTTACAAAATATAATAACATATATAGTTCATCTAAAGTAATTATGGGTGAAAACTTATAGGGATCTGAATCACCATGCAATGCTTTAGTCTATGATGGCTTGCATTCTTCATGTAAAGAGATAACCTCTTATCACAATCTCTATGTCAAAACTACAATTCCCTTGGTTTCAATTAGAGGGAATCTATATTCATTGGATATGGAACTCAATTGTGGCTGATCAGGGTTTATTTTGGTGATTGTAATGGAGAAATTACTTTTGTTATAATAGTGCTAAAAAATTAGAAGCGACCAAGAGGAATTTTGGGTTTAGAAATTGGATATAAATTTGAAGTAGACATATATGTTGCAAAGACACAATTTATGTCATTTATACCTACTATGCCTAGTGATGATGCATTCTCAAGTATACCACCACCACTTATTTCTTTTAAAGATAATATTAATGTTACTTTTCTAAAAAATATAGATTAAACTCCACTTATTATGTAAGAGCCTATTATTTCTAAATCATTACCATTGGTTCCAAAGTTCCACGATGATAATTTTACTTCTATTTTTATATTTTAACTTTTGTAATTTTGTGTCTGTCAGTGGAATGCCTATGGCCATGTTGCAATTCATAATATATATTCTCATCATATACCTATGGAAGAGGTTTATTCATATCAACCTTTATAGGTCTAGGGAATATATATATTAGATAATGTAATATAATATTATAATATTATATATTATATAATATAAATTTAAATATATTATATTGAAATATATAATATATAATATTGATTTATAAACTATATTAATATGTATAGTTTATCTAAAGTAAGTGTGGGTACAAACCTATTGGGATCTAAATCACCATGCAATGTTTTAGTCTATGATGGTTTACATTCTTTGTGTAAAGAAATATCCTCTTAACATAATCTCTATATCAAAACTACAACTCCCTTGGTTTCAATTAGAGGGCATATGTATTTTTAGGATAAGGAGCTCAATTGTGGCTGATCAGAGTTTGTCTTAGTGATTGCACTGAAGAAATTGCTTTTGTTACAATGGTGTTAAAAGAATTAGAAGTGACCAAAAGAAATTTTGCGTTTTAAAATTGGATATAAATTTGAAGTGGACATATATGTTGCAAGGACACCATCTATTCCATGTATGCCTACTATTTCTAATGATGATGCATTTTCAAGTATATCACCCTGACTTGTTTCTCCTAAAGATACTATTAATGTTACATTTCAAAAATATGTGGAAGAAAATCCACTTATTATGCAAGAGCCTATTATTTATAAATCAATAAAACTAGTTTCAAAGTTCCATGATGATAATTTTACTTCTATTTGTATATTTGAACTTATGTAATTTTGCATATGTTACTAGAATGCCTATGGCCATGTTGTAAATCATAATATGCATTCTCATCATATCCCCATGGAAGAGGTTTATTCATATCAACATTTATAGGTGTAGGGAATATATATTAAATAATGTAATATAATATTATAATATTATATATTATATAATATATAATATAAATTTAAATATATTATACTGAAATATATAATACATAATATTGATTTATAAACTATATCAATGTATATATTATATAATTAATGTTTAATATATAGAAATAATATGATATATATTATACAATATCTATATAATTACTTACACACACACACACACACACGTATACTGAAATATATAATACATAATATTGATTTATAAACTATATCAATGTATATATTATATAATTAATGTTTAATATATAGAAATAATATGATATATATTATACAATATTTATATAATTACTTACACACACACACACACACGTGCGTGTGTGTGTGTGTGTGTGTGTGTGTGTGTGTGCGTGCGTGCGTGTGCATGTGCGTGTGCGTGTGCGTGTGCGTGTGCGCGCGCGCGCGCGCGTGTGTGTGTGTGTGTGTGTGTGTGTGTGTGTGTGTGTGTGTGTGTGTGTGTGTGTGTGTGTGTGTGTGTGATGTATGTATGTATGTATTGGTAAGAGGGGTTATGTAAAGTGAATGTATCATATCTTTGTGGAAGAGGTTTACTCATATCAAACTATATAGGTGTAGGGAATATATATTAACTAATGTAATATAATATTATAATATTATATAATATAAATTTAAATATATTATACTTAAAAATTATTAAACATTTCAAAATTAGGGTTAAGTTTCTTTTTTTCTCTTGCCATTATTTTTTCTTTCAATTATTTTCTCTCCCATTAGAAGGCCAAAAAAAAATTCTTTTATGGACCGTCAAGTGTACTATGGTGCTAGTGGTAGAAGTGTTAACCCCATTTTTTATTGTAATTTCTACAGATCCTTCTTGTCAAGTGTTTAATCTATTTAATATATTTTTTACTATATCTAAAATGTGTGATTTGTTTGTTTTGACATGGTCATTTTATTTATTATTTACCACTTTATGTTATTAAATCACTGAGATAATAAAATGATAGAGATTAAGATTGTTTAGTGTTTACTACTATTGATTATTATTTATTTCCTTGTGTGTGGAAAACTAATAGGGACCCAAATGGTGAATGTTAGGGTAAAGGTGATATTTTTTAATAACTGTAATCAAATAATCTTAGTGACCAATATATTTAATAGTTTCAAATATGAAAAATTATATATAATCTCTTAGACCAATCAAAAGGATGAGGATATAATCTCACAAGGACACATTGATGTCTAAATTCTCTTTTCGCTTAGAATATGGTGAGATTAAGGACCAAATAATTTACAAAGAGTAATTATAACATTGATTCATAATTAAATATATATGTTTAATATGTGAGATTAAATTAGATATGGTGAGATTCGCTTGACATCATTTACATGTTCATAAAAATTAATACTTTAGGATAACTAATATAGTTTATGTTCCCATTAGATATCAAAATACTATTTGAGTAGCCTCACCAACTAATTCCTATGAGTGAAGTCTTACTTTTTTTAGATAATTATTAGGGTTCAATGGGTTCCCTACCTAGAGAATATATTTAGAAAGTATATAAAAATAAATGGTCAACTCAGATATTTACAAACGAACTAAGGTAAAGCCAACAAGCTATTGAGCCATAAAACAACTTACTACATAAAACTTAGCTATCAAAAGGGCTAATAAGGCCATGAACTATACTGTCAAAGAAAATAGATACACCAAAAAGGCAATAACTAGATACCTGAACCTAGAAACCCATAGGATTCAAATATTATCTTCCTTATCATCCTTTACTACCATTGTAACAAGGCACCCACCATCCTTTGAAGAATCCTCACCACACATACCCCCATCCACCACCCCTCAAATCCTAAGTTTTATATGACCAACATAGAATTTAGCTCGATTATTATCTAGCCTCCCCTGCATTATCAAGTTCACCACCTATCAGGGAGCCCTAACTAGCCAAAGAGGTGTTGTGTCCTTGTCTTGAACCACCAACTTAGATAATAACTTAATATCCTCTACCCACTCCCTATAGTGATTGACACCCTTCCACAAATCTAGCTCATGAATTGGGATCTTGATCAGAGCCATGGGAGGGAATGAAATAAAATGTCCTTATAAAGATGTAGAATCACAAATCTTGTTATGAATTTCTTCCATGAACCCTATGAGAAAAAAAAACCTTGATTAAGAGCTCTAAATACTAATAAAGGCACTAACCTAAATCCATCTGAAGAAAAAAATTAACAAATTAGGAAAGGGACCAAAGTCCACCATGTCGATATCCTCTAACCATTTTAACTACCACTTCCTTATTGAGAAAAAGAACTAGAATGTTATTAGAAAACATTGCTGCCACTACCAAATTTACCCTATTAAAGGGGTTTTTAAAAATATAATCTTCCCCCAAAATACCCAAAATAACCTAAAATATCTCCTCCTTTAGGGCCCAAAAGATATTATTTATCCTTTCCCTAGAAATACACCCTTTGAAGGTCATCTCCCTAACTGAACTACCATCTACAACTATCAAGATCCCTAGCGCTAGAGAAACATGTGTTTGTGTATGAATAATGTATGTATGTATATATTGATAAGAGGAGTTATTTAAATTGAATGTATCATATCCTTGTGGAAGATTTTTACTCATATCAACTTATATATGTGTAGGGAATATATATTAAATAATGTAATATAATATAATATATTATATAATATAAATTTAAAAATATTATACTCAATTTTTTTTGCACATTTCAAAATTAGGGTTAAGTTTAATTTTTTCTCTTGCCATTATTTTCTCTTTTAGTTATTTTCTCTCCCATTAGAAGGCCAAAAAAAATTCTTTTACAAACCGTCAAGTGTAATATGGCATTAGTGGTGGAAGCGTTGACCCCATTTTTTACTATCATTTTTTCAAATCCTTCTTGTCAAGTATTTAATCTATTTAATATATTTTTTACTGTATCTAAAATGTGTGATTTATTTGTTTTGACATGGCCCTTTTATTTATTGTTTACCACTTTATGTTATGAAATCAATGAGATTCAGATAGACTAGATTATTGTTATGAAATGGATGAGACAATGAAACGCAGATATTAAGATTGTTTAGTGCTTAATACTATTGATTATTATTTATTTCCTTGTGTTTGGAAAACTAATAGGGACCCAAATGGTGAATGTTAGGGTAAATTTGATATTTTTTAGTAACTGTAATCAAATAATCTTAGTAACCAATATATTTAATAGTTTCAAATATGAAACATTATAGATAATATCCTAGACCAATCAAAAGGACTAACTTATAACCTTACAAGGACCCATTGATGTTTAAATTCTCTTTTCACTTGGAATATGGTGAGATTAAGGACCAAATAATTTACAAAGATTAATTATAGCACTAATTCATAATTAAATATATATGTTTAATATGTGAGACTAAATTAGATATGGTGAGATTCATTTGACATCATTTACATGTTCATAAAAAATAATATTTTAGGATAATTAATATAGTTTATGTTCTTATCAAATGTCAAAATACTATTCAAGTAGCCTCACCCAACTAATTCTTGAAAGTGAAGTCATTAATAATCTTCTTTTTTTATATAATTATTAGGGTTCAATGGGTCCCCTTCCTAGAGAATATATTTTAAAAGTATACAAAAAAATGGTCAACTTAGATATTTACAAAATATTTATTTGATATCCCAACTAGAACTAAGGTAAAGCTAATAAGTTGGTGAGCCACAAAATAAATTACTACAAAAAAATTAAATACCAAAAGGGCCAACAAGGCCACGAACTATACTATCAAAGAAAATAGATAGACCAAAAAGGCAATAACTAGATATAAGAACATAGAAACGCGTAGGATTAAAATATTACCTTCCTTATCATCCTCTATCACCACTATAATGAGGAAGCCACCATCCAATGACGATTCCTCACCACACATACCCCTATCCACAACCCCCCAAATCTCAATTTTTATGCCACCAGTAGAGACTTTAGCTCAATTTTTATCTAGCCTCCCCTGCATTGCTGATTTCACCACCTATCAGGTAGACCTAATTGGCTAAAGAGGTGTTTTTCCCTTGCCTTGAACCACCAAACTTATCTAAGAAATTAATATCCTCCACCCACTCCCTATTGTGCTTGACACCCTTCCACAAATACAACTTATAAATTGGGCTCTTGATCAGATCCATGGGAGGAAATGACATAAAATGCCCTTCTAAAGACATATAATCATAAATATTGTTATGAATTTATTTGATTAACCCTATGAGAGAAAAAAAACCTTGATTAAGAACTCTAACCACTGATAAAGGCACCAACCTAAATTTGTCTGAAGAAAAAAATGACAAATTGGGAAAGGGACCAGAGTCTTCCATGTCGATATCCTCTAACCAAGCCCTAACAATGGTTGGGAGCCATGAAAAACTCAACCATTTTAACTACCACTTCCTTATCGAGAAAAAGAACCAAAATGTTATTAACAAACATTATTTCCACTACCAAATTTACACTGCTAAAGGGGTTCTTAAACATATAATCTTCCCCCAAAATACCCAGAATATCCTACAATACCTCCTCCTTCAAGGCCTAAAATATATTTTTTATACTTGCCCTAGAAATACACCCTTCAAAGGCCATCTCCCTAATTGAACTACTGTCTACAACTATTGGGACCCCTAGCACCAGAGTAAAATTACAATCCATCCTAATTAATCACTAGCCAAGACCTGGAAAACACTCATGCTTGACTAGCTAAGAGTAGAATGCATGTTTGGATCCATGTCGAGATAACACCATGAATTGACTTATTAAATAAGCTCAAATACCAACTCAATACACGCAATCAAGGCCATGATTTTAGAATTCTCCTTCCCATGAGCCAATGTGATAACTTTAAAACTAATTAATGTCATAAATCATATGGGGAATAATGATGAAGATTAATGACCAAAGTTTATGGATGAGATCTCATCAAAATCTTCCCATGATGAATGTTGATTATCCCTTCAAATTTACTCCCTTTAACTTATACCATAATTCACTAAGAAGTCTGCAACTGAATTAAATTCCCTAAAATAATATTTACAATCCCAAAACAAAAGGCTATCTAGAATTTCCTAGGATTTAACCAAAATGTTCTCCAATTTCAAAGAGGTTACTGACTTTTTTTAGAGAAAAAATCAAGATTGAAGAATCTCCTTCAATTAAAAGCTTCTCAATATTGCACTACATCACCAAATTAAGCCCTATTATAAAATCATGTGCTTTAGCTTCATTGTTTGTGTCATTTGAGAGATTCCTAAAGATAGCTATAATGAGAGATCTACTATAATCCCTTATTATACAACCTACTCTATAAGAACCCAAATTACCTCTAGAGGCTCTATCCAAATTCATTTTAAACCACCTTGGAGGAAGGGAAGCCAAGAAGCTTTATCATTTCTTATACTTTTACCTAAATTTACTAGTGACACATTAATGAGTGGTTAAAAAATGAGCCTCCATTTGGCACACATTCTCATATCCCATGTTGAAAGACAAACATTTATAAATTTAATCTGAAAAGAAATGAACTCTGAGATAGCAACCTCTATCTCTTTTAAAATTGAAGCAAAATATCTCTCCTTACCTTCAAAAATATGTTGATTTCTCTCCTTACAAATTATCCACACCAAAATAGATGGACTAACTCTCGAAAGTCTAAAAAGTGAATTTTTACAATCCCTAATTGTCTAAGAGGAAAATGCATTGAATAATGACTAGGGCCAAGCTAAAAACCATTCAAGTTTACAACAAAACCTCACCCATCACGAAATAGTAAAAGGGAAATAATAAAGGAGGTGATTGGTAGTTTTTCCCTTAGATTTGCAAAGACTACAATAAGAAGGGCCCATAAAATTGATTTTAACCAACAGATCTTGAGTGATGATATGATTTTAAACTATTAATCAAGTAAAACCCTTAATTTTTGAAGACCTATCTTATCCCAACAAAAGAATCTCACCTAGATCAATGCATCATATGTTACCTCAACCATATGATAACCAAGGCTTACTTTAATAACTATAATTTGGGAATTTATGTATCCATTTAATCTATGATTTCAATGAAATGAAAGGATCTATTTCTAAACAGAGGTTGTAGGTTTGTAAAGTAGTATATAGTAAACTATAGCCATAATGTTTTTAGATTTAATGTCGTTAAGGTCAAAGTGATCTAAAGTTATTATTTTATTTTTTGGTATGTCCATAATCCAACTGACTAGCTGATTTGAAGGCATGATCACCATGTTTTACCAGGTTATGTAATTAATCATCACATTATGTTAATTAAATCAACATTTCACTTCATATCTTAATGAGGTTAAGTGCATAAAGTCTCTTGATCAGTCTTATTGATTTAAATAATAATTGGATTAGTTGATATGGCTCAACTAGTCACATTCATCCATTTCAAATAGGAAATACCTTTTGATTCTAGACCTTACATCTTATTGATATTGTTCCCATTTTTATCAAAGTATAATATATGAATAGATTTAGCTTCTAAAAATATTCATTTCTCCTTTCATTTTATATCTTTCTCGTTATTTTTTCTTGTCATCAATAACTTTCAACATTAAATAAAATGATATGGTATTATAGTTAAAGTATTGTATAATTTTTGATGGATGTCAATTATTAATATGGTGATACTCTAACAAAAGAAAGCAATGGGGTGAGATTGTGCAACATGCTTCTATAAAAATCATAAAATCAATATCTACCACTCTAAATTATCACACAATACAATAATGTTGATGCTAACTTTATAAACATCTCAGAGTTGATCTTCAATTTATAAGAAAACATGTAATCCTACCTAATTTATATCAACATGGTAATAAGGTGGTAATGAAAGCTTGTAGAATTCTCATAACCATAATATCAAATATTTTTTATGAGGTTATTTCCCTGAGCTCACTTAAAATTTGATTACAACTTAGTTATATCATTCACCTACACGCTCAAGTCACAAACACTCAAATTCATCATTAGTATGATTAGTCCAACCAATGAAGCACAAAGTCCAAATGTACAAGGAAACTCAAGGTATCTCCTAGGAGATACCTTGAAGGCATTATAAGGCCTTTTAAGGTATCACCTAGTAGTGCATTCAAGGTGAAGGAAAATTCCACTCATGTGCGCATTGAATGTGTCTCCTAGGAGGTACCTTCAATGTCCCCTTGAATATATGACAACACCCTTCAAGATATCTCTTTTTAAATGCCTTCAAGGTCCTTATGATACCTTCATGGGTAACTTTAAGGTATCTTGTATGAGATACCTTGAAGGATAAATCCACTCTGGTGCATGTTTGAAAGGTATCTCATAGGAAATACCTTGAAGGTATTACAAGGCCTTTCAATTTATCAACCAATAGTGTTTTTAAGGTGAAGAAAAAATCTAGTCATGTGTATGTTAAGTAGATACCTTCAACATCCCCTTGAATTTATGACAATGCCCTTCAAGGTATATCATAGGAGATGCATTTAATGGCCTTATAATACCTTCATGGGTAACTTGAAGGTATCTACTAAGAGATAACTTGAAGGATAAATCCGCTATTGTGCATGTTTGAAAGATATATCCTAAGAGATATATTGAAAGCATTAAAATACCCTTCAAGTTATCACCCAGTAGTGTCTTCAAGGTGAAGGAAAACTCCACTCATGTGCATATTTAAGGTATATCATAGGAGATACTTTAAACTTCCCCTTGAATGTATGACAATGCCTTTCAAGGTATCTCCTAAGAGATACTCTTGTCTCTAAAATTGTGCACCTATAATAATAAATTTACTTTGCAGACACAATGGGATTAGCTCCAAAGTGTGGGAGCTAAGTCTCTTTGAGTTAAACCTCTAGAGATAGGCCAACTTCCCTTAAAAACTTAGTGTATTAGGTTTAATAATTCCATGCAAACCTAAACTACATGGTTTGAAACTACCTACAACTAAACTACACTCTTCATTTGGGAAAAGGGAGATAAAATAAACTAAAAATAATAGGAAGTGATGCACTAAAAGTTCATAGGTCTTCCCTACCTACTCTTAAACAACACACTGAAGGTTATAAAGATGTATTTTATTGATGTGTGTTTTATGCACACCCCCATATACTTTTAAGAGGTATCATCTAATAGTTTAGGATCAATGAACTAAATCACTCAAACACATGAATTGTAGGGTATTTACTTTTATAACAACCTGTTAGTGGAATATTGATGAGTGATATGGATTGTTTACCATGAATAGACTGGTTATGAATAAACCTAGATCTACTTGGATTGGGTGGCAAGATGATGATTCTAAATAAGGTGGGTAGGATCTCAAAAAAACCCAAAAAGGGAGGGAATAGTAGGGCAAAAAAGAAGGCCTATGGATAATTTAGGATAAAACTCTACAAAACTAGCACTTGAAATTAGGTAGGATTTTGACTTGAATGAGGTTTAATTTTAAAAATTGAAAATACAAAGACAATTTATTGATACGCAAATGTCGAAGAACAAAATTTATTAATGCATAAATGGCAAATGCCTAATTCTGATTGCCAAAACATAGAATACAAATATGAAAAATCCAAAGTGGCAAAGCTACTATAGCACACCAACAATTGAATATAATATACTTAGACATGCAAAGTCAAAGGTTGCTCAATTGTTAGACTATTATTACACATCTTCAATAAGGATTATGATTAGCATGAAAAGTATATTTAAATCAACTATAACTTATAATGATTGACTATATTTAAAATGGATAACTCATATACATATTTAAGCACTACATTACTAGAATAATGGAACATCTCAATTAATCTACATAATTGGAGAATAATCAAAATTTGCATATAAAGACAAAGTCAAGTAGAACTCTTTAAAATTTCCTATTAGTTTGAATAACCAAAATTCTCCTCTCTTTGGGACAACAAGGTTGTTGGGACCAACATACCCCATTCATTTAAAAATTGGGAGCCTTGAAAAGTCTTTTGTATCCATGTTTTGAAGTACCTAAACATTTAGGTCCTTGATAGAATTTGAAGATCATCCACTCTATTAAAGAACATGCTTGTGTGATTTAATCTTCTTATTTTGGACTAACCATGCTAATGAGTTACACAAGTCATTTTGTAAGTTCCATGGAAATTACCCAAGGGTTCTGTATTCATAAATCTTAGGTGGCCCGTGATTAAAATTCAAATATTAGAAGGAACCATATTAGTGATAACCAATTGAAACTCACCACAAAGAGAAGCTATAAATAAGGGGTTCACATGGGTTTAAGTCATGTTTTCATAACATGACTCAAGCTATTCATTATCCTTCCCATTTTTGTTTTTCCTAATTTCTTTGGGTTTAATTTGGTATAGCTCCATGAATTCCCCTTTTGCATCATCTAACTTAGCCTAGGTTATTAATACTAAGGCCCCGATTATCATTGTGACCTTAGTCTTAATACCTTATGTGAACAGGATTTATTTATCTCATCGGTTCTAATGATTATCTCCCTCACCCTTTACAAGATCTTATGAATTATGCTTGCTTTCTAGATTTGATTAGATGGAGTTCCCTAGCCTTAAGAATTTGGCTTAAATAACCTGCACTAGGATCAATCTAATGGCCTATGCTTGCTCACTAGATTTGATCCAATGGTGCGAGGCATAAGGAGAAAGTCAAAAGGAGCATAAGGCCTAAAGAGATGGATATGTGGCACCTTGATGGTTGAATGAAATGAATAAATGGGCCCACCTAATAAAGGCATCTAATTAATGATTGAACCCTATGTGTGGATTGATGGCTATCACTCACTGATTGGATTTAATCCAATGACATGAGGCCTAGATGGAATTTTCAAAGGCATCCTAGGATACCAAGATGGATGCATGTCACATTTTTATTTGAACCACAATTGGCTAAGAAATCAATGAAAATCACTCACTCACTACATTTGATCTAATGATGTGAAAGGCTCAATGACTTTTCAAAGCTCTATAAGCTCAACACGTGGCTAGTTCTTGACCAAGGTGACAACTGATAGAAGATACAAAGCATGGGAAAGATCTTTGAGGATGCCAAGTGTCATGACTATAAGCCTAGATATCACTAGACCAAATGAAGGTGAGGACTTGGATTTAGATGAATGGATCACACTAAGTCTAAGATATTGATCCTACAACATGAAATAAAGGGGAATTTTAAAATCCAATAGCTAGTGTCTAGATGACACTTATGAAAATTTCCATAAAAATCCTAGAATGATGTCACATAAGCTTCACACAAGTAAAATTTCTCCATGAAATCCAAATCACATATGAATTTAAAGCCTAAATATCTCATACCATTAAATCTCCACACCCTAAACCCTCTATAAATAAAACCTAAATTGGTTCAATTGGTTACAATTCAGTCAAGATAACATAATTATGCTCCTGAGAATAAGTGTTATAATAAGAACCCTTGGAAATTTAGTGTGAAAAATTTAGTAACATCAAAAATGGTGGCTGGTAGGCAATAGTTTAAGATAGAAGTTGAGATTTATCTAACCTCTGACAATGAAGGGAGGATTTTCAAAGACACAAAGCTAAACCTGGTGGCCCTAAACATCTATAGAGTGAGGAATTGGTCTAAATTATTATTCTTGGTGGATAAATTATAACCTATCTCCCAAGAGTATATGAGGAATGTTATATTAAATTGAAGTTACAATCACCTGGTTGTGGTTTAAATGGTTAATCTCCACTATGCCACGATGAAACTGGAGGTAATGCAATACATTGATGTCCTTGCACCCATCTTTGTTGATTATAGGATAGATGGGGAATGGATCATTTGAGAGGGTAGTTCTCAGAGGGTGGAATACAACTCTCATGTATCCTTTGAGACATATTACAAGCTCTCCTTACCCCATCTCAACCTCCCTACCATGAGGGACTGGGTTAACACCCACGACCTTGATTCAATCCTTGCATCCTGGTTAAATAAAAGACCCCATGTCTTCAAGACCCTAGATGGTAAGATCCTTATTGTCCAATTTATAGAAGGCATTAGAATAACCATGACCTTATTAAATTGAGCCTTTGACACCCATTCCACCATATATGTAAACAAAGTCTGGGTGTCTTATTTCCATTTCATGATAGAAGAGAAATTGACCCCTCCAGTGGGAGACCTAATCAACTTCTTCTTGGCTAAGTAATTCATATCCATCAAAATATGGACCTCTAAGCAATTATATATGATTTCCTATCTATTGGATTCCCTTCTAGCCTTTGTAACCTTCCCTAACATTAGAAATGGGTCCCTTAATGGTAGGACCAAAATTTCTCACTACTATTCTAAACTGCATATATTCAAGTATAAGAACCATATGCAATTCATCTGTGATTGTGTTTTTCCAGCCATAGTTAAGGACATCACAGGATTTCTTATGCCAAGATTTCATCCCCTTATTAAGAAATAGGTAGAAACCATGGGAGATGTATGGTATTATTCTAATTGCACTATCATTAGGATAGAGGGGATCCTAACCCAACCTTATAGGCTACCAGTCCATGTGCCCAACAAACTTTCTGAGAAATAAATTACTTCCCAAATCATCAAGGTCATTGACAAAATATACAAAGAGAAGAGGAAGGGCCAAATCCATCCCCTCCCATTAGATATTGGGAAGGTTGTAATCAAAGACTAGAATCAGTTGGAATCATGGTTACACATAAAAATTCTTTTGATTTCCAATTAGATGACCTTAGGATGTGGGACCCTAAGAATAGGGTAGTTAACCACATTAGAGAAAGAAAGGTTGCAAAGGCTGAATATGAACATTAATTAGGTGTCAGTGATGACATCTGCATTAGAGTAATAAATTTTGAGGAAGTGCTCTCTAGGATCAAGAGCTATAATATCATATTAGAATGTAGACTAATCAAGGACAATAATCCTTTAGGAAAGATATGGAAAATGCACCCATTGTAATATCATTTATTGTTAGGTCCATTTTGGGCCACTCATGAGGAGCTCAAAGGGAAACCATCTAAACCTCAAACCCACCAATAGGATGCGCAAGATGAATCACCTCAGGCTAGACAACCTCAGGATGTAAAAGGTAAGGAGAAAGTTGGAGAACCAAGATTTGAACAAAGACCTAGGGAAGGTCCTTCACCTTCATAACTCCCACATAGACCACCTTCTCCCATGGAATTCATTGATATGATAGCTCTTGAGTTAGGGGAGACATTGGAAGGTGCCCTAATTAATATAGCAACATTATATAGATTAGATATAGAGGAGGATCCCCCTAAAGAAGTAGGAAAGGAGCTAGTTCCATTAGAAAGGGAGAAAAGGAAATCAAAGATGGACTTGGTTCTTATGACTCCATGAAAGAAGCCTAGGTTGACCTTCACTCACCCTACCAGTGAAGCCAACCTCTTCAGTGATGAGTTTCCTATCCATGGACCAATCATCCCTGACTGATTTAACTATGCAAAGTGGTAAGAGGTCCCATCCCTCGCTCCTTCATGGCCCTTGACACAAGTTGGCTTAACTATACATGATAACATCAAAACATGGATCAAAGACATTGTGTAAAGCTAGAAGAGAGAATAATATAGGTTTTTCATGCTCAATAAAGCTAGAAATTTGAAGCCCCTTGAGCCTTTGGTAGTGAAAGTGTGAAGGTGCTTGAGTCTTCAAAGTTTAATAAGCCATAGACAAAAGTCCAATTCAACCTCGACACATTAGGATTAGAAAGGATCACCACAAGGATAACCATGGTTGGTCAAGAATAATTCACCTTTCAAAAGGTGGAACCATTCACAAGGTTAACCCCTATTAAAGGGAAAAAACTTAGAGAGGCTCCCATCCATGAGGAGGATGTGGAAAGTTTAATTGAGGCTCAATCTCAGTAGGCTAACACTAGTGTCTAGGGATTAAAGCAAAGAATCGAGAACCTAGAGAAGGAGAAAGAGAATTTTAAGATTTCCCAACTTCTTAACATCCAGGTTAGGAAGCAAATACCAAAATTTAAAGCCATCAGCATGGGGCACCTAAGTGCCATTTTGGGAATTGATGTAAACAAGGTATAAGCCTTGAGTGCTCAGCATAACAAAGTGGAGGAAATTATTGAGGAGAATAAGGAACTCATAGGAATAATTGAGGAGCTCCTAGGAACTATGCTCAAGGATCCTGCACAACCCATTGGCCTAGGAATTATCAACGATGAATAATTCTAGAACAGAGCCACTTAGTGACTCAAGAAATCAAGGACAAGAGTCAAGGACAATCAAGACAAAATAATAGTAGAATATTAGACATGATATTAAATACAAGGGAGCGGATCAATTAATCCAAAAGCATTAATAAAGATTTGGCTAGGAATGATAAAGATTTTGATGAGTTGGCTGATCAAGAAGAGGAACACATCATAAAGCCTATCATAGACTTAGGCCTAGTAGATTAACAACATAGACGAGCTATGAGTATCCTCCAGTAGCAAAGGGTCCCACCTCCAATAATATAGTTATGGCTTACCTAAGGAGAAGGCTTTTTTTTGTTAAGGCATATGCTAGTTTGTTAGCATGATTGCCTTTAGGTTAGTATGATTGTAAAAGACATGTGTATTATGGTTTGTTACAAAGACAACTATCTTTATCTTTATTTAAGACTAACCAATATAATACCTAGCTTTTCTATAAAGGCATGTTTTACCATTTTTAAAGTTGAGAGACTTTGAGCTATTTTATACACTTCTAAGCAATTAATACAAAAGATCAAGGAATTCTATAGGAATTATCCAGATTGATGTGTTTGAATTGCTAAGTTTCTCAATTTCTTGTCTAAGTTTGAATATGAATAGTTTCTAAGAATATTGGGTTAGATCATTAATTATAAGGTTTCTAACTTGTGTAATGCTAAGTTAGTTGAATGAAATTGAGTTTTCTTCATTTTATTTGCTCTGCAACAAAGATGTGCATTAGCTATCTAGATGTGGTGTAAAACCTTAAAAGTAAATCTAATTCTTACTTGTATTGTCATCCTATCTCCAAACTTAGGCCTAGTTTGTAGTGAAACGTGAGCTTAGACTACTTTACACTATATGTTGGTTGAGATCATGCTTGGTAATCCTTGGGACTTTTTCAATATGTTCATAATTAAAGATGAACAATCACCATTTCTTTCTTACTCTACCCTTTCCTTTTGCTCTTTCTTTAAAAAAAATTACTACAGCTTAAATTTCACTGTAAATATCCATTTAATTTAGTATAACATCAACCTTTGACTAGGAAGCCATCAACAGGGCTGAACCAAGGTGGCTCCCAACCATCGAATAATATAAATTTGTGGAACAGTCTACTTGCTCTATTGTTATTTCACCATAGGTACCATAATTGCCAAATACCTGCAACTCATGCCTTAAATTCCTAGAATTCTAAAATGAGTAGTGCTTTTTGAACACTAGAAGCACCTGTGGATAAATTTAAAGGCATCAACAAGAGAAGCTCTGTTGGTACTAGAAGGAGGGCCATTGATGCTAATTAGCCTAGGATGTTGGAAATATTGTCATTGATTTCAAAGGTCTAACATTGGTGATAAAGCCCCAATGTATTTAATGGTGTTTTTAATATACATATCTTGGTTAATGTGTGTTAATATTTATTTAATATTAACGAATATATTTTTAGTTGCATATAAGTCAAAAGAGGGCCCATAGAGAATTCAAAGAGTCATGAGGTAAAGACAAAAGTGGAATGGGATGCATTTTCTCATGAAGAGTCATCTTGAGGAATTCCAAGAGTCACCATGTGAAGACAAAAGAGGGTATGGCACATTTTTCCATTAAGGGACACTTTGAAGAAGATGAAAAGTCACCAAGATAAAGATAAAAGAGGAAAGGACACATTTGCTTATAAAGGGTCACCATGTGAATTTTGAAATGTAAGGATATGAAGGGTCATGCAAGTTTGGCACCATTTTCTATGAGGATTGAAGGGTCACAAAGGGTGAATGCCAAAGGTCATTTGGAAATCTATAAATAAAGTCTTGAGAAGCCATTTTTAATATGTAAGAGAGTGCATGGTTTTGTAATTATTTTATATAATAAAAGAGGAGAGAAAAGTAGGAGATATTGTAGAGTTCTATTATTTATTAACACTGAGAGATAGTTGTGTTTTATACACAAGAGGGGTTGGTTCTCTTTTGCATTGGTGCTCACAAATATTTACAAGGGGTTGGTGCTCCTGCAAGTTAGTGCTTGAAACTTTGTAATTTGAGTTGGTACTTATTTATATACTTGAGATTGTTCTCCATGGTTTTTTCTACTTTGGGTTTCCACATAAAAATCTACTCTCTCTCTCTCTCTCTCTCTCTCTCTCTCTCTCTCTCTCTCTCTCTCTCTCTCTCTCTCTCTCTCTCTCTCTCTCTCTCTCTCTCTCTCTCTGTGTGGTGCATGTTATTGTTTCAATTTTATTTTATATCTTGAATGTGTGATTAAGTGGTTAAAGAAAAGAAATCAGATTAAGTAAAAGATATATAATATACTGATTCACTTTCCACTCTCAATATATTTTGTGCTTAACAATTGGTATTAGAGTAAGTTCCTTTTGAAAAATTTTTACAACTTGAAGGCAGATCGGGGAAAGCACGATGGCTAGATCACATGAAGGTTTTTTTAATAAATAAGGAACCTTTGTTTGATGAGACAAATTATTCTTTTTGGAGCATAAGGATGAATACTTATTTGATGGCCTTTGGAATCGACATTTGACAAGTAGTGGTGGAGGAATATGAAGAGCTACAGAGACTTGTAACTACTTCGATAGAAAAGAAGGTAAGTAAAAATAATGCTAAAGATTTAAATTATATTTTATGTGGTTTATGTGAATTATAATTTGTTAAAGTTATGCAATGTAAATCTTCTCATGAAACTTGGATAAAGCTTGAGAATATTTACAAAGGTGATGGAAAGGTTCAACAAGCTAAGCTTCAGACTTTCAGAAGATAGTTTGAGAGTTTGAAAATGAAAGAGAAAGAAAATATAGCAAGTTACCTTTTATAGGTTGATCAAATAGTTAATCATATTTAAGGTCTTAAAGAAAAGTTAGAAGAATCAATCGTGGTACAAAAAAGTTTGAGATCTCTACCATTGAGATATGATGCAAAAGTTTCAGCAATTGAAGAGATGAAGAATTTAGACAAGCTAAAGATGGATGAGCTACATGGTATTCTTATGGTATATGAGATGTGGATTGAACAAGAAAAACCCTCAAAGAGAGAAGCTACTTTCAAGACATTAAAAAAAGAGAAGGCTAAGATTCAAGAATCAAGAGACAGTTCTAGTGATTATGAAGATGACAATGGAACTCTATTCATTTGCAAACCAAAAAATGGCACAAGTAAATATCAAGGAATATTACCTTTTAAATATTTTAATTATGGAAAGATTGGACATTTTGTAGTTAAGTGCCCAAATAAGGGTAATGGTGATAATGAAGAAGGAAAGTCTACATACAAGAAGAGTTTCAAAAGAAAATTCAAGAAGGGATTCGAGAAGAAGAGTTTCTAATCTAAAGATCCTAGCTCAGCTGAAGATAGTGGAGTTAGTGATTCAGAATAAGAAGAGATTCTATTCATGGCCATACATGAAGATGCCTTTACAAGTAAAATTATATATGATCAAGAAGAAGAATAGGATGAATCCAAATTGAATATGGAAGGAGAAATCATTTGTGTTTTAGAAGAGATAAAAGCTCTTGAAAAGAAGAATTGAATATTGAAGCTCTAGATCAAAAAAAAAGAAAAGGAGTCAAAGGAAATAATTGAAGATCTACAAACACACTTTAAAGAAGCCAAGAATAATGAAAAAGATCTAACGAAATATTTACAAAAAGTAAGTGAAGAATGTGAAAGGTATGTTATTGAAAATTGCTTCTTTAAAAGTAGATCTTGAGAAAACAAATAAAGCAATCAATGATAGAGTAGCCAATGATTCAAAATTTGAGAATAGTACTAATATGTTGAATAAGATATTAGAAAGTCAAAGATCAATGTTAGATGAGATAGGTATTAGATTTGAAAAAGAGAAAGGGGAGGCCACTACTTTCACAAATAAGGTTAACACAAAAAAAGGAAAGAGCTATGTTGAAGCTCTTACAACAAAGGAAATAAAAAGGGAAGAATACTAGAAGGAACAGAGCTACAAAAGGTAATCAGATCAGAGATACATAAACAAGGCCTATTTTTATAATTATTATTTTTATTGTAATGGATATGGTCATAAAAAATAGAATGTCAAAAAAGGTATAATAATTTTAGAAATAAAGAGAAGGAAACTCATGTAGAGTCAAGTAGAAGCTACAACTCTTGTGCTCCTCTATCAGGCTTTAATGAAGAGGCCATAATATTTTATAAGTGCAATAAATTCAAACACATAACCTACCACTATAGAATCATGTTCGAGTCAGTCAAAAAGGACTAGAGTTTCAAGGCTCCATTCATCAAGAGTAAAGTTCAGATAGGTTTATGGTAGAAGAAACAACCTAAAAAATCTATGTTGGTATAGATAGCTTTGCATGCAAAAAATGAAAAAAAGCCATGGTTAATTGATAGTGTATTTTTGAGGCACATGATAGAAGAAAAGATCAATTTCATAACCTTGAAGAAGATCAATGGTGGCATAGTCAAATTCAGAGATAATACTACTGTTAGAGTTGCCAAAAAAAGTCCACTAAGTTTGGATAATGGTAGAAATAAAATTGAAAATGTTTTGTATGTAGAAGGTCTTAAGAATAATATTTTGAGTGTAAGTCACATGTGTGATCATGGGTACACACTAAATTTTTATGTAAAAGGTTGTGAAATTATGAGAAAAGATTCAAATGTGTTGGTTAGAAATGCTCAGAGAATAGGCAATAATTTGTATATGTTATCAGACATCAAAGGTCGAAGATGTTTGAGTTAGATTGAAGAAAGTTAGCTATGCCACAGGAGAATGGGACACATAAATTTTGATAATCTTGTCAACATTAGCAAGAAGCAATAAGTTAAAAATCTTCCAAAGATTACAAAGCCATCCAACACACTTTGTGAACCTTGTCAGCATGGGAAGCAAGCTAGAAGGTGGTTCAAAACAAAAGAATACTTGACCACTCAGATGTTAGAGCTTGTTCACATTGATTTGTGTGGACCTGTGAGAACTCAAAGTACTTAAGGTGAGAAATATCTTATGTTGCTTATTGATGTTTTTTCATGTATGACTTGGGTAATGTTTTTAAATAAAAAATTAGAAGCTTTCAAACATTTCAAAGCATTTAAAACATTAGCTGAGAATGAAATCGATTTGAATATTAAGTGACTAAGATCATATCATGGAGGATAATTCATGTTAGATTAGTTTATTGAGTTTTGTAAAGACCATGGAATAAATAAACATTATTCAATAGTCATAACTCCACAACAAAATAGAGTAGTTGAACGAAAAAACAAAATAGTTCAAGAGATGGTGATGACAATGCTAAATAAATCTAAGATACCAAATAAATATTAGAGAGAGGTAGTTATTAAAATAGTGCATATTCAAAATAGAGCATTACTAAGAGTCAATAGTGACAAGACTCCTTATGAGATATGGAAAGATAAACCAATTATAATTGATTATTTTAGAGTTTTTGATAGCAGATGCTTCATAAAGAGAACCAATTAAAAATTAATTAAGTTTGAATCTGGAGCAGATGAAAGTATATTTCTTGGTTATTCTTGTAAAATTAAAGCTTATAAATGTTATAACAAGAGAACTAAGAAAATAGTTAAAAGTGCAAGTGTCAGGATAGAAGAAGATGGAGCATAAAGAATCAACGATCTAGTAGACATTCTTGAAATCATTGAAGAGCAAGATTTTGAAAAATTAAATGAAGATAAGAAGAAGGAAAAAAAGGACACCAAAACCCCATCCAAATATGTCCATAGAAATCATAATAAAAGTGACATCATCAGGGACATAAATGAATAAATTTGCTCTAGAAGAATGGTGGTAAGTGAATCTGAGTAAGTTAATTTCTCTTTGTTATTCAAAATTCAACATAAAACTTTTTCAGAAGATAGACATGATAAGCATCGGGTTAAGGTAATGGATGAAGAATTAAATCAGATAGAAAAGAATGATACTTGGGAATTGGTGCCTAGACCAAACGATCATAATGTGATAGGAACAAAATGGGTTTACAGAAATAAGTTGAATGAAAATGGAGAAGTGACTAGGAATAAAGAAAGATTAGTATGTAAAGGATATGCTTAGATTGAGAGGATAGATTTTGAATAAACTTTTGCACCAATGGCAAGGCTAGAGGCTATTAGAATGTTTCTTGCATATGTAGTGTTTAAAAATTTCAAAGTGTTTCAAATGGGTGTCAAATCTGCCTTTCTAAATAGAAATCTAGAAGAAGAGGTCTACATTGAGAATCCTGAGGAATTTATTCTCTCAAATGTTAGTAGCCATGTATGTAGATTGAAGAAAACACTATATAGATTGAAACAAGCTCCTAGAGCTTAGAATGCAAGACTTGATAAATACCTACAAGATCAAGGTTTTAAGAGAGGCTTTACTAACAAAAATCTCTACATCAAAATAGAAGGTGAGCATCAATTGATTGTTATGGTATATGTTGATGACATCATTTTTGGAGGAAACATTAAAAAGATGACAAAAGAATTTTATGATAATATTCAAAAAGAATTTGAGATGTATATGCTTGGAGAATTGTTATTTTTCTTAGGATTGAAAATATTTTAGTCAGATAAAAGACAATTTAATATCTCAAAGTAAATATGCCAAAGAAATATTGAATAAATTTGGTTTTGAGGATTGTGCACTAGTTGGCACACTAATGAGTATAGGAAATAAGGTGAACAAGGATGAAGATTCACCTGTTGCAGATCAATATTTGTATAGATCTATGATTGATAGTCTTTTATATTTGATATCATCGAGCCCAGACATCATACATATAATAGGTATTTTTACAAGATATCAGTCAGCTCCAAAAGATAGTCATGTTTAGTTGGTGAAGAGAATATTCAAATATATCAAGGGGACATTGGATTATAGATTGTGGTATTCTACAGGTAGAAATTTCACTTTGGTTGCTTAAACAGATTCAAATTGGGTAGGTTTCTTGGATGATAGAAAGAGTATAAGTAGATGAGCTTTCTTCCTTGGTGATAGCATAGTATCATGGCTAAGCAAAAAGAAAAATATAGTGTCACTTTCTACAACTGAAGCAGAATATATTACAGCGGTATTATGTTGTACTCAAGTGCTTTGGATGAAGCATACTTTGGAATATGTCAAGGTAAAATATGATGAACCTATTTCTATTTTTTGTGACAACATAAGTGCTATTAATATTTCTAAAAATCTAGTGATACATTAGAGAACAAAACATATTCCTATTAAATATCACTTATTGAGAGAGCAAGTTGTAGAGTAATAGGTTAAGATAGAATATATCAATACTATAAAATAGATTGTAGATATTTTCACAAAAGCACTACCAAAATACACATTTGAGTATCTGTAGGAGAAGTTGGGAGTAATTTTTTTACTTCCTACCAATGATGATCAGCATCAATTGAGGGGGAGCTAAGTTTTAGCTCCAAGATAGGCGTTTTACCATTGATGTCAAAGGGGGAGAAGAATAGAAATAGGTATAGGTATAGGTGTAGGTGTAGAAATAGGTACAAGGAATACGTATAGGTTGCTACAGTAAGGGGGAGTTATTGTATGTTTTTAGATGGAAGTATGTGTAGGTTGACATGTGTAATAAAGGTTTTTAGATGTGGTAGTTTCATTTTGAGGTTACCACCAATGACAAAGGAGGAGATTTTTGGAAATATTGTCATTAATGTCAAAGGTATAGTATTGGTGATAAAGGCTCCATTGCATTTAATGGTGTTTTTAATATTCATATCTTGGTTAATGTGTGTTAATATTTATTTAATATTAATGAATATATTTTTGGTTGCATATAAGGCAAAATAGGGCCCATGGATAAGTCAAAGAGTCATGGGGTAAAGACAAAAGGGGAATGGGATGCATTTTCTCATGAAGAGTCATCTTGAGAAATTCCAAGAGTCACTATGTGAATACAAAAGAGGGTATGGCACATTTTTCCATGAAGGGACACTTTGAAGAATATGAAAAGTCACCAAGATAAAGACAAAAGAGGAAAAGAGACATTTGCTTATAAAGGGTCACCATGTGACTTTTTAAATGCAAAGATATGAAGGGTCATGCAAGTTTGGTGCCATTTTCCATGAGGATTGAAGGGTCATAAAGGGTGAATTCCAAAGGTCATTTAGAAATCTATAAATAAAGGCTTGAGAAGACATTTTTAATATGCAAGAGAGTTCATGGTTTTGTAATTGTTTTATATAAGAAAAGAGGAGAGAAAAGTAGGAGATATTGTAGAATTCTATCATTTGTTGAGTAAGCAATATTGAGATAAAGTTATGTTGTATACACAAGAGGGGGAGGGGTTGGTGCTCCTGTGGGTTGGTGCTCTTATGGGTTAGTTCTCACAAATAGTTGTTGTGTTGGTGCTCGGCAAAGGGGTTGGTGCTTAAAAACTTTGTAATTTGAGTTGGTGCTCATTCATATAGTTGAGATTCTTCTCCATGGTTTTTCCCACTTTGGGTTTCTACGTAGAAATTTGGTGTGTCTCTCTCTTGTGTGGTGCATGTTATTGTTTCAATTTTATTGCATATCTTGAATGTGTGATTAAGTGGTTAAAGAAAAGAAATTAGATTAAGTAAAAGATATGTAATATACCAATCACCCCCCCCTCAGTATATTTCATGATTAACATAGGATTGATGGCATCTTTACATCTTTTGAGTAAATCTTTGATCCCAAGTGTAAATATTGGCAGTCTTGGAGGTTTTTGGCATATCTTTGTGCTTTGATAAGGCAAATATCATAGTTCTTTGATAAATGATTTCTAATTTTAGTAAATATAGCTTTCAAATTTGAAGATCTATAGCGTTTGAAATTAGAATGACTTATTTTGATCAAAGATCAGGTGATCCCTTACAAATTATGGTTTGTCTCAAACTCAAACTTGTAATCAATTATCTTTGCATAATAGGATGTATCCTCTAACTGCCTTTGTAAAAATTTGATGTCCTTTGTCATTTTTTGCATAGATATTTATATAATTAACCTAGTGTGCATGTCTAGTCCTTGCTTCTTTTAAATATTAACTTGATACACCATATTTCAAATGGGATCTCAAATTTTTAAGCTAAAATTACCTAGAATTCCCATTAGATCATGCTCAAAAATAAGAAATCCTTTACTTGAGCTACAAAGTCATCAAAGAACCAGGCATGATCAAGGTAGATGAAGACTTTCCAAGTCTTTACCCTTTTATCCTTTTCAAGGGACCTTTACATTCAGACCCCATCTAGGTATGGCTTGGTTAGGGAGTTCTCCCATTAATGTACAAGGGGTAGTCCATGATTTACCATGTCATCTTGAGAAATATTTTCCCATATTTAGTCTTACTAGTGTTGTAATTATGGAGGAACATGTTAAGTCTTTTAAATATGCTTTGAGGTTATCAAATGTCATACATGAGGATGTAGTGTGTAGATTATTTCCCTTTACTTTCAAAGATGTAGCATATGAATGGTTCCTCAATTTTCCTAATGACTACATTACCTCTTGGAATTAATTCAACACCATTTTCATTGATAAATTTGGTAAGATTATTAGTCCTTGTGTCAATTATCATCAATTCACAACCATCAAAAGAGATGCTAGTGAACCTATATTTATATCTTTCATTTCCATATTCCAAAAAATGTATAGCAGGACTATGGAACCTTACAAACTTAATGATGTTATATCCCTAGAGATCTACAAGGATGTAGTAGATCCTATGACTTTTATATTTTTAAAGAGATCTATCTTGATTATAGCTTCATTAGCCCAAGCCTATTCTGAGGCAGTGGTTATTAGTGATCAGATGTAACCATAAGGACAAATGGCTTACTCCATTCCCAATGATAACCCATAAGTACCTGCTCTGAACCTTTATCCAAATAATAACCAAAACATCCTAGCTCTTAATCTAATCCCAACCCTAAACATTTTGCCCATTAGTTATGCTTGTCTTAATCAAAATCTGGGATTCTTGACTCACCAAGCTACTAATGGATTGTCCACTAATGATCAAAAGGCCTTAATACCAACTCATAGTTCAAAAAATAATTAGGTCCACAGTTTTGAGACCCCTAAGAATGAAAATTAATTTATATTAAAAATGGTCTAGAAGCTCAACACTGATTTCCTTCAATTGTAAAAACAAGTTGGTAATATTGGTGAAAGTTCTAGAAGGAAATTTACTTTCCAAAAGTTCAACAAACTAGGAAATAGGTTTCACAATGATATCTTCTACAATAGCAACAAGACTAATGAACCCTCTACTAGTAACAAAACCATGGACATTAATCTCATAAACATTGATTTGCCTGACTATTATAGAGTGCATGCTATTGTTAAGCATGGTGAGATTGATTGAATTGAACTATGCAAACTTGTTAAAGATTTTTAGGAAGAACTAAATGCATTTGAAGTGGTCCCTAATAAGGATAGTGATATAAATTCTTTTAGCTCCAAGTCTTCAGACCACATCTACATTGTAGAAACCTTCCAATTCCCTTTTTAAGAAGATAATGAACCTAAGAATATTCCTGAAGAGAATCAAGAATTCCAACAATTCTTAAAGGCATACCCTCTAAGGAATAGGGAACATAAGCAAACTTTGACCACTTAAACTCATCCTAATAACTATGGGACCCCTTCTAAAACTACTTCAAGGAATGGCCCTAAGCCACCAAAAGGAAGTTCCTCCAAGCCTAGTATTGATTCATCAAGTAAGACTGGCTATAACATTATTGAAGACATGAATAAAATCAAGGCCAATATTACCTTGCATGAGTTAACTCAAATTAATAAACAAATAGACTTATTGTTAGAGTCTTTGTCTAACAAACCTAGGAAGCCACCCAAGGATGATAGTGCATATGTAACCATGTAAGAAGCCAAGGCAAAATCCCCCCCATTCCTTCTCATAATTAGGAAATTTGGTAAAAACCTCCATAATTTCCTTTTGGATTCTGGGGCTTCAACCAATATCATGCCTACAGGAATATGTGAACAACTGGGACTGAATCCAATCAAGTCTGACAAGGTGGTTACCCAATTAGACAAGTCAAGGGTCAAAGTCATTAGGGAATTATTAAATGTACACATTCAGTTGGCTAGTGAAACTAGAGTGTAAAAATTTATTAACATTCAACTAGTAGAGATTCCCAACACATATGGACTACTTTTAAGTAGAGAGTGGACTAAGGCCTTGAATGGATATATGTCCACTAATTGGTCACATCTATGACTACCTTGGAAAGGTGTCCCAAATCAAATAAGAGTGGAAAGAGAACCAAGGATGAAACACATTATAACTGAGTACAATGTTTTCAATGAAAGGGTGAACTTCCTTGATTCTAACTTAGGAGTCTTCACCTTAGAGACTACAAAATTGGTTGGTTCTCAAGACACTCATATTATACCTAGTTTATGAAAACTTTATGTTGATGGTGCTAAATGCAAGTCTAGATCTAGAGTTGGTATTGTTTTAATAGACCCTACTGATAAATAATATCATGCATCTTATTGATTATAATTCCCATGCACCAATAACCTAGCTAAATATGAGGCTCTCATTTTAGGGTTACAATTTTCTATTAAAAACAAATTCAAAAAGCTACTAGTTTGTGGGGACTCTGAACTTATAGTCAACCAAGTGAGAAACAAGTATCAATGCAAACTATCATACCTCAAAAGGTATAAATTTAGAGTTTGGGACCTAATAGAGTCTTTTGAGGCATTCAACATCCTCTCTATCCATAGAGATGAAAATAAAGCTACTGATGGGTTAGATTTTGTAGTAGCCAACCTCATGCCTAATCAAGATTCTCCTAACTTTAGTATTGAGCTACTACCTTGCCGCTCTGTCCTAGATAATGTGAACCACTTTTAAGTCTCCAATGATGATCAACATATCTTAAAATTCATGTCTAATTCAATATCTTTATGAGGATACCTCTGAAAGGGAATTTAGTGTCAAAATCATCTAGTTGAGTGATAACAAGATACCTAAAGGGATGGTTTCACTAAAAAGATTATTTGATGAAGAAAAACTCACTAAAAAGCTTAAGGTCCCCAAGGTGAATGGGAAAGACTATAATACAATGAATCTTGGACCCCAAGATCAACTCCATATAGTTAATGTAGGGAGGGATTGCACATAAATGGAAAATAAGAAGGCTAGGGAGTTTATCACCAAGTACAAAAACATAATATCATGGTCTTATGATGATCTAAAGATCTTTAATCCAAGGGTTATCACCCATATTATACCCCTCAAGGAAAGTTGTAAACCCTTCAGGTAGAAATAAAGGCCTGTTAACCCTATCTTAGAACCCATGATATATAAATAAGTCAAGAAGTTATTGGATGCAAGGATTGTGTCTCCCATTTAGCACTGCACTTGGGTTGTTAATTTGGTTCCAATCAGAAAGAATAATGGTGAAATTAGGCTATGCATTAAATTTAGGAACCTAAACAAAGCATCTAAAAAGGACAACTACCCTTTGCCCTCTCTGGACCAAGTAATATAGGATGTTTCAAGGTCAGCCATGATTTCTTTCCTTGATGTCTTCTCAGGGTATAACCAAGTGCTAGTTGATAGAGAGGACAAAATTAAGACAACCTTTACTACTAAGTGGAGAACTTTTAATTACAAAAGGATTCCCTTTGGGTTGATCAATGTAGGGGATAATTTTCAAAGAGCCATGGACCATTATTTCCAGGGTCTAGTTGCTAAATGCATCATAATATACATGGATGACCTAACAGTATTCTCAAAAAATAGAGAAGATCATTTCACACACCTTCAGCAAGTATTTGAGAGATGTAGAAGGTATGGCATTTCTCTTAACCCCAAGAAAAGCATATTTTATGTTATTGAAGGGAAGTTTCTAGGTCATGTTATCACTAAGGATGGGATCTCTGTAGATCCTAAAAGGGCAGAAGCCATCTCTAAGATAGAGCTTCCAAATAGTCAGAAAGAACTAAAGTCATTCTTTGGCAAGATAAATTTTGTGAGTAAATTCATCTCAAGGTTATTTGAGATTGTCAAACCATTGAATGACATGTTTAAGAAGGATGCTAAATTTACTTGGAATGACGAGTCTAAGAAAGCATTTAAAAACATCAAAAAATCAATCAGTCAAGCCCTAATACTGATAAGTCCAAACTTTTCAAGGGATTTTTATTTGTACTCATTTACTTCTGATCACACCATGGCAATAGTCCTAACTTAGAAATTTGATGGGAATGTTCACCCAATTGCTTTTATGAGTACCAATTTCAAGAATGTTGAATTAAATTATTCCTTGATTGATAAGTAGGCATGTGCACTGGTCAAAGTAGTAAAGAATTTCAGGCATTACATCCTCAAGATCAAGGTGTATTCTATCTTACTAGACCCTACCACAAAAATCATGTTGAATCAAAATGAATTAGGTGAGCATAGAGGCAAGTGGATGTCAGTCCTACAAGGATATGATATAAAGATGAAAATGGCTAAGCTGGTAAGGTGTCAAGCCTTGTCCAGATGATTGCGAACACCAGCCCCAAGCTACATGTTATGTAGGTTGAACAACAATACTTCCAACCCAATGAGTGGTATGATTCCTTCATTCACTTATTGATTAATGGTGTTTGTCCTAAAATAATTACAAGATAATATAAGAGGGCCCTAAGACTCAAATATTCTCACTATTTAATCAAGGATAGAGTATTATATAGATTTTTTTTTGAAGGAGTCTATTTAAGGTGTATATCCAAAGAAGAAGCTTCTCAAATCATGAGTACTTTCCATGAAAATATAGGTGGTAGACATCCATTAGGAATAACAACAACCCAAAAAATCCTTAGGGCTGGTTACTATTGGCCTACCATTTTCAAGGATGCTCACAAGCATGTGAGGGAATTTCATTCTTGTCAAATCTTTCACACTAAAGAACCAAAGGTAGCCATGCCTTTGCAACCAGTGATGATTGACAAACCCTTTACACAATGGGGATTATATTTCATAGGGATAATTAACACCAATTATTTTGAGGGCCAAAAATATTTCCTAACTGATATGGACTATTGCACAAGGTGGACTAAAACTATAACCACTAAATAATGCAAGACGAAAGAAGTGACTAGCTTCCTAGAAGAAAACATTTGCATCAAATTTGGAACCCCAGTCTCTTTGGTGTGTGATATGTGTCTATAGAGATGAAGGAATGGGACTATGATAAGGGAATTTATATAAAGTTTTCTTCAAATCATTACCCCCAAGGAAATGGAGTTTTTGAGTCCACTAACAAGAATTTGATCAAGGCAATAAAAAAATTATCTAAAAACAAACCTAGATCTTGGCACAAGCTCCTCAAATATGTTATATGGGTAGATATGATCAGAATTAAATAATCCCTAAATGTATCACCATTCCTATTGTTATATGGTCAATAACCCTTTTTCCCTATCACCCTCAAGCAGCCCATGTTTAGGTTTATGGAAGAATACATGGAGGAGAGTCAAGAACTTGCAAAATCTATGTTGCTAGACATCATTTAGATGGAGGATGCAAGTGAAAAAACCTTTTATAACTTTAGAAAGCATCAAACCACAATAAAGAGATGGTTTGACAAAAGGTCAAAAGTGAAAGTATGCAGATAGGGAGACCTAGTCCTCCTTTGGGACAAGGCATCTGAACCCAAAGGTAAGCATGGAGAATTCACACCCCTATGGATTAGCCCATACCATATTGTAGAGACATTGAGGAATAACACCTTCAAGCTCAAATATTTTTAGGGGGCAAATTTCATATTGCCTACTAATGGGAAATACATCAAGCATTACTTATCTACCACCCCTCCTGGGGTCTTCATGGATTAAGATGTAAGGTGATTATATTAGAATAGGTAGGGTATTTAGTTTGCTTTGGGTATCTTTCCTTTCTTATCCATGATTTGTCTATATGTTTGTTCATAAGTGTTTGGTTTCTTGGTTTTGCTTTCTTCCTTCTATTATGTTTTGCTTGCTTATTATTTTGTTCCTTGATTTTAATATGTCTTTAGAGATATCCTTGAGCTTAGAAGTTATGAAATATGCTCAAGATGTGTCCCAATTATAAAATTAAGGCATGAAACCCATACAAAGGCAACCATGGTCCTTAAACCTAGCATTATGTTATAGCTAAGAGGAAATGAGTATAGACAAGTGGAAATAAAGCCATTCCATGAGACCTAAGTCATGACCTCATATCCACATTGGTTTTAAGAATATTTGCACTCAAGGATTGGAGACTTAAATTATCAAGAGTATGCCATTAGCTAGCACTTAATCAACATCCTCACCTGGGATAAGAGTTTCAATCATGAGTGATCCTCTAAAAATAAAATATTTAACCAAATCCTAAACCTGGAGAATTTGGTTCCCAACCTTATTGAAAGTATAAAAATCTAAAAGTACAAAAAAATAAAAAAAATGATGTTTTCATATAAAGGTATTTAGGAAACCTCCATCGAGTCTATAGATGCCTGGCTAGCAATGGAGTAAGGCCATGAGTGGATCCAAAGGTATCTCTATCAGGGCTATGGATGCCTAGATGGTAGTAGAGCAATGCTCAAGCCCTCCCTAAGTAAATCCATGATTCATAATGAATGTTCAGTGTACCCTAGGTAAGTATAAATGATTGAGGATAGGAAAATAAGGACTGCTTCTTGAATCCTATGGAAAATAGTAAATGGAATCAAAGTACAAACACAACTTGGGTATGTCCTGATGTTTAACCTTAAATCCATGAGTGCAAGGTTTGTTTCAATAATAATTGAATCTAGATGGTGGTTTTTTATCAAGTGGAATGATGACCTCAATGTTTCTCTAAACCCAGAGTCTAAAAGTTCTAACATATTGCTATGTTTCCCCCAAAAGTCACCACTTGTTAGGACCAACATACCCCATTAATTTTAAATTGGGACCCTTGAGAAGTATTTTGAATCCAAGTTTTGAAGCACCTGAACATTGAGGTCCTTGATAGAATTTTAAGATCATCCTCTCTATTAAAGATCATGTTTATGTGATTTAATCTTCTTGTTTTGGACTAACCATGATAATGAGTTTCATGAGTCATTTTGTAAGTTCTATGGTGGTCACCCAAGGGTTCTATGTTTAGAAACCCTAGGTGGCCCAAGATTCAAATTCAAATATTGGAAGGAACCATGTTGGTGGGAACTAATTGAAACTCATCACAAAGAGAAGCTATAAACAAGGGGTTCATATGGGTTTAAGTCATGGTTTCATAACATGACTTGAGCTCTTCATTTTCCTTCCCCTTTTTTTCCCTAAGTTCCTGTGGTCTAATTTGGTATAGTTCCATGAGGTCTCATTTTGTATCATCTAACTTAGCCTAGGTTATTAATATTAAGGACTCAATAATCATCACAACTTTAGTCTTAATACCTTATGCTAAGAGATTTTATTTATCTCCTTGGTTCTAATGATTACCTCCATCACCCTTTATAGGATCCTACTAATGATGTTTGCTCACTAGATTTGATTAGATTAAGTGCCCTAGCCTTAAGACTTTGGCTTAAATAACTTGTACCAGGATCAATCTAATAACATGTGCTTGCTCACTAGATTTGATCCAATGGCATGAGGCATAAGGAGAAAGTCAAAGGGAGCATAAGGCCCCAAGAGATGGATGTGTGGTGATTTGATGGTTAAATAAAAGGAATAAAAGGGCCCACCTAATAAAGGCATCTAATTAATCATCAAACCCCCCACATGGATCAATGGATATTACTCACTTGTTGGATTTGATCCAATAGTGTGAGGCCCAGATGGAATTTTCAAAGGCATCTTAGGTTCCCAAGATGAACATGTTTCACATTTTCATTTGAACCATGACTGGACAAGAAATCAATGGAAATCACTCACTCAATGGATTTGATCTAATGGTGTGAAAGGCTCGATGACTTTTCAAATCTCTATGAGCTTGACACTGGCCAGTGCTTGACCAAGGTGACAACTGATAAAAGATATGCAACATGGGAAAGATTTATGAGGATGCCAAATGTCACGACCATAAGCTTAGAGATTAGTAGACCAAATGAAGGTGAGGACTTGGATTTGGATTGATGGGTCATGCTAAGTCTAAGATCTTGATCCTAAAGCATGAAATAAAGGGGAATTTTAAAATCCAATAGCTAATGTCTAAATGACACTTATGAAAATTGTTGTGAAAAGCCTAGAATGATGCCACATAGGCTCCACATAAGTAAAAGGTCTCCATTAAATCTAAAGAACATATGAAGTTAAAGCCTAAATATCTCCTACCATTAAATATTTGAACCCTAAACCCTCTATAAATAAGACCCAAGTTGATACAACTGGTTATAACTCAATTAAGATAGCATAATTATGCTCCTGAGAATAAGTGTTATAATAAGAAACCTTGGCAATCTAGTGTGAACAATTTAGTAACATAAGAAATGGTAGTTGGTAGGCAATAATTGAAGATATAATCCAAGCTTTATCTGACATATGATAATGAAGGGAGGATTTTCAAAGACATAAAGCTGGACCTGGAGGCCCTAAACATCTATGGAGTAAGGAATTGATCTAAATTGTTCTTTTTGGTGGATGAATTACATCCTATATCCGAAAAGGAAATGAGGAATATTGTATGAAATCAAAGGTATAATGACCTAATTATGGTTCAAATGATTGGTCTCCACCATGCCATGGTGAAACCAGAGGTAATGCACTACATTGATGTACTTGCACCCATCTTTATTGATTATAGGATAGATGGGAAATGGATCATTCAAGAGGGTAGTTCCCATATGGTGGCATACATCTCTCCTATAGCCTTTAAGACCTATTACAAGCTCCACTTACCCCATCTCAACCTCCCTATCATGAGGGACTGGGTAAACACCCAAGACCTTAATTCAGTGTTTGCACCTTAGTTAATCCAAGGACCCCATGTCTTTAGGACCCTAGATGGCAAAATCCCTAGTATCCAATTCAGAAAAGGCATTAGAATAATCATGACCCTATTAAATCAAGCCTTTGGAACCACTTCCACCACATATGTAAACAAATTATAGGTTTCTTATGTCCATTTCATGATAGAAGAGAAATTTACCCCTCTAGTGGGAGATCTAATCAACTTCTTCTTAGCTAAGTAATTCATAGTCATCAAAAGATGAACCTCTAAGTAATTATATATAATGTCCTATCTATTGAATTCCCTTCTAGCCTTTGTAACCTTCCCTAACATTATAAATTGGGCCCCTGATGGTAGGACCACAAATTCTCACTACTATTATAAATTGCATATATTCAAGTATAGGAACCATATGTAATTCATCTATGATTGTGTTTTCCTATCCATATTTGAGGCCATCATAGGAGTTCCTATGCCAATATTGCATCCCCTTATTAAAAAATAGGTGGAAACCATGGGAGATGTATGGTATTATCTTGATTGCACTATCATTAAGATAGAGGGGATCCTAACCCAACCTTATAGGCAACCATTCCATGTCCCCAACAAGCTTTCCAAGCAATAAATTCCTTCCCAAATCATCTAGGGCATTGATATAATATGTATAGAGAAGAAGAAGGGTCAAATCCATCCCCTCCCATTGGATATTAGGAAGGTTGTAATCAAAGACTGGAAGCAGTTAGAGATCATGGTTATAAATAGAAATTATTTTGATTTCCAATTAGATGACCTTAAGTTATGGGACCCTAATAATAGGGTAGTTGACCACATTAGAGAAAGAAAGGTCCTAAAGTTTGAATATGAACATAAATTAGGTGTCAATGATGACATCTACATTAGACTAAGAAATTTTGAGGAAGTGCTCTCTAAGATTAAGAGCTACAATATTAGATTGAAATGTAGACTGATCAAGGACAACAAGACTTCATGAGAGATATGGAAAATGCACCCTTTATAATATCATTTGTTGTTAGGTCCATCTAGGACCACTCATGAGGATCCCAAGGATAAACCATTTGAACCTCAACCCCACCAAAAAGATGCACAAATTAAACAACCTCAGGCTAGAAAACCTCAGGATGTAAAAGGAAAGGAGAAATTTGGAGAACCAAGATTGGAACAGAGACTTGGGAAAGGTCCCTCACCTTTAAAAATCCCACAAAGACCACCTTCTCCCATGGAGTTCATTGATATGATAGTTATTGAGCTAGGGGAGACATTGGATGGTGCCCTCATTAATATAGCAGTAACATATGGATCAAATAGAGAAGAAGATCCCCTTGAAGAAGTAGGAAAGGAACTACTTCCATTAGAAATGGAGAAAAGGAAAGAAAAGCTATCATTGGTTCCTATGACTCCAAGGAATAAGCCTAGGTTGACCTTCACTCACCCTATTAGTGAAGTCAACCTATTTAGCGATAAGTTTCCTATCTATGGACTAGTCATCCCTGACTGGTTTATCTATGGGAAGTGGTAGAAGGTCCCATCCCTCTCTCCTTTATGGGCCTTGACACAAGTTGGCTTAACTATACATGATAACATCAGACCATGGATAGAAGACATTGTGGAAAATCAAGAAGAGAGAAGAATATAGGGCCTTCATGCTCAAGAAAGTTAGAAAGTTGAAACCCTAGAGCCTTTGGTAGTGCAAGTGTGGAGGTTCTTGAGTCTCCAAAGTTTAAGAAGCCATAGACTAAATTCCAATTCAACCCAAACATAATAGGATTAGAAAGGATCACCACAAAGACAACCATGGTTAGTCAAGAATAATTCACCTTTCAAAAGGTGGAACCATTCATAGGGTTAACCCCTATTGAAGGGAAACAACTTGGAGAGGATCCCATCCATGAGGAGGATGTGTAAAGTTTAATTGAGGATCAATCTCAGTAGGCTAGGGATGGTGTCCATGGATTAAAGCAAAGAATCTAGAACCTAGAAAAGGAGAAAGAGAATTTTCAAACTTAATCAATTTTCTCAGTGCCAGACTCCATGATTAAGATTCTTGAGGATTCATTTCATGACATGTTCAAGGCACTAAAGTCTATGAAATTGAGGTAGAGTGCACTAGAGTACTAGGACACCTTAACCAAGGAGTTGGTTACTTAGTGGAAGACTTCTGAGGATAAGATTTCCTAATTTCTTAACATCTAGGTTAGGAAGAATTACCAAATTTTAAAGCCATCAACATGGGGCACCTAAGTGCCATTTTGGGAATTGTTTTAGACAAAGTCCAAGCCTTGAGTGCTTAGCATACCAAGGTGGAGGAACTTATTTAGTAGGATAAGGAGCTCATAGGTAAAATTTAGAAGCTCCTAAGAACTACGCTTGAGGATCTTGCATAGCTCACTACCCTAGGAATTATTAGTGATGAAGAATTCCAGCACATAGCCACTTTAGTGACTCAAGAAATCAAGGGCAAGAGTTAAAGACAATCAAGATATGATAATAGTAGAATATTAGACATGATATTTAATAAAAGGGAAAGGATCAATGAATCTATAAGTATTAAGGAAGATTTGGCTAGGAATGTCAAAGATTTTGATGGGTTGGTTGATTAAGAAGAAGAGTGCATCAGAAGGCCTGTTGTAGACTTAGGACTACTAGATGAATAACATGAATGAGCTATGAGTATCCTCTAGTAGTAAATGGTCCCACCTCTAATAATCTAGTATGGCTTAACTAAAGAGAAGGTTTTTTTTGTTAAGGCATATGCTAGTTTGTTAGCGTGATTGCCTCTAGGTCAGTATGATTGTAAAAGACACATGTATTGTAGTTTGTTACAAAGACAACTATCTTTATCTTTGTACACCTATATTTTTAGACTAACTAATATACTACCTAGGTTTTATATAAATGCATGTATTATCATTTGTAAAATTGAGAGACTTCAAGCTATTTTGTACACTTCTAAGTAATTAATACAAAAGATCAAGGAATTCTACAAGAATTATCCATATTGATGTGTTTGAATTGCTAAGTTTCTTAATTTCTTGTCTAAGTTTGAATATGAATAGTTTCTATGAATACTGGGTTAGATCATTAATTACTGGGTTGCTAACTTATGTAATGCTAGGTTAGTTGAATGAAATTGAGTTTAATTCATTTTATTTGCTCTACAACAAAGATGTGCATTAACTATCTAGATGTGGTGTAAAACTTTAAAAGTAAATCCAATTCTTACTTGTATTGTCATCTTATCTCTAGTATTAGGCCTGGTTTGTAGTGAAACATGAGCTTAGGATACTTTACACTATACATTGGTTGAGATCATGCTTGGTAATCCTTGGGAATTTGTCAATATATTAATAATTAAAGATCAACAATCGCCATTTCTTTCTTACTCTACCCTTTCCTTTTGCTCTTTCTTTAAACAATTCACTATAGCTTAAATTTCACTATAAATATCCATTTAGTTTAGTATAACATCAACCTTTGACTAGGAAGCTATCAATAGGGCTGAACCAAGGTGGATCCCAACCACCAAATAATATAAATTTGTGGAACAATCTACTTTCTCTACTACTATTTCACCACAGGCACCATAATTTCCAAATACCTGCAACTCATGCCCTAAATTCTTAGAATTCTAAAATGAGTATTGTTTTCTAAACACTAGAAGCATCTGTGGTACATTTATAAGCATCAACAAAGGTTACATGTATTTATAAGCTTGGGATAGGAAGGTCTCATCTCTTTGAGCTTCACCTAAAATTACAAGTCCAAAAATAGAGCCACAGGCTCAAGATCATGCAAAATGTGCATGCACAATGGAAGTGTCTAAACTTAGACTCTCCAACAAAAATGCAATATGCATGTATAATAAATAGATTAGGAATTATATTTCCACCTTAAATATACATGCACATATATAATCATTTCAAATGATGGTGCTAATGTTGCACCGTTAGCTGGAGGAGTCGAAGAAGAAACTAAAGTTGATGTAAGAGTAACTGCAGGTGAAATGAACACCAAAAATATGGGAGTTTGAATTATTGTAAACCCAAAATATTGAGTATTGAGTTATTTTAGCAAAACTTCCAACTGGTTGAATAACTAAAACTGAAGATGAATCTTTCTCTTTTTCTTTAAGTTATTCCAATAATGTGCCCCTACCTCAAATTCTTTATTTACAATATCAAAATTGATCAAGGAAGTCTTAAGATTTATACATGCTTCAACCATTAACCTACCTTATTCTTCCTCTCATCTCTTAAAGCCAACTACTGAGGCTTCAACCTGAGTTCCTCTATTCTTAGTAAAACTGACCAAGTGTAGAATCTCCTTATCAGTTCTATAGATGGTTTCATCCACCTCCTTCTCAAATCTGTCTACTATTGCATGAAAGAGGTTCCAAAAATTAAGCCTATATACTAAATCACTAGTAGTAGTAATCACTTGAGTGATCCTCATATATGTTAAAATTTCCAAGGCCTCACTCTCATTTTTGGTAAAGATCCCTGATAATGCCTTTATCTGATTATGCCAACTGAAAGAGGCATCTCTTTTATCAATGACATAATTCAAGCACCAGGATATATGCATACTATAAATTAAATTCAAATGGTTGAAATAATTATTCCTTGAACACAAAATCAAAAAATTCAACCTCTTTTCTAATTCTTTCATCTAGTGTCATATCTTGGTGATGTTTACCTAGTTAGGTTGGGTAGCTGCTCTAGAGGCCCACATACTATACAAAATATCATATAACATATTAGTTTCATTATGCACATCAACAATAATTTCCTATAGGGCTTTAGTTATTTGCATTTTTTTCTACCTTCTCAATGCATCCTTAGTACTCTGGTGACTTTCCTTCAATGTTGCCTCTGTAGAGTCAATGAAACCTTTGAAGTTCTTAATATACTCTATAGGGTCCCCTAGGTTCTTCTTCAGTTTCTTTGCAAGAGGAAACATATTTTCTCTACTAAAACTCCATCTCCTTACCTATACCAAGGAAAACCACCTTCCTCTTCCTCATCCTTTGAATTATCCCACTCTTATTATCAAACCTAGTGGATACTATGGGCAATTCAGTTACATCTAGATTTTATATTTCATCCTTGGCTTCCTATATCTCTTTCACCCATTAGGGAACTATGAGAACCCCTATTTCTTCAAATCAAGTTAGGCCTTGAGAAGAATAAGGTGGAGTAATAAGAGGAGGTGTAATTAATGAAAGAACTATGGAAGTATTAATCTAAGTGGGAAATAAGAAAGGCTAGTGGATAATTCTCTCTCTTATAGATGGTTCTCTTCTTGGTGAGACCTCAGTTATATACCTAACCAAATTAGGGGTTCTCTCCACTGTCATTATGGCTAAGGATACTGGTGAGGCCTATATAATGGGAACTCCCATTTGAGCCAAAATTATTTTTGAAATGGGTAGGCTATGAGGATAAAAAATAGTTTCAATCACTTGGTCTTCAAAATAGACCCTCTTCTCAAGGGTTTTTATTGACTGAGGGGAAAGAATTGATGAATCCTTAGGAGGAATCAATACAAAAACTTGAGATATAACAAAATGCAAACTTACATATGGGATTTAAACATTGATAGATGAATAAATAGTATAATAGACTACCTCAATAATCTTTTAGCTTGGTTGCTCAGTGAGGACTTGTTGCTCTCTTAGAATCCAAGCTCTGTCTTTCTCAAATTCTACCTCTTCATCATCTAGGTGAGTCTCTTCAATATTTCCTTTTTCTACTTATTTTGTTTCCTTAGAAGCATATTCATCTTCATCATTCGGGTAATCAACCAATGATATTGGTTCTATTTCTTCTTCCACAAGCAACCCTACCTGAGTTTCTCCTTCATTTTTTTATTAGCTTCCTTTGATTTTTTCCTCTTAGGTACTCCTCAATAGTAGATTGTCTAATATATGGTCTTTCTTCCAATGACTTGCTATTAGTAGGAGTGGGAAAATCATTGGCCTTCTTATGATAGATGAAGATGGGGGGAGTGGAAGGTGGAATGAAAGGTGACATAGCTCAGAATATCAGTGGTGGGAGGCATCATAGGAGATGGTGGTGAAGGCATGGTAACAACTATTATGGAGGTGGGTTGAAAGGTTATTGGAGGTGAAATGGTAGAAGTACTTTGAGTAAAGGTATCCTCACTATGGATGTAAGTGATAAAAGGCTAACCATAGTAGATGTGGGATATTCAAGAATAATTAGAATGGAAGAGAAATAAGCTTGTAATAAACTTATAAGACTCACCTAGGTTACAGTTGTTAAGGAAGGCAAAAGAGTCATTGTTGACCAAATTTTGTCCCTTCAGGCCAAAATTGGGCACCCTATTTGAAAAAACTGTCTAATTCTATACCTTTGTCCAGGTTCACTACTTAGATTTTCTTCAAAAGAAGTGTTCTTTGATAAATCCAAAACAAATATATAAGTCTATTCCTTTTAGAAAGTTCATTTTTGGTCTTTTCTAAGCCTTTGCCAAATCCTTTTAGCTTTTTGTTTTAAGCCTTTGTTTAATTCTTTTAGGTTTTTGTTTTAATCCTTTACCAAATTCTTTCTAACTTTTTGTTTGAATAAATTTTACTTAAGTATATTTCTTTCAAACATTTCATTTTCAAATTTTCTAAAGGCATCATTTCAATTTTTGTGAAAGTCATTTTCAAAATTTTGAAAGGTAATTACATTTTTTCCAAAGGGGCACTTGCATTTTCGAAGGATCATCTTCAATTTTCCAAAGGGTACTTTACAACTTTCCCAAAGGGTATTTGCAGAAAGGCCGAAAGGTAAGAGACAAAAAATCTGAAGGGTATGTTCCTTTTATAAGGGCACTTCAAGAATTTTGAAGAGTCATTTTTCAAAATATAAAAGGTACACTACAACTTTTTTAAAGGGATCCTTTCAAAGCGTTGAAAGGCCAAAAAAAATACAATGGGCCAAATAGAAAGTCTAAAGGGTTGTTTGAGAGAATTGCCCATGGGAAAAGGTGTAGAGGCAAAAAGTCTGAAGAGGAGGGTCCTTTTCCAAAAGGCCAAAGGGTCACTTGTAAAACTTTCAAAGGTCCATTTCAGGAAAAGCTTGAAGACACATGGTCACAAACAAATTGTTTGAAAGAAAATATCATTTCAAAATGCCAAAGGAATTTTGTGGGAGAATACATAAAGGAAAGAAATGTTCAAAATAAATACTTGAAAGATGATGGCCTGTAGAAAGTAAATTTCAATCTATGAAAAATAGCCATTGGCATCAAGAGCTTGGTGAGAACCTAAATATGAAAAAGAGGTAATAGTTGTAACAAAACATAATTGATGCTTCTATTTAGTTGTAACAAAACATAACTGATGCTTCTATTCAGTTGTAACAAAACATAACTGATGCTTTTGTTCAGTCATAATAAATTATAACTGATGCATCTATTCAGTTTTAACTCATAAAAATGTAATTGATTCTCATCCAAGATGACATATTTCCAAGTGTTTTCCCTTGATTGCTAGACTCCCTCCCAAAGGCTATATATATGCATTCTTTTGGCTTGTTCAAGATCCTCCACTAGTTATTGGGGAAACTCTAGCTAGATTTGTACCTAAAGAACTCTTGAAGAGATATACAAGTTTGATTACCTATCATATGTTGTAATATTGAGTAATGATTGAATCATTGTTATTCTAGTCTAGTGAAAGATTGTCTTTTCTAGCTTGTACTCTTGATGGTCTACCAATTTACAAAAAGGAAATTATTGTAGGTCTTTGTTAGTGTTTATTTTCTAAGTGTAGAGACATCCTAGAAGTGGTTCATGATTATATCTCTTTTGTAATCATTCATTCCCTTCCTAAGAATTTCATACCTTCTTAAATCTAACATATGACATACTGATGTAGCAATGGTTCCTGAGTTGTGAGTCATGTGCAAGAAAACACCTTGTTTTGTCTTTAAGTAGTGGTTTTAGTCAATTGGGAGGATATCATACATTGGTGCATCATCACTTATTTTTCATAGTCATTTTCCTTACCTTTTTCATTCACAATTATGAGTCAAAAGAGAGCTTTACAGGTGCATCAAGGGAACTAACCCTTTATCTAGAGATTCATCTCAGTGAAATTGTCACCCACAGCAAGAGAGATGTTTCCATTATGCCACTTGGATGAGCATATATCTGAGCATTTCTTCAAGGGTGTGAATACAAGTGTTAATAGTTTTTGGCATGCCCAATGGGACCTCTAAGTCCTAGAAGATTATTCGAGATTAGTGCTAGTCTTGGCATAGTTGAAGTTGAAAGAAACATCTACATTCATCACTTGGAGACTCCATTAAAGAACTCAAGTCTTTGGTTGATGATCAATCCTTCTTTCCATGCCAAAGGTAACCACTATATCTATTGCTAAAGGTGTACCTTTCGATTTTATGCAACTACCTCCATATTCTACCAAAAGGTGTGGGTTTATAAATAATCATCCTTACAAAAGAGATATTGTGTCCAAAGCTTCTAAATTTGTGTTAAATTTCATTCATAATTTTCATTGTCATCATCCCAAAATGTCTATAAGATAACCTTTTGTGCCTTTCACTAGGTCATCTCCCTTGAATCTTGCCCAATATGATTAAATTCTAAGAGCAGCCCTTAAAAGTGTCCCATATTTTAGTGGTGATGGTCCTATTTCTGCCTTTGAGCACAATAGGAATATAGAAAACTTCTATAATATTCACAACATTACCTAAGAAAATGTAGCTATTAGGTTTTTGGCCTTGTCTTTCAAAAGAAAAGTTTTGGATTGGTATGGGACCCTACTTGTAAATTTCGTTACCTTATGGGATGAATTGGGAGATTTATTGACTAATAGGTTTGGGGAAAAGAGTGATCACCTATCTCTATCTAATAAATTGACCACAATCAAGAGGTAACCACATGAATTCAATTAGGATTTTAATACTAGGTTTTAAAAAACTTGGGATAAAATCCCAATTCTTGTGAGGCCAACCTCAAACTATGCATTTTTTTACTACTTGAAAGTGTTAAATAGTGACATTGCCATGATGATTCAATCTATGGGTGGAAACACATTACTTTCTACCTATGAAATATCCATAAATGTTGAGAATTTATTTTCCAATTAGGAAAGATATCTCCTAGATCTCCAATGCTACTATTCCCTGATTTGCATTCTCCTAGTCAAGGTGCATTGTCGACTTTAGCTCCTTTGCCTAATCAAGAGAGGCATATCACTACTCCCTCAAATGAAATCCATGAAGTTGAAATATTTCTTCAAATTTATACAAATTATTTATTTTCCCTCAAAATACAACAAGCTCAAGGTTATGGGCCATATCAAACATACAATCAGTTTTGGGCAAACAAGTAGACCTCCTTTCCAAAATAATGCACAAGGACAGGGTCAAACCACCCATGTCAAGCCTTATCAAAATTATAATCCTAATTATAATTCATCCTCAAAATCCCTTTTCCCCACTCAAAACAACTTGGTCTAATAATATCCCAAATATCCATCTTTTGACCATGGTCAAGTGACTTATGCAAATGAAGTACATAATCAAGGGATGGTAATGCAAGGCAGCCAATCTTTCCAAGATTAAAATTTTGAAGGATATATCCAAGGATGTGTGGAAAATAGATAAATTAAAACTGATTCTACCCTCATAAATAATTTTTATGGTGATTTTTGTGCCATCAATTATTTGTCAAATTCAAACAATATCAATGCTAGTGTGGCTGCCAACACTAAATGAAAGAAGAGGGCTATGGATGAAGTTCAGGGAACCCATCAAGGACTTTTTACAACCCATACATCATATCCTATGTTAATTAGGCCTAATAAAATTCCTAAAGTTCAATAAAATTAGAGGATTCCAAACTTTAGGCTAGTTGCTACAACTCTATCTCCACAAGCTACATCACAAGGTGCCAATGTTCATAAAGAGAACCCCAAGGTGAGTAATCCTTCCATTAATGTGGTGGAATATATGAAGAAGATTCATATGAATATTTAATTTTTGGATTATCTAACATTACTATGGTAGAAAGATATACTTCAAAAATAATTGCATGGATTGGGCAAATAGGTTGGCCCATTTAGAAATGACAATGTCATTCTGGTAAATGGAACTCAAACTATGGATGGTCAAGTGAAAAAAGATGAGAAGACTCCTCCTTTTTACCTATCTCTAATTATTGGTGATTTATTAGTTCATAATTATATTATATATAGTGGTTCATGCACATTATTTATGCCCAAATTCATATCAAATAAGCTAGGCCTCAAGTACAAGCCAATGACTAAAGGAGTTTTGCAATAGAATGGAGCACTAGCCAAGACTTTGGGGATAGTTAATGGTTTGAATTTTATCCTTCATTATTTCCCTACCTTTTAAATTCCTCATGATGTGGTGGTGGTATATTTTCCTCCTTATTTTTCTCTTTATTTATCAAGAAACTTTGCATCCAAGATAGGTGGATATTTGGTAGCCAATTGGTCCTACATGGTGTTTAGGACAAAATATAGAACTAAGGTGAAGATTGAGTCAGAACCTATCCATAGAAATCACTTAGAACCATATTCACCTAAGGTGGAAAATTTTAAATATGCCATCACTTATGAATAAGAGCTTCATGTTGACCAATCTCTATCATCTTCCCTCGAGGGAGTTTCTAATTTGTTCCTAGATGAGTGGGGAGATGACAACTATGAGCATGATCCTTACAAGTTTATTGAAGAATATGGTATCTGAGTCTAGTATATGCATGATAAGGACTCTTTCATTCCTAATTTTATGAATCCAAGTGAGGATGTGAATGGCTTGTGGTAGCTCATCTTTTATGGGTCTAGAAGCAAGATGGGGGCAGGTGGTGGAGATATGTTATTTTCACCTTCCAAGGAAATGTATTATTCAACATTTAGATTTTAGTTATCATGCACTTGTATTGTGGTAGATTATGAGGCCCTTATCCATGGCCTTGAATGGGCTATAAAAAGGGTAACTAAATAACTATAAGTATATGGGGATAATGATCTTATTGTGAACCAAGTTAGAGGGAAGAATTTGACCAAGAACTCCTTGCTCAAGTCATACAAGCATAGAGTATGGGATGTTGTAGAAGACTTCCAATATTTCAACATCACATCCATCCTCAGAGAAGACAATAAGCATGATAATAGGTTGGCTTCTATTGGATCTCAGTTTAATGTTCCAAAGGGCATAAAGGAAGACAAAAACTAGCCCTATCTAAAGGTGATTGTGAGATCATCCATACCAAATAATGTCACCAATTGGCAGGTCTTTGATAGTGACCAACAAATAGCACTTTTTATACAAGAAGAGGTTGAGTTTTCTTCCAAGAATTAGTCTAAACTGCAACAACAATATGGAGGGTAGATTATCCAACTGAAGTCCAACAAGCTTCCTAAAGGCTTAGTGACTCTTGAGAGCATATTCAATGAAGACACTCAACTCAAGAAGAAAAAGGTAAGCATATCTACCAAGCAGGAAAACTATGAGAAGGTTCAAATTTTCAAAGATAAGTTTCTTGGACTTGGGAAGGTATGTACTATCAAAGACAAGTATGCTTTCATTGAGTTATGAAAAGAATTTTTTGATGTCTTTGCATGGGAATATAGTGATTTAAAATTTTTTGATCTGAATATAACACAACATAATATAGAGTTAGATGAGAATGCTAGGCCCATTAAGCAAATGAAAAGGCCAAGCAATCCCAAGATTGAGCCTCTCATGAGGAAAGCACTCACCAAACTGATTGAGTCCAAAATCATCTTTCCCATTAAGCATTCATCTTGGTTGGCAAACCTAGTTCCTATTAGGAAAAAGAATGGAGATATAAGGTTGTGTGTTGATTTTAGGGACTTTAATAGGGTGTCTTTTAAGGATCATTATCCCCTCCCTTTTATGGATCAAATTCTAAAACTGGTGGTAGGTAGTGAGAGGGTTTTTCTCCTGATGGTTAATCTAGGTACAATCAGATTTTGATGAAAGAAAGTGACTAATACAAGACAAATTTCACCACCAAATGGGGCACATATGCTTATAGGAAGATGCCATTTTGTTTCTAAAATGTTGGTTCTACCTTTCAACATGTAATGGATATGGATTTTCAAGGATTAATCAATGACATTGTATTGGTATACACTAATGATGTGACAGTTTTCTCCAAGGAAGAAAAAGATCATTTGAATCACCTAAGGAAAAATTTTGAGAGGTGTAGACATTTTGGGTTATATTTAAACCCAAAAAAGTATGTGTTTTATATTAATTAATGCAAAATCTTAGGCCACATTGTTTCCAAGAAATGTTTGTCTATTGATTTTGAAAGGGTAGGTGCCATCTTGGCATTGTCCTTGCCCAAACATAAGAAAGGTTTACAAAGTTTTTTTGGAAAGATAAATTTCATTAGGAGGTTTATTCCTTATTTTTATAACTTGGTCAAGCCATTGACCTCTATGATAAGGAAGGATGAGGTGTTCACTTGGACAAGAAAGAGGAAATAAAGTTGTGAGGAGATCAAGCAAGCCATTGCCCAAGCTCCTACTCTTGCAAGTCCTAACTTCTCCATATATTTCAACCTATATAATTTTGTAAATGAAGAGGTAATCTCTACAATTATTACTCAAGCAAATGTTGAAAATTTTGAATAGCCTAATGCCTTTTTTAGTCAAGGTTTAGAAGGCTATGAAACAAGATACACATATGTTGAGAAATATGTGCTTTCAGTTATAAGGATTTTGAAGAAGTTTATGCATATGTTATCTAATAATAAGATTCAAATTTTTGTGTCTCATCCTAGTGTAAAAGACTTTCTTTTGAAAAAATATTTGAATGAATTTTGGGCAAGATGGATCACAAGGGTGATGGAATATGATGTGGAGATCAAAACTACCAAGTTAGTGAAAGGAAAAGGACTGTGTGAGCATCTCGCTTCATACTTGAAAGATCAAAAATAATTTGTTTTGTTACTTCATGATGACTTTATATCAAATGCACCTTCATCTATGAGAAGTTAGACACAGGACATGATCCATTTCTTTCAAACTGATGAGTTCCCACAAGGTATTGATAGGGATAAAAGAAGGCACTTTAGGTTGCAATCCATTCCTTATGTACTTTTTGATGGAGTGTTTTTTAGAAAGGACTTTTCAAGTGTGTTGTTAAGATTCATTGATTTGGATCAGATTGATAAAGTATTATATGAATTCCATGATGGACCAGCTGGTGGTCATTTTTCTCCAAGAACTATAGCTACTAAGATTATGAGAGTTGGTTACTTTTGGCCTAGCTTGCTCAAAGACACCCATGCTTGGGTAAGAAAATTCAAAAGTGTGACCTTTTAAACGAAAAACAAAATCTAGTTGCCTTGCCTCTTCATCCAATCTAGTTTGATCAACCCTTCATGCAATGGGGTTTAGATTTCATAGGGCTAATCAATCCACCTTACAGTGCTGGCCATAAGTGGGTGTTGACTACCACTGATTAATTTATAAGATGGGTGGAGGCTATAGCTCTTAAGGAGGATAATGAAAGTTTAGTCCCTACATTATATGAAGGTATAGTAACAAGGTTTGGAGCTCCTTCAACCATAATCTTAGATAATGCCTTGGCTTTCCTAGGAATAAGAACAAGTGAATGGGATTTAAAACATGGTATCTATCTTTGCACCTCCTCTAATTATTATCCCCAAAAAATGGGCTATTTGAGTCGACAAATAAGAATCTAATCAAAATTATAAAGAGGACAATGGATAAAAATCAAATGACATGGCATACCAAGTTAAATATATCCCTTTAGGCTGATAGGATCACCCCAAAAAGAGAAATTGGGAACTCACCATTCACACTTATCTATAGAAGGGAAGCTAGACTTCCTATCTCACTAGAGTTACCAGCTTTAGATCTTACCTATTAGCTGAAATTAATGGAGAATGACATCATGGAAGTTAGGTTATGTGAGTTGATGGGGCTTGAGGAGATGAGAAGTCAAGCTATGCATGCCATGACAACCCACCAATAGTAAATAAAGAAATATTTTGATAAGAGATCCAAGCTGAGGATTTTCAAATAAGGAGACATTGTCCTAAAATAGGATGAAGTAGGGACAAGCTTGGAAGACACACAAATTTTGATGCTTTATGGAGTGCCCCATATGTGATCACATAGTACAAACAACATAATGCTTTCTAACTCTCAAAGTTGGATGGAGAGGAGCTGCATATCCCAATCAATGGGATACATCTAAATCATTGTTATTGAGGTTCTCTTTTTCTATTGTACATAGTTTCCTACTTTCTTAGTGTTCCCTAAGTGCTTATGCACAAGTGTAGGCTTGTCCTTGCTTTCTTTGTGTTATTTTTGTGTGGTCTTGTTATTATTAGTTGGTGTGTTTGCTTTTTTTTTTGTTGTGGCATAACCTTGTTAGTCACTTTCAAGTATATATTGACTCCATGCCCAATGGAATATTTAGGCTACCAATCTGGTCAGTATAGCAAGCACACTACCCCTACAAGTCAACAATTTGTTGACCAAATTTTAGCCTTTTAGGCCAAAATTGGGCACCCCTATTTGAAAAAACCATCTAAGTCTATACCTTTGGCTAGGTCTAGTGCTTAGCTTTTCTTCATAAGAAGTGTTATTTGACAAAGCCAGTAACAAATGTATAAGTATATTCCTTTTAGAAAGTTCATTTTTGGTCTTTGTTAAGCCTTTGCCAAATTATTTCAAGTTTTTATTTTAAGCCTTTGCTGAATTCTTTTAAGTTTTTGTTTTAATCCTTTGCCAAATTCTTTCAAACTTTTTGTCTGAAGCAATTTTACTTAAGTATATTTCTTTCAGACATTTTGTTTTCAACTTTTTCGAAGCGATCATTTCAAATTTTCCAAAAGTCAATTTTCATTTCAATTTTGTTTTTAACTTTTCAAAAGGTACTTACATTTTTTCTGAAGGGGCACTTACATTTTCGAAGGATCATCTTTAATTTTTTGAAGGGTACTTTACAACTTTCCAAAAAGGTATTCACAGGAAGGCTGAAAGGTAAGAGACAAAAAATTTGAAGGGTATGTTCCTTTCAGAAGGGCACTTCAATAATTCTAAAGAGTCATTTTTCAAAAGCCAAAAGGTATACTATAAATTTTCTAAAGGGATCTTTTTCAAAGCATCGAAGGGCCAAATAGAAATTATGAAGGGTTGTTCGAGAGAATTGTCCATGAGAAAAGGTACAGAGATAAAAATTTTGAAGAGGAGGGTCCTTTTCTAAAAAGTTGAAGGGTCACTTGTAAAAATTCTAAAGGTCCATTTCAAGAAAAGCCCAAAGATAAATGGTCATGAACAAATTATCTAAAAGAAAAGATCATTTCAAAATGTTGAAGGAATTTTAAGGGAGAATACATATAGGAAATAAATGTCTAAAGGAAATACCCAAAAGATGATGGCCCATAGAAAGTCAATTTTAAGCTATGGAAAATAGCTGTTAGCATCAAGATCTTGGAAAGAACCTAAAGATAAAAAAGAGGTAATAGTTGTAACAAAACATAACTGATGCTTATGTTTAGTTGTAACAAATTATAACTGATGTATCTATTTAGTTGTAACTCCTAAAAATGTAATCGATTCTCATCCAAGATGACACATGTCTAAACAATTTCCCTTGATTGCTCGACTCCCTCCCAAAGGCTATATATATGCATTATTTTGGCTTGTTCAAGACCTCCACTGGTTACTGGGGAAACTCTGGCCAGATTTGTACCCAAAGAAATCTTGAAGAGATATACAAGTGTGATTGCCTCTCATATGTTATAATATTGAGTAATGATTGAATCATTATTGGTCTACTCTAGTGAAAGATTGTCTTTTCTAGATTGTACTCTTAATGGTCTACCAATTTATAGAAAGGAGATTGTTCTAGGTCTTTGTTAGTTTTTCTTTTCTAAGTGTAGATATATCCTAGAAGTGGTTCATGATTGTATCCCTTTTGGAATCATTCATTCCCTTCCTAAAAATTGCATACCTTCTTGAATCTAGCATATGAAATATTCATGTAGCAATGGTTCCTGAGTTGTGAGTCTTATGCAATAAAACACCTTGTTTTGTCTTTACATAGTGGTTTCAGTCAATTGGGAGGATATCATACATTGGTTCATCATCGCTTGTTTATCATAGTCATTTTCCTTACCTTTTTCATACACAGTTGTGATTCAAAAGAGAGCTTTAAAGGTACATCAAGGGAACTAGCCCTTTATCTAGAGATTCATCTCAGTGAAATTATCACCCACAATAATAGAGATGTTTCCATTGTGCCACTTAGATGAAGATATCTGAGCATTTATTCAAGGGTGCGAATCCAAGTATCAATAGTCATCACAAAACTTCTCTTCCTTCCTTTGCTTGGAGAAGTTACCAACTTATCTCTTGTAATTATTATGCCTAAAACTTGGGTGTTAGGAGTTATTGTTGAGGAAGGGACCTAGGGACTTGGAAGACCCCTCAAAATATCCCTTCTGAGTTGAGGCTATTTGGACACTAGAGTCATTTGGTTGCTCATCTATATACTCTTGTATAGGAGAAAGAGGTTGATCTTGTTACTAAGAGACATGAGGTTGGGATGGTGGCTATTAGTAATTCCATGCCCCTTTAGATAATTCCTTAGTGGCATAAGGATTATAATGTAATGCTTAAGCCTATAACATGGACATCGAATTATACTTTATATTCTTCCATATGATCAAATCATCAAGTACATTCTAGAAGATGGGATCATGGTCATACTCCTCATACCCATAAGAAACATGCACCTTCTTCTTTTGAAGCTATTAAAGGTATACACCAACCCTTTTACTTGAATCCCATTATTTGAATTGTACCAATTTCATATTGTAATTAGCCCTAATTTTTTAGCCTAGTTAAAGTGATCTAACCACATACTACATTTATTTAATGCTCATGGGAGTCTTAAAATAATAACCTATATGTTTCTAACCTAATTCCTTATCAATATTGTTATAAACCTAAAAAGCTATTTCTTGTTCAATAATATTATCTAGAACATGATGTGGTGGAAATAAGGGAGAAGTCCTTGTCCCTTCAATCCAAATGATAGTAACTTCTAGATAGAACCAATAGTCTCCCCATTTATGAAGTGTCCTTAAAATGTTCTTAGACAACCTAGGCATAGCTTTTCCATAGATTTCATGATATATCTGAGGATAAACTTCATTGCATATATTTTCAATTTAATACCTATATCTATGAATAAACATAAATGAATTATCTTCACCAATTATGTTAGCCACATATTCTTCTGAGGGTTGCCACAACTCACCATAGTTTTTGTAAATAATTCATATAACAATATCCAACAAAAAGGACATCATGTAAAAACTACCATATGATGACCTTTAGTTTAGATAGAACATTGTGACTTCGGTCTGGTATAAATAATTTCTCCTAGTGCAATAAATTGATCAAAGGCCAATATAATGTCAAATAATGGAACCCACTCAACCTAAACATATGTGATACTTAGAAAGCCATGTAGTTTATTCAATAGAGCCATTGTTATCCTAACCCTAGGCCTAAATTTAATGATGCAATTAGATGTAATTCCTCTTTTATGATTCATTTTATGGCCCTTGATAAGCCACTCTTTCAAATTCCCCTCTAAATTATTTCATTCAAGCTAAACATTAGTCAATTTTTTATTGTAGGATGTTTTAGGGGAAGGTAACCTAAGATAGCTCTCAAAGTGCCTACCCAAAATGTATGCATCCACATTCTTATTTTTACTAATATATAAGAAATCATTAGTAAAAGTTCCATTGAAAAACAAATATCTGAGAAGGTCTATGCATGGAATTACCTTCGGTTTCATAACTACCTGATAAAGACCATGCACCTTGATGGGCAGGAAATAATCAATGTACTACTTGTGGGATGGTGCAATTCTATCCTAAGTCAAGTATGACATTATTGATTCTACCTCATCCCATAGTGTAGAATAATGGTGAAATTTGAAATCTAAAACACTTTTATTAAACACTGTATTGGTGTACTCAGTCACATCAATGAAATCATACTGATAAGGGACATTAGATTACTTGGAAGTTGATGTCATTACTAAATTAGATGTATGCATCTAGTTTTATCAAAAAGACTGGTTCAAAATTGCAAACACCTATGAAGAATTAGGGCCTATAAATGCACAAGATCTCAAATACATAGTGTTCACTTGAGAATAATGGCTAAGTAAATCCCCTTCAATGTAGATTTTTCATATATCATTCACAAGCTTTGAACATTGAATGTATTTATGCACCATTAATGGAGATAACAAAATTTTAGTTTAAATACTCATTTCATTATGAAAATTCTATTCAAATTTAGTGGGTTCAATTACCTTCCATATATAAAACCTTCGTTACCTCTAAATTTTTAGTCATCGACTTCAATACAGCGATCAATGATGATTACCGCATACTCGAGGTTGGTTCCTCTAGATGATGATAGGTGCTAAATCCTTATTAATCTATGGATTCATACCTTTCATTGCACTTGAACCTTCCATGGTTGTGAGTTGATGAGATCAAGTCATGTGTTGAGATCTCATAGGTATATAGTTAATAGAAGTTTAAGGCATTAGACTATAGATCAAAGAACTGATCAATCTTCCATGAGCTCATTTTAATGAAGGGATGCCAAGTGCCATACATTTGGTGATTTGAGAGTACCAAAAAATGAGGTGTAAATCCTTTTAACTTTAAACATTGTCAATGAACTAATAAAGTTTTTGTGTCTTCATAATACCTTGTAATGTTGGATGGGGGAGCCTGATCTTATTATAATGCTCACTTCCTGACAGGGGGTGTGGGGGGGAAATGCGCCACCCCGACCCCGCCCCCACCCTCCCCCCCCCCCCCACTATGGTCACCATGGGGGTTTGGAGGGGGTGGTGAACTACTTGAAATCACCCATAGTGGGGGTTTAGGGTCAACACCCCCAAAGCAAAATTTTGTTAAAAATGCATTGTAAAATATAGTAATTTCATAGTAAATCTAGAGTGTTCACTATTAGGTTGCAGATCTAATTGTATAAATTATGTTTGTGTATTTTTCCCCTAATATGTAACCCTCATTTGATATGAGGGAATTATAATCATGAGGGTATATTATGTTTGGGTGAAGAGAATATTGTAGTGTATATACTATAGTGTTTTCCATTCATTTGTTGGACTGAATAATCAGAAGGCCTGGCTATTTCTATGTGGATGTAACCCATATTGGGTGAACCACATTAAATTTATGTCTTGAAAATGTTTTAGATATTATGGTTTATTTGGTAGATAAACTTGTAGGAAAAGGGGGGTCCTAGTTTAAGTGGGAGCAATGGTAGAAGAAGGCAAGTTTAAGGTTGAAAAGTTCAATGACTAAAGCTATCAGCCATGAAAGAAACAAATAGAGGATTATCTATATCAAAATAATCTTTTCCTATAATTGGGAAGAATAGCAAAGAAGTTGAAAACTATGAAGGATGAATATTGGGAGATTATTGAAAAAAATATACTAGGAACAATGCGGTTGTCCCTCGCAGCATTGGTGGCCTTCAATATTTCAAAAGAAAAGACAACGATGGATGTGATAAAGGCATTAGATTGAGTGTATGAAAAGACCTCATCCTCCAATAAGGTATTTCTTATTAATCATTTATTTAATTTATAAATTTTAGAAGGTGGGTTTGTTGCTAATCATTTAAATGAATTTAACATGGTCACAAATCAGTTAAGCTCTACAGGAGTAAATTTTGATGATGAGGTTATAGATCTTTTGATTTTGTGCCCATTGCTAGAAAGATGGAATAGCTTGGTCATGGCTGGGAGTAATTCTATCTTTGGTTCAAACACTTTAAAGTTTGATGATGTTATTGGTGTTATTCTTAGTGAGGAAATGCAATGAAAAAGCATAGGTGAGACATTAGGTAATGCTTTGACTATAGAAAATAGGGGAAGGCAAAAGGATAAAGGAAAGGGCTCATGGAATCATGGTGAGTCTAAGAAGGGTAGATCTAAATCTAGAGGAAAATTGGTGTGTTAGATTTATGGTAAGAAAGGACACCTGAAAAAAGATTGTTGGTTTTGAAAATAAAAACAAGGAGATGGACAACAAGATAAAAATTAGGAAGCAAATGCAGTAGGTGATGTGTTACAATATGCTTTAATCCTTTCTTTAGATAATATTAATGATTCTTGGGTGTTAGATTTAGGGATTTCATTTCATACTACACCCCATAAGAAATATTTTCAAGACTATATTCAAGGTGATTTTTGATAGGTTTATTTGGGTGATGGTGAACCCTATAAAATTGTAGGAAAGGGTAAGATAAAGATAGAATTGTAGAATGGAAACAAATGGTTGATGAAAGAGGTGAGGCATGTTCCTGAGTTGAGAAGAAATTTAATTCAGCAGGGCAATCAGGAAGTGAGGTTTGCACAACTATATTTGTAAAATATTCATGGAAAGTCACTAAAGGATCATTGGTAATAGCAAAAGGAGAGAAGGTAGGTGCATTATAATTATTTAATGGTAATATTGACTCTTATATTTCTTTAGCTTCTACAAAAGTGGATACAAAATTATGGCACCACAAAATTGGGCACATGAGTGAGAAGGGGATGCAAGTTCTCCACTCAAAGAATTTGTTGCCATATTTGAAGAAGGTGGATTTAGAATTTTGTGAGCATTGTGTTTACATAAATTAGAAGAGATTCAGATTTCTTAGAGTTGGGAAGACAAAGAAGGATGAAAAGTTAGATCTTGTGCATACAAATGTATAGGGACTGGCTCAGGTATCATCCCTTGGTCTCTATTCTTATTATGTTACTTTTATTCATGATGCTTGGGTTTATTGCATACAAAAAAATATAATGTTTTTGATACTTTTAATAAATGGAAAGCTTTAGTTGAGAATGAGATAGGAAATAATTTGAAGTGTGTTAGATTATATAATGGAGGTGAAAACTATAGTAATAAATTTGATAATTACTATTCATCTCATGGGATTCATAGAGAGAAGATGGTTCTAAGAACACCACAAAAAAATGGTGTGTCAGAAAGCATGAACAGGACAATCATGGAACATGAGATTACATGCAGGGTTACCCTTATAGTTTGGGCAAATGTTGTGGATATTATTGTTTATTTAATAAACAGAGGGCCTTCAAGTCCTTTGGATGGTGGCATTCTAGAAGAAGCATGGATAGGTAAAAAAGTAGACTATTCATTTTTAAAGACTTTTGGTTGTGAAACATTTATCCATATTGATAAAGAAAATAAAACTAAGATTGAAGCAAAATCCAAGAAATTTACTTTTATTGGATATGGATTTAATGATTTTGGTTACCATTTATTAGATTTTTAAAATCATAAAATCATTAGGAGTAGAGATGTGATCTTTAATGAGAGGGTCATGTACAAAGATCAGTTGAAAGGAAAGAAACAAGAAAAACCAAATACTAAATATGTATTACTTGATGAAATCACTGGAAATGAAATTCTAAAAGTGCCAAAAAATCAAAATATACAACAAATACAACAACAAAAATAAGTACCTTACACTCTTCAAAGTGTAGCTAGAATATCTACCAGAGTAAGTAGACACCTTGGATGATACTCTCCTTCACTTTATTATTTATTATTATTTGATGGTGATGAGATAGAAAGCTATGAAGAAGCAATGTAGGTAGAAACTAGAAAGAAGTGGGAGCAAGGCATGAAAGAGGAGATGGACTCCTTGGTACATAACCAAACTTGGGATTTGCTTCAGCTGCCTGTAGGTAAAAGAGCATGGAAGAATAAATGGGTTTATAGGTTGATTTGGTTCAGCTGCCCCCCATTTTTCCTCTAATATGTAACCCTCCTTTGTTATGAGGGCATTATAATCATGGGGGTATACTATGTGTGGGTGAAGAGGATATTGTTGTGTATGTGCTTTAGGGTTTTCCCTTCATTTGTTAGATTGAATAATAAAAATCATTGGTTGTTTTTCTGTGAACGTAACCCATATTGGGTGAACCACATTAAATCTATGTCTCAATTGTGTTGTGTTTTTTACATTTTATTTATGTATTTATTTCATTAATATTTATCTACATTTTATATTCCTAACATTAAAGACACTTAAAAATTATGCTAATTTGTAATACCTTCATGGGAAACTTGAAGGTATATCTTATGAGATACCTTGAATCCACTATTGCACAAGTTTGAAAGGTATCTCCTAGGAGATATTTTAAAGGTACGCTTGAATGTATTATAAGGCCCTTTAAGATGTCACTCAGTAATGCCTTCAAGGTGAAGGAAAATTCCACTCCTATGCATGTTGAAGGTATCTCCTAGGAGATACCCTTAACATCCCCTTGAATGTATGATAACACCTTTAGAGGTATCTTATGTAATCCTATTTTAATGAAGGGATGCCAAGTGTCATATTTTTAGGGATACGAGAGTATCAAAATATGGGGTACAATTTTTTTAAAATTTATTTAAGAATTTTTGAAACCTTTATAATACCTTCATGGGTAACTTGAAGTTATCTAATAGGAGATACCTTGAAGGTATTACAAGGCCCTTCAAGTAGTTCCTTCAAGGTGATGGAAAATTCCACTTTCTATTGATATGGTTCTTATGCACCAACCAAAGTTTAAACAAGGTGGCCTCTAATGTTTTAGGATCTTAGTGGAGGTGAATTACACTCTAGGGCATGAGCTATAGGTATGGGTTAAACAACCTTGTGATGGAATAGGAAGTAAAACATGCATGTTGTTATCTGGTTTTGCTTGTAGTGAAAGGAATCCTAGTAGAGAAATCAAACCTAAATGGGTGAGATGGATGGATGATATGTAATCTACAGTGGGTAGATTTAAATCAAATAAACTTTAAAATGAGAAAAGGGTAGAGTAGAAAATAAGGTTTTGTGATCTCAAAATGTCACTTTCTAAGTTAGTTTCTTAGTGGACAAATTCTCTCAAAACTAATGCTTACTTTTTGCATCTGTTGCACACTTACAAGTAAACACAGTTATGAAGTCTGGGAAGGGATGATTTAGGAAACTTTATGGTCTCAATTGAAGGTTGATTCCTTTAGAATATCTCTTACACACCCTTTATTTAAGGGTTACATCTCAGACTACTAAGGCATTTAAGGTAACTATGGCATAGACTTAAAAAACTATACCAATAGAAAGCATTCACACACACTAAAAATAATAACATAGTCTAAGCCAATTGCTTAACAAAATATAATAACTTTCAATAGTGATTACACATCTATAGCTAGCATACATTTTTTAAAAAAATTAGGATCTATTTGTAGATTTTTCACACTTCAAATAAGTGTATTATAACAACCAAAAAAACAAAACTTAAAATCATATAAGTGGAAGGAGAAAATACCAACGCAATTGCATGACATTTAAAATTGACTTATTCTTGCATTAATCAAATATTCCAACTATTTTGAATTTGAAATTACATTGATATATAGACTTGGGGAGGGGACACCTCATCCTCTAAGTGTATGTAAACTCGTATTTACATGTTGTTTTTAAAACCTTAGTTCTAATTTTAGTCTCAAAATTGCATGTTTTTGCATGCTTGTATCTAATTACATTTATATCAAAATTAGTTAGCCTATAAAATGCAACATGTGCATGCTTACAATAGTTTAGACAAATTTACATCTATACTATAGTTGTAAGTAAACTATGTATGTATACATACAAAATTGGACTTCTTCTCAAGGTTGATCGGGTGTTTGCATGGTTGATGAGGTTGTTGAAGGCACTAAAGTGGCTGCTTGTGTTGAACTAGGAGTTGTTATGCTAGATTTATTATTTGCTTCCAAATATTGAGAGTGATTTTTCCTAATGTCATATTGATATCTGATTTATCCATGTTAAGGAGTAGAGGCTTATGCACCTTGTTTACTTGCTCCAAGAGCCTTGCATGTTCAAATTTGGTAATCTTGAAGTTAGATCTAAATATCTCAAATTTAGTGACCTTATTTATAGAAAAATTGAGCTTTACCTCTATGTATTTTATGGTCTTCCCTTGTATCTCCTATTTGAAATTATCTAAACTTGCTACAAAAGTTGATCAAAATTGGCCCTACCAATGAGTCTTCATGTTGAATCCTTGGGCTGAGAAAGATTCAACTCATCCAAAATTTTCTAGGAGTGAGTCTCATGTTCTGAATAATTTAGCATTACTACCTTAGCTGCCTTAACCCATTATCTGGCCTATCGTCTTCTAATGGCCACCTTTTTTAGGGCATTGGCAGCCTTTAATAGTGTCATTAGGTTTAAATGTGCATATGACTTACCAATTGTAAAAAGAATAAGGAATTTGAGTTTTTTTTTAATCTATCTTCAAAGAATTCAATAATTTGGTGTCTCTACTCTGTGGGATGATAATTTTTCCCTCATTACACTAATGGTCTCAATGGTATTGTATAATCCAAATGCTAAAGTTTGGACATACATTTCAATTTATGTTGGAACATGAATAGTTTATTATTTTTCTCTTATTTGCTTCAATTCTTGTTCCATCTCTCTTCATGCCATTTCTATCCCTTGATGTATTTCTACAAGAACATATTTGTATGGTTCCATATAGGATTTTAAATCTTCTATATAGGGGGATCGCTCCAATTTTCTATCTTTCCTCTTGGTCAGAGTGAACATTTATTCTCTTTATTTTAGAAAGATCACTCTACCAGTGTCATCCTCCAGTTTCCTCTTCTTCACCCTCTACACACTCCCTATGGATTTCTCAAAAACTATACTCATGGTGGGAAATTTGGTAATCACAAGATTAGGTTTTTTTAGGCCCTTTAATTCATGTTTATTTCCCACTCTAGGAGGACTAATTGGGTTGGTTCCATGGGTTGAGTGTCTAAGGTTGTATTCTCAACCATTATCTCACCTGATGTTTTATTCAAAGTTTCCTCTAGAAGGGGATCAGGGAGTGAAGGCCATATGATCTTGTACCAGTCCACTCCACCATATTGTGATAGTGGATGGAATATGTATAATAGCCTTCTCTTCTTCTCATCCTTTTGATTGATTATCATATTTGTCTCTTGAGAAGGTATAAGAGTGGTAACTAATAGGCTTAACTATGTAAATGTAACATGTAATTGGGGAGTCGTTACTTCTCCCTTCACCTTATTTTTGGATTTTATCTTGGTTTTTTTTTATTTTTTTGGGGGGTGGAGAAGTATTAGAAGGGACTATAGTAAGAATAATAGGAGTGGATGTGGGAAGAGCAATTGAAGGAATAACAATTAAGGAAGTAGGGGCTACAAGGGTAAAGGAGGGATCCTCTATCTTTGGTACTAATACAGTTGGATGAACAATAGGATGAATATGATTAACCTTCAATTTGTAAACCAAGAGAGGAGGTAGATTAGAGGGGTAAATGAAATAGGAACCAATGAACTAATTGTAGGAATAGAAACATGGGAAACAATAAGAGTGATATAAATTGGAGAGGGTGTTGGCTCACCTAATGTCTGTTGATGAAATGGTGCCTTGTCCTTTGAGTCCTAAAGGCTCAAGAATTTTGATATTTTTAATTTTCACTCTTCATCAAAAATATCCTCTCCAATTACCTCCTATGTAGCTAGCTCCACTGAAGGTCCCTCCATGGTCAGGCTCTATAGAAGGGAATGAGGCCTTGGCTTCCTTGTATAACAAAGAGTGGTCCTTAGAGATATATAAGGATCCGATTATGTGGTTGAGGTAATAAAAAAAGGAATATATGGTGGTAATAAAACATCGCCTTGGGTAGGGTCCCCAGTGTCTAAGGAATCCAAGTAGATGGGTTCATCTTACTTTCCTCCCAATGAGGTATCTATCACCCCTAGTTCCTTCTTCACTTCCTTAAATGCTACAGGGGGTGTCTAAGTAGATTTCCCTTATTCCCACATTGGCTAAGTAGGTTTGATAGTCCAAAAATTAGATGTGTCCCATCCTTTAGTCGATGGGATTCTAGCGTATGCATCCTTTATGGAAAGGGAAGGCTCCCATTAAATGAGCTTTAGAAGGTTCTCTTTCATCTGAACTAATTATGCCCTTTCCAACACTTGATCATCATTTTGAGCATTGAATAATTGGAAGCCATGATAATTGGGATCATGTTGATATTAAATTCCCAACCCCTTGATGTGGTTATTCACTTATCCATGGGGATCCTAGTCCATGTGTAGTGGTGAAGCCAAGGAGTAGTATTATCTATATTTTCCAGGCTCATAAAAGTACTTTCTATTGGTGTAGCACATTCTTTTAATCATTATGTGTGAGTCATGAAGGTAAGCTTTCTTATTCTTATGTATATCATAATCAATTCCCCACAATAGTTGGTAGGCTATCTTATATTTTACCACCTTTTATTTGATATAATTGGGGAGCTATAGAGGTGTAACCTTATGGCCAATTACCATGATGACTATATAATCAATGTATAGCCAATAGTCTCCCTTAATCAGTAGTGTATCCATGATACTCTTTGGTATTCTAGGCAAAGGAGATTCATGGATGGCCATTCATACATATGGGTAAACATCCTCAATAGTGCATAAAATATTGTGAGTGTACACACATATATATGCATGAAAAAATTAGAGTCAAAAATCTTATTATTTATATAGTATGAATGGGAATCTAAAGTGAGCCATTAATGATGTAGACCATCCCCAAAACTATGTCAAGAAAGTAAGGCATCATGTAAAAGTGGCCTCCTAGAGGCCTCTTATCTTTATATATAATTTGTTCTCATCACCTTGCTCCAATTACTTCTCCTACAGTAAAGGTTAATTCTGACATCCTTAGCAAATCCAATAGCAGAACCCATTCTAGTTGAAGGAATTTGATGGTAGGTTATCCAAATAGCCTATTCAAAAGGGTCATCCAAATATTAATTCCCATTCGAAATCTTGTTATGGGGTGGGTTACCTATATTTCAAGTTTATTATCTCTCTAAGGAGCATCTAACTACTAAGCACCTTCTTGATAGACTTTTCTTTCTTCCATGCCACTACTCTGTGTAGATCATAGGTGGCATCTAGGATGAGAATAGAGAGGTGCCTTTGAAATGTGTCACCAAAGATGTATGCTAAAACTTTCTTGTGCTCAAGGTTATGTAGGTACACTCCTCTTGATATCTTCCCTATAAATAACAAGTCTCACAAGAGGTAGATACAGGGCATGACTTTTGGATTCACAATTATGAAGTGTAGCCCTTGTCTCCTGAGTGGGAGGAGGTCTATGGCAAATTGGTACTAGGTTGGAGTCAGGTTATCTTCATGTGTGTGTGAATCAACCTATTTTATGGCATCCCATAGTGTTGAGTAGTTGTTACAGTCATTGTACTTAGTATAATCCTTGATGGATAACCTTGAAGGAGGGAGAGTTCCACAAAATTCCATAGATGAGGATTCCATTATTCTATTGTTAAGATGGTATTGGTTTGCTAATCAATTACTTGGGTCTCATAAGTATGTTGTTAATTAGAAGACACTAGTGGTTAGGGCTATATTGTAGGAGATTAAATGAATTTTTAACTTAGACCGAGATCAAATGGGCACATTGTCATTCAAACTATTTTTATATAGCTTTGGCATTGATTTTTAGTTCATGCACCATTAATGTCTAATGTATATAAATTTAATTTGTTTATTTAATATGAACTTTTCCACCTTATTTGGTGGGTATGCCATGTAGGCACTATTGACATTTAGTAAGAGTGTCACATCATTTCCCTCTACCAACTATCATTTTATTGCTTCTTCAACTTTAGTTTATTGAGTAATGAATATTTTGGTAGTTGTAAGTTGGGATTCAAGGTATTACACTATTTGTGAGCATCCTGAAAAAAAGTTCCAAACATTTTCATCGAACACCAAAATGTGCATAACTCATCTATCAAGGAAATTTTACAAAGACATAAATGTGTTAGAGAGACCTACCAAGTAAAACTTCCAAATAAATCATTTTGAAGACATAGAAATGCTGAATTGTAAAACTAGAGACCTAGTTCTTAAAGAATAGTGGATGAAGAGTAAGTTTTGAAAATTTATAATACTTGGTGAATGCAACTTTAGATCCCATACCTAAATTCATGAATATTATATTATGAACAAATCCTCTGAAGGAAAATACTGAATAAATAAATTCATGTTGGATATGTAGAGTGTAGAGCATCAAAAAATTAAATGTGGTAGAGGGATTCATCAAATAAAATCATCGGAGTGCCACTTGGCAGGTCCCCAGAGTGTAGGAGAATAAAACACTTAAAAATTCTACTTCCTTGTAATATCTTCATGGGTAACTTGAAGGTATCTCTTAGGAGATACCTTGAATCCACTATTGCGCATGTTTGAAAGGTATCTCCTAGGAGATACCTTAAAGGTACTCTTTAATATATTATAAGGAACTTCAAGGTATCACCCATTAGTGCCTTCAAGATGAAGTAAAATTTCACTCCTACGCATGTTAAAGGTATCTCCTAGGAGATACCTTCAACTTCCCCTTGAATGTATGATAATTTCCATCAAGGTATCTTTCTTAAGCCCATTTTAATGAAGGGATGCCAAGTGTCATACTTTTGAGGATTTAGGAGTATCAAAATATGGGGTGCAAAGCATTTTAACTTTATTAAATAATGTTTGAAACCTCCATAATACCTTTGTGGGTATCTTGAAGGTATCTCCTATGAGATACCTTGAAGGTACCCTTGAAGTTATTACAATTACCTTCAAGTAGTGCCTTCAAGGTGAAGGAAAATTCCACTCATGTGCATGTTGAAGGTAACTACTAGGAGATACATTCAATGTCCCCTTGAATGTATGACCATTAACAATGCCTTTTGAGGTATCTTCTAGGAGATTCCTTCAAGGGCCTTGAAATAACTTTGTAATACCTTCATGGGTGATTTGAAGGTATCTCCTAGGAGATACATTAAATGAAAAATTTACTCTTATGCATGTTTTAAAGGTATCTCTTAGGAGATACCTTGAAGGTACCTATTGATGGGTGTTTTGACAAAAAAATCAACTATAGGTTGGGTCTGAGAGTTTTATGCTATTGCAAGCCTATCTTGAAAGGAATATTTACACCCACTCCTATAAATAATGGGTGAGGGCACTTCCCTGTGTTTTATTTCACCTATTCTAGGTACATTGAACCTCACTCAGTGGCTCGTTGAAACCAATCCATACAAGGGGCCTTTGCTAGTTTGAATTCAAAGTACTTTAGTAGTTCTTATGTAGTGATAATTGGCATGAATTCAAGTAAATGTATTTTAGGGGAAGATAATTATTACAGGCTTAAGGTTGGTACCAAATGCTCTAAAATTGTGATACATGAATAATTGTAAGGTTTTTTTATTTTTTTGGTGTTTGTGTTCTTGGGTCTTGGTGGTGGATATGATAGTTTTTATAAACTTAGCCAATTTATCAAACATTATAATATAGTCAATCTTTTGGATCTTATTATCAAATGTTAGGCATTTATTGAATGAAATGGCCTAGAGCTTCCCATAGTTTTCAACATGGGTAATAATTTGGTTTTGATTGATATGCATCATACTTCAGGATTTGTACATCATATCATCAGTCGTGAGGAGTTGATTCCTCATGCCACACATGGGAGATGGATTATATTTTTTAAATAATTATGAAGCCTTGGATAGGAGATCATCCACATTTGTCTAATGTTTTAACACCTCACCTTAGACCCCTTAAGTTGAATATTCTAAACATACTTCCCCCTCTTCTTTCTCCTTTGAAATAAATGTTTGTAGATTCCTTTGCCTATCAATTTATATTGGCTGGTATTTTTATTTGTTTATAATCATTGACACATTTAATATATGTAATTAAAATTTCATCCACTTTCCTCTGGTTAATCTTACTTTGGTTAGGATATTCCTTTATGGACCTTATCATAAATTTCAATGGGAAATTAAAGGTATCTCCTAGGAGATACCTTCAACATGTTTAGCAGTGAAACGGATAGCTCAATAGTGACTATTTTTTAAAAGTACATCTATATCATTGAGTTAGAACCCTAATTAAGTATGGCATTATAGTTTTATGATATGCTTAGTAAGTGCCTGATATGTTAGAAATGAATAGTTGGATTTTAAGCAATCCCTTTTGAATGAGTTTTACATCTCTCTATATAGTTTATTTTTAGTTTGGTAATACATTTTTAGTTTATTTCTGAGTTAGTGTATATATTATGAATATTTAATATGTATTTTATATTATAGATTATAATTCATATGTGTTTATATACAAATAATCACTAGTTAATCACAAATAATTGTGTAAGTGATACAATATACAACTTAGATTTCATAAAACATCAACATTTAAATCATTTTAATGGATTTGAAGAATGTCTTCAGGTGAGAAATAAATTCCCATAATTAAAAGGTAGAATAAGGTCTCAATCAAATAAAATTTGGATATAGTACCATTTTAACTACCAAAACTAAAATTAAATCTACATTGCCATCTTCCATTTTATAGTGGCGATAAAATTCATCTTGTTTATTGGTATTTTGATTTGTTTATTTTAACAAATATAAATTCATATATTTATTTATTTAACACTATATCTAGAAAATAATCTTCTTAAATTAGAATAATCCATGCCTATGATAAGGATGAACTTGAAGATGTAATTCAATTTCATCTGGAAGTATGAAATGGAGAAGAGGGAATTCTCCATCATGCTACAGTTAATTTCAATAAATTTACAACTAGTAAAATGAAATTTACAAAAATAATGTTTCTCCTTCTTGTAAAACATCTGGGTTTCATTTGAATAGCTATGCCAACTTTGAAATGTTCGAGTTGATAGATAGAGATAATTTGGTCCTTAGAATATAAAATATGTTGAAATAAAAACATAAACAAAGGGCACCAACTTAATGTACTTGCCACCATGTAAATACACATTTAAGACACCCTACAATCATGATTTAAAAAACATTGAAGAAAAAAAGATAAGCAAAGGCAATATATTTGTATGCATATTTGAAAAATTCTATATAATTATTCACACTAGTGGAGAAATATAAGATTGTATAAAAGGTTGATACACTTTTATTGACACAAAATTCTAATCAAACATAGTGAATTATCTACATGGTATATTTCCTCTAGTAATTACACCTTGAACATTATTGTAGAGTTTTGTGAATTGGGGGATGCTAATATTAAAATAAGAAATCTAAATGAAATAGGGGTGAATGTTATAATTCATTCATTCATAAACATAATGAGGTTCCAATGAAATATGCTTAGTTAATTTATTTTAATCCAAATTACCCTCAATGTATTATCGAATCAAAAGAAGTCTTTTAAGATATGATGGAGAAAAAAATCATAAGGTTCAAAATTGTATGTGGCCAACACACAATTACAACACAACTTAAAATTATTTCAGATGAGAAATATAATTCACTATCATTGATAAAAAATTGTTATATTAGAAGGGAAAGATTTATTAAAATAGTTACTCTGTTCCATATTATTCACAAAATATGTAACCAATATAATGAATTAAATGAAAGTAATTTATAAGGATTTATTTGTAGAAAGAGTTCTATCTGTGTGTGATCTTATACAACTGAGAGGTTGGAAGAATCTTGAAATGAGAAAAAAAAGATACAATAAATACATGAATAAGATATACACTTGTTAACCCAAATGAACTGATCATCAAAGTAACTTCAAGAGAGAAAATGTCTTCTTTTCATAAAACAACCTATTTAAGATTGTTTTGATAAGGTGTTTGTTTTATTTGAAAGTGGTACTTTACCTAGTTCAGATAAAAAAGATTCAAATTTTATTGGTATAATCATAATTAGAAATAGTCAAGGGCTTTCAGAAAAACAAAAAATAAAATTAGCATATTTATTAGAAAAAAAGTATATTTCCTTATTGAAAATCCTTAGGTGAAACAATATGGACACTTGGTTGAAAAAAATGAAGCTGGAAAGTAACATATTATCAAAAATTGCATATTATTTAACTAATCACGATTTAACACTTTCATTAGAAAAAACAATCACACCTAAAGAAGTCATGGAGCATTATATAATTTTTGCAAAAATATTTGAAGAAATATGTGTCTTGATTAAAAGTATTTCAAAAATTAAAAAAATTGGGAAGCATTATCTCCAGATTCAATAAGCATATTGATAAAATTTCTAAATAATGATAGAGTTTAACTTCTCAAGATAGATACAAAAATGTTTAGCTATCATTATAGCCCCCCATGTCTTTGGCCATCCATTTTAGAAGATTTCAATGGAATGTTCATTGTTGGTGTGAATGTTGATTTTATAGTTATTGATCTTGTGAATGTCATTGAAGATTTTAAGGATTAACATCTTTGACTATTTATTTAGGCATTGATTAATAAATTTAGTATTGGGGATTTAAATATATTCATCATTTACAAACTTGACCATTTATTTAAAATTTAGAACTCTCTAAAAATTTTGTGTTAGTCCTTTCCATTATATGTAAAATATGGGTGTCATACTTTGGGGTCCATATAGTGATAGATTCAATTGGACTCATATTACAGGTATCAATTTTTCTCAAGATTCTATGAATTTTCAGCTTGAAGATTTCATCCTCCATCCATAATAAATTAAATTAGAGGAACGTGTTGACATCAATAAATACATACTAATATTTCAAATGATTGGTTCACACAAAATAGGAAGGATATTAAAAAATGAATTAAATAACTTATTTTGAAAAAGACTTATCTCTACTTTCAACAATTGAGATACATGTGATGTGCTAGGGGTGTATACAGGAGTTGGATTGGTGGGTGTTTGTATGCAAATGCAAAATAATTTATCTTGCATTACAGAAATTGAAAAACAAACAATTTTTATTGTTTAATTTCAAAATTGTTTAATAAATTCATGGCAACCAATACCAAAATAATCAATTCGATCACTACTAGGTGCATAACCTTTTAAATTTATTTTATAATCATGCTTTATTTTTCAAATAAAACTTCTTAACAATGTTTTGGTGTGTATGCTTTATTTTTTAAACCTAATAACTTAGTGATCTTTTGGTGTGTAGAAATAATGGCATTGAATGAAAGTGAAGAAACAAAAATAATGGAAAATCAAATCAATGAACATGACAAATTAAAGTTAAAGAAAGAATGATAAGATCATACATATTTTTAAAATCATAGAATTATTTAGTTATCAATTATTTATAATACTGACAAAATATGTTTTTGTCTATTTATGTTTCAATTAAAATAGTTCACAACACAACTCTACAACTTTGTGTCTCCAACAAAACAACCCTAGACACAACTTTGTAGCTTGAAACCTCCACAAAAATAACACAAGGTAAAAATCTACAACATGAAACTTTTTTTAAATACAAATATCAAATCAACTGATGATGAGAATTTTTAGTTACTACATTATATAATACCTTGCAGGCAATAAATAACAAAAGGTTCAATGAAAGATTGTAGCTGTACAAACTAAAAAAGGTTAACAAAAGGTGAAAAACCTCATTCATTGAATGTGTAATTATACAATTGCATATACTAGAATATATAAATTATCTTTATTTATTTAAACATATTACAATTGAATTTTTTTATAGAAAGGAGAGTATAGAAGACAATAAAATATAGTGCATCAGCTTAGGATTTAAAAGTGTGGGTCTATTTTATTGTTGTGTCAACTTGAATGTGGTTGTATTTACCCATTTAAATATTGTTTAAATGTTGAATTTGCCTAGTTTAAAATAACTCAATATGTGTTATATTGTGTCTTGAAAATAATAAATTATATTCAAAGTATACTTGATATTTATCAATATAAAAATGATTTATTTGAATGAGCAAAAATATTGTGATTGTGAGAAATTCAATGAAGAATATATTTCTTATTAAGAATATTTTGATGAAAAAGGGCATATATATGTATGTATATAATGGAATATATGTGTGCATATGTTAAATGGCATAAATAGATTGTAGAAGTAATCATATTTTTTTTGTTTTAGAATATGATGAGTTACATCTATTTTAACAAATTCATAAGAAGTGTTTGTTATGGTCAAGTTATAAGGATTTATTATAAACATGTATATGCATATGTATGTTATAAAATTGACAATAAAAATTGTACATCCATGTACAATGAGTATAGTTACATGTGCCTAATCATGTATATATGTTTGTATATGTTTATATGAATCTTTATAAGATTTAAGGAATTGAAAATAAAAAATGCATCAAATGAAATTCAATATGTTTATATGTTACAATATAAAATGGAAATCAAAAGTTCATCAATGATCAATCTAACATGTAAAAAAAATTATTAGAAAATTTTCATGTTATATTTTTTATAATAGAATATTATTAATAAACGATTGCTTTATTTCTTAACAAATCATAAAAATTTCAAAGGAGGAGCTAAAACTGACTTCTAAAAAATTATTGATTTTGGGGTTAGATGACTTAATATTTTTTGTGCAAAAAAAAAAGATATGCAAATGAATTTTATAGGAAGAAAATAAAATTATATAATAGAAAATATGTCATACTACATTCAGGATCATTATAAATAAATTTTAAAGGTGGCATTGAAGTCTTTTTCTCACATTAGCCTTTGGCCAAAAATAGAGGACAATCATTTGAGGCTACTCCTTCAAGCCATGGATTACACAAGTTCAAATTTAATGTTTTTTAGGGGAAAAAATATTCTAATCCCTTTAATATATATATAAATAAATTCAATGAACTTATTTTTAAAGGGACCTTTGGAGATGATTTTTTAATTGCCAACATGATGTTCATTGATTGCAATTCTCAAAATTGTATTAAAAAATAAAAATTGTAAATGAGTTATGTTATGATAAGTAGATATAGTGGAAATGGAAGTTAGAAAGATGAAAAATATTAGAGAATCAAAATGATGTCTATCATCACATTCTTGAGAGAAACCAAAAAATCCATGCCAATAGTTGTGAAACATTATTTATAAGGATGTAGCTTCACCATATGATTCTTTCAAGTGTATTTATTGATTGTAAACTATAATTTTAGTAACATTATCATCAATTTCATATGAATCAATTCTAAATTATTTTAAATATAATCCTTTTTTTTTTTTTAATTTATGGATTTTTATTTATTAATACTTTGGTCTCCTTTCATGCAATTTGATTTATAGTTGGAGATATCTTGAAATTATTAAATTAGGTCTAAGTTTGAAAGCTAATCTCCTTAGAAGTAGATACTCCATAAGTTTAAATTTAAATTACCGAACTTGATCCATTAGTATATTGACACATGCTCATCAAAATCTTCCCAATGAACAATAAATAATTTTTCAAGTCTCTCTCTCATTAAATTTATTTGTCAATGCCCCATTAATGGGTCAAGGGTATATCATGGTTTATCTCATCCATGTGCTAGGTCTCCTTGGAATCCCCCTAATGGTTTCTTTAAATTAAATTTTGATGGAGCAACATAGGGAAATCCAATATCCTTAGGAGTGGGATGTAGTATTCAGGATTGCTCTAGTTCTCTCATTCATGCCACCTAAGTGAACCTCCCAGATAGAACCAACAATGAATTTGAAGCCTAGACAATTTTCCAAGGCATATAATTTGTAAGATAATGTGGAATTGAATACTTGATAATTGAATGAGATTCCAATCTCATAGTGGAGGCAATTCATAATCAATATTCTAAGACTTGGTGACTCAACAACATCCTCCACCTGATTTGGCCTCTCTTGGATGAAATGAAATCTTGGTTAGCATCACATTGATTCAGGAAAGTTAATAAACAATTAGGTTTCCTTATGAATTAAGGGGTTGTACCAAGTAACTGATGTAGTGGTGGATAATGCATATTATCAGTGGTCATGACTTGATTTGTTGGACCTGTGACATCACCTATGATTGATGGGGATTTCTAAAATTTTTTTAGATTTGTTGCATTCAATTTTGGGCATACTAGAGATTCAACATGTGTAAATGGATTTTCACTTCATGATTGTGCATTAATACCTTGGGTGTGAATAGATTTTTCATAAAAGGCATAAACTCACTCAAAGCAATTAACTATCAACATTTATCTCTCCTTGCCGCATTCATTCTTGATTTTCTCCCCTATTTGGATTGCCTTTATTGTGAAGATGTATGTTGTTATGTCAAGCTTGGTCATTACCACCCATGTTTTATCACTCTGTGCAAAATATTGTGAAATGGATTTCTGAGATAATGTCTCATATCTATACTCTGTCTAATCTTTTGGCTTCCAAATGTGGAGATTTTGGAGGTAATTTAGACTATTATTAATAAGGATTGCCTTCATGTTATCTAGCATAACAAAAAGAATATGGATGTGGTGTCATGATTTTATAGTAACATGTTTTGGGTGGTCTAAAATAGGGATAAAATTCATCAATTGGTAGAGGCCTTTGTATGGAAGGAATTTTGGGGTGGCCTCATTAGCTGGCTGACTAGCTTTGATGTATTAATTAGACTTGCTCTACCTTTTTTTGGTCCAAATTATCTTGTTTTAGTTCTTTTAAGTGTCTTTCAGGAGATGTAAGCTCATTATGTTTAGTTGTATGATCATTACATGGTAATGGTGGACGGTAGGCAGGCATTACCCCTTTTGTGTATTCCTAGCTAGAACAGTTACCATCTCTACTCCCCTTTATCAAAAAGTTTGACTCAGATGCCCTCATGTTAGTAACCCATTATTTATTCAACTTATGTTTAAGTCAGGGTGTGGTAGATGCTTTGGAGGTGAAAAATGCTGAGGACAGGGTGGTGGTTGCATCAAGGCTTCTTGACTAATTCAAAATCATCTTCAATCTATGGTGGATTACGTCAGTTTGGGTGGTGTATATGGAACCAGTAAATACATTGGCTTAGTGACTGAAAATCTTGGACCTGCATGCAAAGTAACATGATCCAAATTCATCCCTAATATGTAATGTTTTACTAGATTGCTCTTTGTGATCTATGTTGCTTGTTTCTATTTTATCGCTGAGACCATCCCTTGGTTTTTGTTGCTCTCCCTTTTTGGAATTTCATTTTGGATGTTGGTGTCATAATGATGATAATTAACATCATATCATATACTTATAGTCCAATTTATTCAAAATGATTTGTGTCCAAATGGTTTGAAATAGTCCAATTTATTTGGAATATAGAAAAATATTTTTAGAGAAAATTTTCTCCACTCCCCTTTAGTGGGTATAAAGTCTAAATTATTTAAAATAGTCCAAATTATTCATAACAATCTAAATTATTTGAAACAATCTCCATCTAAATGATTTGTAATGGTCCAATTGATTCGGAATATAGAAAAAAAAAATGGAGAAAATTTTCTCCACTCCTCTTTAGTGGGTATAATTCCACATTATTCAAAATGATATGTGCCCAAATGGTTTGAAATAGTCTAATTTATTTGGAATATAAAAAAATTATTCTTGGATAAAATTTGCTCCAGTCCAATTAAATGTGTATAATTCCAAATTATTCATAATAGTCCTATTTATTCAAAATGATCTATACCCAATTAGTTTGAAATAGTCCAATTTATTTGGAATATAGAAAACTTATTTTTGGAGAAATTTTTTTCCACTCCACTTTAGTGGGTATAAGTCCAAATTATTTGAAATGATTTGTGCCCAAGTGGTTTGAAATAGTTGAATTTATTTGGAATATAGAAAAACTATTTTTGGATAAATTTTTCTCCACTCCACTTTAGTGGGTATAGGTCTAAATTATTTGAAATAGTCATTTTTATTTGACTGAGATCTAGCCACTCTATATTAGGTATCACCCATCCATCACACTCACTTAGGTTTGATTTATCTACTAGGATTCATTTCACTATAAGCAAACCCAGTTAAAAACTTAAATCCTCTACTTATTATTCCACCATAAGGTTGTTTAACCCATACCTGTAACTTGTGATCTAGAGGGGATTTCACCTCCATTTAGATCCTAAAATGTTAGAGGCTACCTCATTTAAAATTTGGTTGGTATAAAAGACCCACATCAAAAATCCAGACAAGAGTTCATCATAAAGAGATATAGACTAGATAAGGTCTTGTGGTAGTTTTGTGTGTATAAGGGGATTCCAACAACAACTCAATTTTTTTATAGAGTGATGAGGGAGGTTCCATAGTAGGGGCCTTCAATGGATCACAAGATTTCTTTAACAAGGTCTTTATGGGATTTGTAAAGAGGTGTAGTGGATAGTAATGTGGTATATAAATATGATATATGATGGGCATAATTAAGGCCATAGTGACTTACCATGCCCACATAGGGGCAAAGGACATGGTATAATAGGATACATGAAGTAATGTAGGGGTTACCATGACAATTGTGACATATGAGGTTAGTTTTAATAGTACATCAGGGACATGGGTAGGATGGTGGGGATGGAGAAAAAATACTTGGAGATAGAGGTCAGATGGGTAGGGATGGATGAGATGATGGATAGAAAGGGGGACCCTCTATTTTTGTTATAGACTCTCTAGTGTGGATTGTGAAATTACCAGTCAGCTCCCCAATAGTGAATGTAATGATTCTTTCATCAATCAGATCTTCAAGGAATGATTAATAAGGTATGGATATAGGTGACATGATCATTACCTGCATATGGTAGGTATGATGTTGGGACATCCTGGATAGATATATTATTAGAGGATTAGACCTTGATATCTAGTTTTAGGTAGGAGATAATCATGAGATAAGCTAAGATAGTTGAACTCACGAGTATATTTCTTGGCCAATTTTTAGAGATTTCAAGGTTACATGCATAACTATCAGCCAAAAATGGCAATATTTATACATTTTTGGTAGAGGCAGTTAAGACACAATGGTAGTGACTTATTTGACATGGTATACCTAGATATTACGTATAGATTGTGATACTACCTAAGTAGAGGCTTAGAGACTTTGAGGTGAATGAGACATAACTTGATCTATTATGATAGTGTAAGGCCTAGAAAAGGCTTTATCATATATGATGAGAGCTATGGATTAGGATACTTATTGTCATATTTTTTATGAGAGTGTAGTGCATTTGGATTAGAGGGAACCATATTATGTTGATTATAGTATCCAAATGTTAGGGAGATCATTTATTAGGACAAACAAGACAATGACATCATAAAGATAAGTGGGATAGACCTATTAGTGATCAGTGGTCATCACGGGTCCACATCTTACTACACTACCTAGGATTATAGTATAGAGGGAATATTAGGGGATTCTATATCTCCACATAGGAGCCTACCATAAAGGTCACCTCTGAGGATCCCTCCTCTAGAAAGCCACAATGAGAGTTGATGATCGATTTTGTTCATGGATTTTGATGTATATATGATTAGGAAGATATATGTATACGGTTTTATATGTATATGTAAATTCATTGTATGGAGACTCAATGCATATGTATATAATGATTTGTTCTTGTGTTGATTTATATGTATAATGTATTGGTTTATTACAGATATTGGATGGTATGTGATGATGATTTTGATTTGGGTTGGTTTACATGTCTCATGTATTGCATTTATTATGATGTGATGATTATGGATGTAATGTGTATATTAATCGATGTGATATTTATATTATTTTTATGTTATGTATGTAATGGGAATTTATGGATATGATGTGATGAATCATTTATGTAAATAGATGTTTTAAATGATAAATGATAGATGATCATGATATGATGGGATGTGATGAGAGTTGTTCCTACTTTTTATTATTTTTGTTATGCGTGCTTAGTCCCTTGATGATGGATGATAATTTATATGGATAGAGCGTTGATTATATGAAATATATGATGATGTAAATGTGATGAGTATGGATAGGGTAAATGCTACCTTGAGTGCATGTGTCCCCATATATATTTACAACTTGATTTTTTATGTATCACAAACAATATACACCATGATATAAACACCATGGTGACTTGGCCATAATGTTCATAAGGAATGATCAAGCAAAAACAAGAAAAAAACTAAAAATAAATAGACAAGAAAATATCTAACCATCACACACACAAACTTGAAAACAAAAAGCATCTTGTCATTTATCAAATTAAAATCTACGCACTAACGATGATGATACCAATAGCTTCATGATGCACCCAATCAATGATGTATTCCAATGAAATGACATTAATTTGCTCATAAAAAATCAAGGATTGAATCCCAATTGAGAGTAGGACCATTGACTATGATAATTTTACATTATTTTAATGGTTTTGTGGATTTATAACTCTTTTTGGGATTTTTTTGAATTTTTCAGTGTTTTTTTTTTATTTTCATTTTTGAGATATGTATATACAATGGATACTAGTAAAGGTAAAAATGACTCAATCAATATGGAAGGGAAGTGATGTGTAATGGAAGACAAGTGGATGGATGAAACCAATTAGATATCTTCAAGGAGTACACAACCTTTATAACTAGTTTACATAGGTTGTCCCAATAGTCTTCTACAAAGATTCTTGATTCCTTTATCATGTAAAGCATTATGTGCCTTATATTTACTATAGATCATTACCTAGGCCAAAATAGGGAAGGGAATTATAGACAATAGGATGGATTGGTATATGGATGGTTGGAAAGAAGTGGATTTGGCCCTAAGCACAATGGTACTCATAGTCAGTAATTGAGTTTCAAGCATAGAAATGATTGAGATGTAAGATATTCATGGGATTATAAAGTTATTTTCCATATTATGTATCCAATATATAAGCTCTTGATCCATATTTAATATTAATTACATAGGTACCCAGCTAATTAGGTTTAAATTTCCATTTCTTCTTGTGATCAGCATTATTGTTCTTTTGGTTTTCCTCAAGCATAAGTTCCCCTACCTCAAATTAATAATATTTATATAATTGTAATAATTATGATGTAACCTATTATTATATTATTTGATATGATTGAGCGTGGATAGCCAATTCTCATTTAGAAATTCTAGTTGTTGCATCAATGCAATGTGATACTTATAATCAATTATATCTTATTATGAAATGTGTAGAGAGGGTAACTTGATCTCAATAGGGTAGATGAGTTTAGATGTGAAGTATAGATATTATGGAGTAAATATTTTGTGTGTGTGGATGTTAGTGCAATAAACCCATAAGTTTGATATAAATAAAAATGCCAATTATGGCTAGCATCATTAACTATCTTTGTGAAGATTTTGACAATGGTTTTGTTAGAAGATTTAGCTTGGTTGTTGCCTTGTGGATAATAATGAGTAGACCATATATGTCAGATATGAAACTAAGATAGATATCCTTTAAATCCTTATTCTTATAGTATTTACCATTATTTTTAATTATGGTAGATGGGATGCTATAGTGGTAAATGAGATAGTTTAGGATGAATTTGTAAATATGCTTCCTGGTTATGTAAGTGAGAGGAATGGTTTTGGCCCACTTAATAAATTAATCAGTAGTAGTGATTATATGTTTGTCCATGAGATGAGATGGGTTTAATATTACCTATGAGATCAAACCCCCATATGGAGAAGGGCCATTGAGTCATTATTGGTCATAAATATTAAGATGGGGCATGGATGAGATCACCATCTTTCTGACAAGCAACACATTTTTTGACATACTTACACACATCCAATTCCATGGTCAGCCAATAGTATCCTATGTAGAAAGTTTTCTTGGCAAGGACCATTCCACTAGTGTGTGACCCACAAATCTTGTTGTGAATGTATTTGATGGCCAAATTATCCTCTTCCAAATTTAAATAATGAAGTAGAGTTACCTCATATCTTCTACAATAAATTTGTGTTAACAAGGAGGGTATAACATGAAGTGTTTTGGATAAAGGCTTTGTTTTGGGAACATGATAGATTATAAGGTAGGGTGTGATCATGGAGGTACATGTAGATATCATGATATCATGGGGAATCAGGGCCGAAAATATCACATACCATCTCAAAATCTGAATGATTTTAGGCTGAGATGATGAGTTTTTCTATCAAGAATTAATATTTTTGAAAATCTAAAGACATTTTAAGGAGTGATCCAATATTGGCCATGTCATCCACATATTTATTATTTATGTGTGGCACATGCTCAAACTAAATATGTGCATAGTATTATTTTAAGTTGTTCACCATAGTTTTATATACACAAGCTTTTCCTCATTAGTTTGATGGTGGTCATTAACCTGAATGACGATTAGTTGAAAGTCACCAAATACTAACAAGGGTTTCATGTTCCATTCAATTACTAGTTGAAGTCCTTTAATGATGGCCTCATAATCTATAAAATTATTGGTAGATAAAAAACCAATGTGAAAATCCTTAGGAATAAGGTCCCCTTATGGTGTTATAATCAATATGGCTACCCTTAAGCCATGTATGTGTAAGATCCATCCAAATAGAGTTTCAAATATTACAAATCATTAAGAGATAAAATGGATTCATCAAAACAATTGATGGTTAATGGCTATTTATCATACAGTGGGGCTTATGTGAGCTGATATATAAATCCCTACCCTTGATTACTTTTTTATTGGTGTACAAGATATAAAAATTACTAAGGAGCATGACCCATTTATCCATCTTAACTATGAGAATTAATTTGGATATAAGGTATTTAAGTGGATTAATCATGGAAATGAGAATAGTCTTGTTATTGAGCATATAATGCCATATTTTTTGTGAAGCAAATAATACTACCAAGCATGCCTTTTTGATAGGTGAATAGTTTATCTCTTAAGACACCAAGCTCCTACTTAGATAGTACATGACCCATTATATTCCTTTGTCCTCATGTTGAGCCAAGAGTACCCTCAGGGCACGCTGAGTCATAGAAATGTATAAAAATAAAGGTTTTATAAGAATTAGAGGAACCAACACTGGTGGATTGGATAGATACCATTTTAGCTATTTAAATTCTTGTTGGTATTACTTCTTCATTTAAAATTTGGTGTTTTTTTTAATTCTATGCTTGAAGGGGTGACACTTGTAATATAATAAACCTTTAGATAGCCTATATTTTCCCTTGTATGTAGCTACATGAATTATATGGTGGGGGGATTTATTTTATGGATTATATTTTGGTAGGTCAACTTCAATACCTCTATGAGATACAATTAATATCAATAGATAAACTAATGTAACCCTAAAAACACACTTAGGGTTAAGCCATGTTTTATATTATTTGATTCTTTTGAAGATTCTACATAAAACTATTGGATGCTCAGTGTGAGTTTAGGATATGCCTAGTATGTTACCTACATATTCCTCCAAAGTGTCATGCATCATGTCATGTAAAATGATAGTCATGGATCTTTTATATGTGGCACTTATATTTTTCAAGCTGAAGGGTAGGAATTGATAACAAAACATTCCACACAGGGTGGTGAATGCTATCTTGAGTTGATATTTATGTGTAATTCAAATATGATTATAGACATAAAATCCATCCATATGTGATAGCATTTATGTCCTACTGTGAATTTGAGTATCATGTAAATATTAGGTATTGGATAATCATCCTTAAGGAAAGCTTTATTGATATCACAAAACTTTATGCATAGACAAACTCCCATGGGATTATTACTAACTAAAATGATATTTGAGATCCACTTAGATTAGTCAATTATTCTGATGAACTCTACTTCCAAAATTTTCTCTAATTAATTTTTGACAAGAGTCACTATTCTAGGGTGCATTTTTAGTAGCTTTTATTTGATAAAATTGGCATTGGGGTGTTAAAAAAAGATGATGGAAAACTAAGGATGGATATAACCTAGGAATGTTGGCATATGACCACATTCCTATGTCAATGAATTATTTTATAAGGGAGACTGGAATTTCATGCTCATCCAAAGTGAGTTAAGCTCTAAGATTGATTATCCTAGGATTATCCTCCATTCCAATGTTAACATAAATAATGTCCATAACAAGTAGTGTGGAACCACCTTGTAGCTATGCTAGTGCATGAGGAAGGTGAATTTATTAATAAATTTGAGGCTTTGTATTCTCATCTATTTATTTGATAAAGGATGAATTAGAGTTATTCATTTCAAGTAGAAACCATGTGAATGCACTTGAAAGTTCATTCACTAATTCCTCATATGTTTCCTATTCAGATAGAATATTATCTGATCTGATTTTGATGATCTTAGGATTATTACGATGATATTCATCTTATATAGAGATTTAAGTTCTAATCACTTGATCCTTAAAGAGGTCTTCACCAATGAACACATATTTATTTTTATTTTTGCAATTGTTCGATAGCACCTTAGAGAGGTTTTCACTGGGGGACATTGATTTTTTATTTTTTTTATTTTTTGAATGAGGGACTCTTCTTGCTCCTCAAATTAGGAAATAGAGTCCAACTTGATTTCAAATCCTTTTTTATGATCCCCTAATATAAAACCATCTCAGATACCTAGAAAATATATGATATCCTCATCATTTTGAAAGACTTCTAATGGAAAATGGTCTTATTGTTCCCACTCTATAGGTCAGGGTATTGGAATTATAGGTGGATGGTAAGGACAACGATGTCATAAAAGTGTCAATGAGCTCATCATAGAGGCTATAAAAGGACTTTATGTAATTACCATAAGAGTCATCATCATACATCATAGTATAGTCACTAATGAAATTCTAAGGGTCACCCTAAGTGGTTTGTATCTAATACCTCAATTTTTTTAATGTTTAGAATGAGGGATAGGCTCAAAAACATCTTGTTATATGACACCTAGGATTTTGCCTTTGTAATCCATGAATTAACATATCTTGTTGTAAATGGGGTATTCCTTGATCTGATAGCATGAGGTAAAGCCATCATCATATAACTAGGAGTCACTAGAAATTTTAACATGTTCATTATCGAGGAGGCCATTTTTGATGAAAGAGAGGTAACCAACTTGATAGGAGTTGAATTTATTTGACCAATACTTGGTTGGCCTAACACAAATCTTAGGGGAAGTATGGATTTTGGTAATATGGAAGGCATCATGAATCTCATATTCCCCATAAATTTTATCTATGATTTGGAAATGTGATGTGGATGATAGGTAATCTAGATGGATTTAATATGATGATTTTTAAGCCTTTCATGCCACATGCTTATCCTTATTAGAGACATGTTCCATAATATGATAGTGGTTCATTTTGTGATATCATGCTTCCAACATTTTGTAATATTAGTACGGTTGTGAGTCACTAGATATTATAACCTCCATACTAGAGTGTGGGAACTTGATGCATTGATGGGAAGTGGAGGAAACAACATGCATGAATTAGATTTATTATCATGTAGAAAGGATGTTGTATGGAAAATTAATTTTAATGACATGGATAAGGGTTTGATATGTGATAGGACCGACCATGATGGGAAAATTAATAGTACCAACTAATTATCTCACTCTCTCTATTGTCATATGATTTGATGGTGATGATGTTGGCTTACAATTATGGTTCATATTATCCAAAGTGCTTGACCAATTTCAATGTAAAAATGTTTATCCTTGACCTAGTGTCTATGAGTACCCTATTAACCCTGTGTTTGGTAATGATTGCCTCAATATAAGGGTCATATTATGGGATGGTACTATTGATCAAATATCATTATGGTTAAATGTGTGTTGTTGACCCAAGGATAAATATAATATGAGTGCTTAGGATTGTGAAGGGTCAATGTCAATGGGAACCTTTAACTATTGAATTAATTTATATAAGACATCCTTAAGAGTAGCAAACATTTTATGGAGATCCAAGATGGATATCTAAGTAAGAGTCTTTTTGAGTTGTTCAATAAATTCATACTATTTACCATAGGTGGATGTGGATGGTCTTTTAATGGTGAACTTAGAAGGTGTTTGAATCAAAGGACCTTGGATAGTAACTTTTGAGCACTGAGTGGAAATAACATAATCTTGGGATTTGAATTTGATTATTTCAATGTGATGATTGGTGATTCAACCAATAATGATGTCAAAGTTATGTGGAACCCCACGATAGTTAAACTTGTTGCCTCATGTATTATAACCTTGGTCCTACCCTTGATTTTATTAGAGGATTCGCCAAGGTCCGAATAATGAAGATGCATGAGTCATGGTTGCATGGGACAAAGCAAGTGAATACCACAAAATGCTAAAGTAAATGAAATCAAACAAGAGACAATTGCATAGACAATTTGGAGAAAAGCCAATATACCATTAACATGAGATGGCCATAATGAAGAATACATATAGGAGAGCTCGTAAGTAACTCCTCCACAAAAGGTAGTTAAAGCACCCCAAGAATAGACTGTAACTCCTCCATGAAAGGTGGTGACAATATGCTTAGAATAGAGAAGTAATTCCCATACCCAGAATAGCCAATCAAAGGAGTTACTTATGAAATTATTATGACACCTATGACACATCTATGACACACATCTCCACATAAGCTAGCCTATCCCACGAATGTAGGAAAACTCCATGTATGCACAAATATATAATTTCCCTAATTAAATAATAGGGAAAAATAAAAACCTACACTAATACCCCCCCATAAGCACAGCTTAGGTGGGTAGTGTGGAAATATAAAATGGGTCCTGATAACTAGGCCTGATGAGGTACCCATGTACAAAAGCAATCTCCCATAAGGTAGAGAAAAGGAGAAAACTCATAGGAAAAAACTCCCGCCCAAAAGAGAGACATAAATAAATGAGAAGGCTAGAAGGCCCCCCATGAAGATGATGTTACTACAGATGTAGACCGCACCCCAATAAGAGCTTGTAGATGAATGAACTTGCTCTCGATGAAAGTTTTGGTGAAGATGTTTGCAACCTACTCCAAAGACTAGCAAAATATCAAGTTAATGGCCTAACTATGAATAAGCTCCCGAATGAAATGCATGTGAATCTCTATGTGCTTGGTCCACTAGTGCTAAACTAGATTCCTATAAATCTGAATGGTACTCTGGTTATCGACAATAAATGATGGTGGGTTGCCTAATATGAATGCCAAACTTAGAAAGTATCCCTTGAAGCTAAATAGCCTCAGTAGCTACATTAATAGCTCCCCTGTACTCTACCTCTATGGATGATATAGCAATAGCATTTTGCTTCTTGCTAGACCAATTGATAGGACCAGAACCTAGAGAGAAACTATAACCAGAAGTGGACTTGTGAGTTTGTGAATCGCCAGCCCAGTCTGAATCTATATACCCAATCAAGTCAGCCTCTATGCCAAATCTGTAATGAATCCCATATCTCTGTGAACCCTATATGTAATGCAAGATCCTCTTAGCTGCTTTCCAATGCAGCTCATGAGGTTCGTACATAAATTTGGAGACAAGTCCCATTGCATATGATATGTCGAGCTTGGTGTGAGTCAAGTAGATGAGACTGCCAACAAGTTGTCGATACCAAGTGGCATCAACTAATGGTGAAGAATAGTCAGTCTCAAGCTTGACTCTTGATAGAAAGGGAGTCAGAGATGGCTTGTAATTAGCCAAGTGAAACTGAGATAATAAATCAAGAGCATACTTAGGTTGTGCAAGAGAAATCCCTAAATTTGACTGTGAGATCTCAATGCCAAGGAAGTAGTGCAACAAACCCAAGTCTGTCATGTCAAATCTATCCTGGAGAGATGCCTTCACCATTGCAATAGCCGATGAAGAACTCTCGGTGATCAAAAGGTCATCAACATATAGAACCAAAATTAGGAGCAAATCATCCTGCCATAAAAAGTAGACATTAGGATCAGAATGGCACCTAGTGAAACCCATTGTGAGAAGGAAGGAATCCATATTGGTGTACCATGCTCGAGGGGCATGTTTGAGGCCATAGATAGATTTCTTAAGTCTGCATACTAAGGAAGAATCCTAAACAAATCCTAGCAGCTGCTCCATGTAGATCTCCTCCTCTAAGTCTCCATGAAGAAAGGCACTCTTCACATCCATTTGGTGCACATCCCAACCATGTGTTGCAGCAATAGTGAAGGTGAGTCAGATAGAATTCATCTTTGCAATGGGTGCAAAGGTCTCTAAGTAGTCAATGCCTGCCACCTATGAGAAACCCTTGACAACCAATCGTGCCTTGTACTTATCAACTAACCCATCTGCTATAAACTTGGTCTGATATATCCACCTATATCAAACCATCTTCCTTCCCTTAGGAAGTGAAGTCAAATCCCAAGTGTGATTTTTTATTAAGGAAGAATATTTTTTCTCAATAGCACTATCCCACTCAGGTACCCCTGATGCCTCTCAAAAAGTTTGTGGATCCAAAACTGAAGCAAAGAAGGCATGTGGATCTCTCTAAAAATTCCCCCTAGTTCATCTGTCATTTGTAGGATCTCCTGCCCAAGTGCCAGCACTCTCAAGTGTCTGTCTGGCCCAAAGTGGCTCGAAAGTGGGTGAGTCGGGTGCTAACTCCTCATCCTCTAACTGACTAGAGGTGGATGAAGTTGCATCACTATCTTCATTGTCTGAACTTGAAGAAGAATATGTCTCTAGCTCAGGAACCTATTGTGGCTGATCTGAATCTGAGGAATCATCATGAAGAAGTTGATTTGATGAGAGAGAAGAAGTGTTAAGTGTTGAGTCTCTAGGACTCTCATGAAAGTGGACACTTCTCTCAATAAACAATTCATGAGTGGTCAGATCTAAAAGGTGATACCCCTTAACACCATCTGAATATCCTATAAAGATGCAAGGCTTGGACTGATGCTCAATAGCTTTACATTTCTTCTTCGATATGTGGGCCATGGCTGGGGATCCAAAAACCCTAAGGTGCTCAACATCAGGTTTCCTTTTATGCCAAACTTCAAAAGGTGTTAGCCCTTTTAAAGCTTTGTGAGGAACCCTATTTTGAATATAGCAAGCATAATTGATGGCTTCGGCCCAGTACTATGGTGCTAAAGATTTAGAGTGAATCATACAGCTACCCATATCTTTTAAGAACCTATTTTTGCATTTTGCAACCCCATTATATGAAGGACTGTAAGTGACTGTGTGCTGTAAATCAATCCCCTCTGTGGTGCAAAATTTCTCAAACCTGTTGTTGACATGCTTCCCTCCATTATCAATTTAAATAACCTTGATGAATTTCACACTCTATTTCTCAACAAGAGCCTTGAAGTCTAGAAAATTTTCAAACACTTCAAACTTTTGTTTGAGAAAATATATCCAAGTGTACCTAGAGAAATCATCAATGAAAGTGAGGATGTACTTGGCCCTTGTGAAAGATGGTTTGGGAAAGGGTCTCGATACATCACTGTGGATTAACTCCAAAGGTTGTGAAGCCCTCCAAGCTTTGCCTTTGTCAAATTTTGCTTTGGGATGCTTCCCAAGGGAGCACCCCTCGCAAAGTCATTTTGATAATTGGACATGAGACAAGCCAATGACCATGTCATGTTTGCAAAGTTGCTCAAGGTAGCGGTTATCAAGGTGGCCAAACCGCTCATGCCATAATTTGCTAACTCCATCTGAATGAGTCAGCAATGTTGTTGGAGAAGAATCAAGTGCAAAATATGAGAAGGTGAATAACCTTTCTTGGTGATCTGCCCTACCCACTGCCACTGTAGTATCACTATGCAACTCCCTGATAGCCACTAAATTTGGTGAAAACTCAACTCTCATGCCCCGATCAATGTGAGTGATTTGGTACACTGATAGGAGATTGGTTGAAAGAGAAGGAACACTTAGAACATTATTGAATGTTCCTCCTTCCATTTCAACTGACCCTCTCCCTGCAACAGAAACTGATGTGTCATCACCCAAACTAATTGAAGTCATGCTATAAGGCTCTAAAGATGAAAACTCAACTAGGAAAGAGCCCATGTAGTGAGAATCACTCGAGTTGATGACCCATGAAGATGTAGAAGTTGATGTAGCTACAAGGGCCTTGCCCTTTTCTTTCTCCTTACCCTTGCCTTTTGCCTTAGTAGAATCTTGGGTAGATGAATTCTGCTCGATGGACTCAGGAACACCTATGTTGTGCTTCTCTAGAAGATGAGTTAGGTGATCTATTTGTTTCTTCATGCATTTGTGTTCATCATGCCCTATCTTCTTATAATAGGCACACTTAACCTTCTCCTTAGGTTTAGCATTGGAGGAGGAAGACTCAGTGTTGTTTTTGGCAAGATTGTAGTTTTCTTTCTTCTTCTCCTAGTCCTTGTTCTTTTTCTTCTTCTCTTTTGTTGAAGTCTTATCCTTACCATTTCCAGCAATCAAAGCTTGGGGTTGAGTAGACTTCATTGTGCCCATTTGAATTAGCTTATCTTGCTCTCTAGTCAAGTCAGGAATGAATGAATCCAAAGAAGGCATTTTCCATGTAGTGCCAAGGGCACTTTTTGTGGCATGGAAAGTGGAGACAAAGACTGAATAGCTTGGACCTAACTTTGTGAGAATAAAAAGGATGAGTTGGTCATCTTTCTTCTCTATCCCACATTCTTTGAATTGCAATCTAAGGGCTTAAACTTAGTGAATAAGCCATGTAGGGTGTCAATGTTGCTAGGACTTAGACTTGTGAGTTCATTTTCAAGCTCATGACCTCTCATCTCATCAAGCTTCCCAAAAAAAAATTTCTAGGGTGTCCCATATGTCTTTGGGAATCTTGGAGGTTTCTAAATGGAAGAGAAGTTTTGGAGACATGGACAAGCTCAGTAATCCATAGGCTTCATCACTACGGTTGTACCAATTGACCTTTTCATCATCAATGTTGGGTTCTACTTCAGTACCCATGGTGATCCTATACAACCCTTTACTTCTAAGAATGATTGACATTTTAACCTTCCATTCATGATAGTTGAAGGGTGTTAGGGGATTAAGTTAAAAAGAATCTATTTTAAGATGAATTTAGGTGAAGTTGTGTTGATTGCAAGTTTGTGAAAGTATGAAGAAAGGAGAAAGATAACAGAAGTAAACAAAGTGCTAAAAGACAATCACACCCCCCCCAAAATGTTGACCCCTCCCCCACAAATATGTAAGTGCATGCTCAAAAGATGTTGGGCTCAGCCGAGAATGCATCTTAGAGCAATCAGTGCAAGACTTTAAGCAAATAGGACGTTGGACTTAGCCAAAAATGTGTCCTAAGAGACCCAAATTTTTGGCACTTTATAAAGTAGTGCATTTTTGACAATTATCTAGCCTAAGTTGTGTAAAATTGAAAACTAATCACTTTTGAAAAATACAGCACTCAAATCTGAGCTACCGTTTGCAATATTTTAAAGTTTTAATTTCCTATAAACTAGTAATTTTAAAAATAGCACTAAAACATTTTTAAAATGCCTGTTTTGAGAGAGAAAGTGGTCTTCCAACCACTTTTTGGTCTCGAAACAGAGTGAGGAATCCAAAATAGGTCTTTGTGAGGGGGAATTGGCCTCCTGCCAACCCGGGCCTCACCCTTCGTCTTCGACAATCGAATATACAAGCTTTTAAAAAACTCAAAGATTGCTCTTTTTAAAAATATTTCAAATGACTTTGATTTTTAGCATACTAAATGATGCTGTAGAAATCTGATAAAGTCATTAATAACTGAAAATATAAAAAAGGAAAATACCAATGGAGATGGAGGCTGGGCATGGTCCCACCAAGGAAAAAAACACCAAAAAAAGGGATGCCAATGCCAAATTTCTAGCTGCAGTCTAGAAAAAACACACTTTTGCAGCAAAAAAGATGATGCCAAGGTGGGTTAAAGAGTCCCCAAGTTGCTCAAAATGAGCAGATTTGATGCAAGGAGCAAAAATGTGACACCAACCTACAAGGAAAGGATGTTTTGTTGCTAAAGGAAGTGCCAAGCTGCTGGAGAAAATGCCAGGTGGCTAAAAGAGGATGCCAAGTACAATTGATCAGATCTCAATGAAAGAGAGCAGCAGAAACATCAATGCCTCCCTTTGCCAGGCAATGCCAAAGTAGCATAAACCAATGCCAAGTGCAAAGCTGTCAAAAAATGGCGCCACTTTTCCAACAGCTACGCCTTAGATCTGAAATGCCATAACAAAGCTCTAGATTTCAATGAAAGCAATAGAAAAATAGACAACCAGTTACCTGAGCTCTGATACCATATCAGAGGATTCGCCAAGGTCTGAATAATGAGGATGCATGAGTCGTGGTTGCACGGGATGAAGCAAGTGAATACCACAAAATGCTAAAGTAAATGAAATCAAACAAGAGACAATTGCATAGACAATTTGGAGAAAAGCCAATATACCATTAACATGAGAAGGCCATAATGAAGAATACATATAGGAGAGCTCGTAAGTAACTCCTCCACAAAAGGTGGTCAAAGCACCCCAAGAATAGACTGTAACTCCTCCATGAAAGGTGGTGACAAGGTGCTAAGAATAGAGAAGTAACTCCCATACCCAGAATAGCCGGTCAAAGGAGTTACTTATGACACCTATGACACATCTATGACACACATCTCCACATAAGCTAGCCTACCCCACGAATGTAGGAAAAATCCATGTATGCACAAATATATAATTTCCCTAATTAAATATTAGGGAAAAATAAAAACCTACACTAATAGATTTTGCTATTGATTTTAATGTTAGTTAATCTGATCATGATTAATAAAAGGATCCTTGAATATCCCTAATTTTTTATTCATGGATGATGAAGCATCATTATCTAACTTGATTTCACTATGATCTAGTAGATCTTGAACATAATATTTGAGCTTCATGCATCTATTTTTAGACTGGCATTTGATCTTATGAAAATAATAATATTTTTCCTCCCTAAACCATTTTGGTTTATGTTTATTCTCATCAAATGTATTTTTATGTGGATATACAATCAGGTTTTCTAAAAAAATATTTTGGAACACAGCTTCCAAAGGTTATCCAAAAGAAGTGAATGTCCTTCATTGGTATTCTTATTTAGGAGGGTCTCATTGTAGTGTAATGATTAGAGTCTTCTAAACATTTTGAATATGTTTTGATTTGATTACTCCATCTCTCATTACATTGTTTTTTCTAAAAAACTTGTGTTTTTTAGTTTGTGTTTGACTTTGATTTAGAGACTATTTATAAAATAGTTTTATCAAACCTTTAGCAATAAGTACCTTCTCTATTTTCACACCCTTTTCAATGATTTCATAAAATGTGTTTTCACAATGTACTTGTAAATGATAATCCATTTTTTATTTATATTTACAACAATGATGTCTAATAATTATTTTTTTAGGAATGAAATAGGGGAATCTATTGCCTAAGCCTCACCATCATTATAAGAAGGATGATAAAATTTCCCCATTTCTTTGCTTGAAGTTACAAAGGTCCATCATGGTCATTTCATGTTCCACATTATAAGAGAAAGGTATTATAAATAATTCTGATAAATCTACAAATTAGTTATGGACCCTTTTGGTACATGTAGGAACCATTCTAGGGCTTGTCCACCCAAACTTCTAAGGAACAATCAAATTAGGTAGATGTCATTGTAGATGACCTCTTGGCAAGCCATGAAGAATTATTTGATGAATTATGATGGATCCTATTTCCTTTTTTTTTCAAATTTATGTGACTTTAAATGAGTAGGAAAGGGGATATTTAATATGGTCTTGTCAAATGGATATGGACAAAGATCTTCAAATTTGTATTTCTTACTTTGGTTTTCTGTTTGTAGTACCTGAAGAGCGTCTTTCATTGATTTCCACTCTTGATTAGATGGAGTATTTTTATGTGGTGTTGATGTATGATTATTTTTGGAAAGATGTTGATTAGTGTTATATTTTAGGGGCATAAAGACCCAGTTATTATATTTGGGCTTCTTAAGGATGATGGCTTTGTAGAGCCTAGATTAGTATTGGTTTGTTGTTGTTAGTTGGATTGAACTTGGTTATTTGATTGGGTAAATTTGAGGGTAGAAATAAAGATAGAAATAACTTAGATGACTTGTTTAATTTGATCAATCATAAAATGGTTTAGGCCTTGATGGGGTTGATCTACTTGAGTTGATTTCTCTTTACTAGTAGACAGAGGATCTAGATAGGGGTTTTCAATATTATCTTGGTCTTGATCCGCATGATGACTAAAGGTAACTCTATCTTTCTCTTGCACATTTTAGTATTTGTTGATAATGAGATGTGTTATATCCTTTGAGGTGTAGCTAGGATTTAAATGAGTTTTTATCTCTAATAGTCACAAAAGAAGGTCATATTTATTTTTAAACAGGTGTTACTCTAGGTGAGCTCTTACATGATTAGTTTTAAGCTAGCCATTGTGGGTTTCATTATAAAATTCAATATGGTTAGCATCGCTATCAGTATGACCATCCCATTCTTAATCAAATATGAATGTATTATTACAAAAATTACTATCAATGGATAAATTGTACCTAACTCGACTCCTAGTAATAGGTGCCATGAATGTTAGACATGATTGGATTAGTTGGATTGATTGATGTGATTTAACTTAGTCAAATTGGTTGGTTTGATGTTTTGATTGGGTTTTTGATGTGGACTTTGGATGTAATTTTAACTCAAGTCAGGTTTGGTTTAAAAACTAGATTTAGATTTGACTTGGTACAAAAGGTTGGATTTGTTTAGACTAAGCCAAATGGATTGGTTGTTTATGATTGTTTAGATGTTTGATATTTTTGAGACAAATTATTTTTTTAGGTTTGGATTAAAATCATGACTTGGATAATGTTTGATGTTTGATTTAGTTTGATATTTGATGTTTGACTTGGGTTAATGTTTCAATTTTTTACTTTGTTTATTTTTTTTATTTCAATTTGATTTTAGATTAGGTATAGTACCAATTTGACACATGGAGGATAAATCAATACATCAAGAACAAGCTTGTATTATTTAAGTGGGTGTGTAAATGAACAATGGCCCATTGATCTACCCCTAAATTCAATGGGTATGTTATGGGTGATCTTTAGGAATACTATGCTCCTTGCACCATTATTTGATATACGACCAAGATGTATTAAGTTAGGTTGAAACACATTGATCTAGGTGCACCATATATATACATTTCAATATGGTAAGGTCCAATTCCATGATGCAAAGATGTTTTTTGGGGCCTAGATATTGGAGGATGAAACCCTCTCACTTCATGGTGTCGATAAAACAAACAACTACTTAGCAAATAATGACAACTCCTTAAGAGTTTATATACCTTACCAGAACATGGGGTTTGTCAAAACACTAGGTGACAAAATTTAATTCACCTGACCCTAAAAATATGAAAATAAAAAGGGCAGAATTTGTTTTTGATTCCCAATTTCACCTTGTGGCATGATGGAAGAGCGTACATAGCTTGAAATCAAGATTGGATACAAAAGGCCTTGGTCATTACTAATTCCCAAGTTCACCTTGTGGCATGAGGGAAGAACATACATAACCTCAATATATAAACATACATAAGCAAAACATGCATAAAATCAAGCATAAATGATTAATTAAAATTAAAATTTTGAATGTGTATGTTTAGGTTTTGATAATTGATATTTGACTACAAAATTTTGAAATAAATCAGTTAGTAGTTTGTTTTAAATGTCTTTGGAAAGTGTGTACATTCAATAAATATTTTTAGTATGAAAATGTGCATACATCATTTATCAAGGTGCATATGCTGACCCAAGTTACACAGATGCTATGAGGCATGAAAATGACATGTCATATGTGTAGACAACATACAGAGAATAAATAGATAGAAAAAACATAGACTCTAAACAAAGACACAAAAAATATGTTATGTAAGACACAAATGCTATTAGAATTGCAAATGATGTGATGTGTATTTTAGTAAAACATAGAAATTATACATGCATGCATAAATGTAAATGATGAAAAAATACATAGAAATGATGTTATACAAGACACATACACCACAAGGAGTGTAGATAACACTTCATATGTGTAGGTAGTATAAAAAATGAAAAAAGATTCAGAAGTGCAGACCTTGACTAGAGAAGCATAGAATATGTTATATTGAATGTAGATGTTCTATAGGACATAAATGACACCAATTTGGGAACGTAAATTTAAACCTAAAAATAAGGATTTTGTCTAGAAATTGACCTAATTAGATCTTAAAAGATGACCATCTAAGAATAAGACACCTAATAATTGAAATGGTGCAAATAACTATGAGATTGCATGGTCTTATTAGTCATGCCAAAATGTATATCACAAAGCAAACCATTATCAAGCATTATAAATAGAAACAAGACAAAATAATACTTCATATGCTAAATTTTTTTCCAATGAATATCCATGATGAGAAAAGAGGGAGATAGAAGCAATACCTTAACCTATCAATAGAGAAACTAACCCTTTTGATTTTTAGATAGTGCTTAATTAATTTATGGATGTAGTTACATGTTGTAGAGATCACACGATCAAATGGAAAACACATCCCCTTGTCAACTAGATGATTATATTGATAATTGATTACCCAAATGACTATGATGATTGATATTTGCTCTTGATTTTGACAACATATGGCTAGGCACAATTAGATAGATGTAAGTGAAGGGTTGAGCTCCTATTTATATTTTTCTTGAAGTATATGGACCATTGATCTTGATATAAGATCAATGGTTGAGAATGATTCCTCCTCATTTAATGAGAGAGGTTAAGAAAAAATGGTGGGGAGTTGGATATGTAAGGAGTAGCATTGATTGAGAAATGGCCTCTCTTTACACTTTGTCCCTTGTAGACACCTAAATATGGCCACTAATAACCTCCAATCAGGGTTTTGATCAATTCTTACTAAAATACACAATTTGGCCTAAAAACACTAAAGCACATTAAAAGCTTTAAACCTGATATAGTCAAGTGTTAATTTTGGCTAGGGGAATCCCTAAATGGGGTAGTGCAATTTACGAGCCAGCTAACTTTGATCAGATTTGTCTGAGTCAAAATGCCAATTTTGTACCTGGGTGCTCTGAATTGCTCTTTCCTATCAAATATCTTGCACAAGACATGTCCCTTTGTTATTTTTCGTTAGTAACATCCTAAATGGGATAATAGATCCAATGCATCTGACATTGACTTCTAATTCCAATCCAATCAAATTTAGGATGAATAACAAGGCATTCTGATCAATTTGAGTAATTTATACACAAGGTGCTTAATCATGCTTAAGAGCTAGTTAAACCAAGTTAGATCTTAATCAAGAATTCCATGGAAACTTGTTGAATACCTATTTTTAGAAATGAATATTGAATATCTACATCATCAGGTGACCTCATTTCTTCAAAAGACATCCCTAGGCCATAAATGCCATAAATATTAGGATTCATGCCTCTTAATTGCTCCTCTATCCAAAATATTGATGAGCTTATTTATGAATTTTAATTGTAAAATTGGATTAATCCTTAGCCACACATCTCAATCCTGAGATAGACAGTTCAGGTAGATTCTACCCATTTGTAAAAATCTACAAATAGGAGGCCTTTCCACATGAAAAGAGAGCTTAAGGTGTGCAAAGTTATAATGTTGAATTGTTTCCAAAGCCTAATGCCAATTAGTGTTATTATGCCCAAATATTGAGCCAAGCCAAGCCAAGCCAAAGCCACAAGGTGCCAAGGAGAGATGGAGGTAGCCAAGCTTCCATTGATGCAGACTTCATGAGCACAAACCAAGTAAGCCACTACTACAAAAGCATTTGGAGCATCCAAGGAAGGTGAAGGATTCCTATTTTTCCTTGATTTTTAGTTGTGTTTGTAATTTTTTTTTATTAAGCTCACCCTAGTAACTAGGCATTAAGGTGTTAGTTTAGTGTGTTTTTGTCAATTTATTTTGTTTATTTTGTCACTAACACAATACTAATCTCCTCTTCTTAGTCAAATTCCTAGTTCACATAATGGCATGCCTGATGGGACTGAATATCTTTAAAAAAATGATCACAAAGATCTTTAAAGAAACCTACTAATTATTTCCTTGCATAATATTAAAGTAAGAAGCCAAAAAGAGTGAAAATATTGAGTAAAAACACATTTTTTTGGAAGTCATGAGTTTGTTCTAACATAGTCACAGAATTGTTACTATGAGTCGTGAGACTATCCTACAACTCACAATATTATGTTTAACTATTTTTATTTTAGACTAAATTTGTGTTTCTATGCAGGTTTAATAATACCACTACTTTTAAAGTGGTGGGATTATCTTGTAACTCATGAGGTTGTCAAACCAAGTCATAGTATTGTCTAATCACTAGCAGGTTAAGCGACAATACCACTACTTTTAAAGTGGTGGGATTATCATGCAACTCATAGGGTTGCCAAACCAAGTCATGATATTTTCTAACTGATACTAGGTTAAGTGATAATACCACTACATTTAAAGTGGTAGGATTGTCCTATAACTCATGAGATTGTCACGGTGAGTCACGGAATTGTAGTGTGTAGAATAGGCCATTTTTTGGAGCTTGGTTTGGGGTCATCTGAACCCCGTTTCTAATAATGATTTTTTTTAAACCATGTGTTTTTTCCTAAATTTTCATAATATTCCATTATTTTAGCTTAAATTCGTATACTTCTTTCAAAAAACCTCATTTTACCCCAAGTAATAGGATCGTTGTTTGCAATACCGTAACTCTAAAAGTTGTGGAATTGTCTTGCAACTCACGATATTGCACTATGGAGTAGCAAGATTGCACTATGTAAAAAACTTGAGACTTTATTTTTCAAAGTTCATTGTTTCAAACTGAATTTAGCTTCAAAGTTAAACCACTTGTTAACATTTTTCTTATAGGACCAGCTTGGAAAATTATTAAAACATGTTTAGGTCATCTTTTGCATGCTTTAAAATGAACTAGGAGCATTATTTTGGTGCCTAATGTAACATTTAGGTGCTTAAGTAAGTATTTTTTTTAGCATTAATTTTCAAATTTCACAATCTTAAGACCAAAGGGTCAAAAAAAACCACCACACCTTTTGATTTGGGGCTCAAAAATGAACTCATATTTCAAAGCTTTTGTGTTCACTACTTGTTTCAATTAGCACTTTGTATTCAAAAAATACAAGGATGTTGTGTGTATGCTCTTCCATTTGTCCCCTTTAGGGAACCCTTAGAATCAAAATCACTTTCCTTATTTGCAAATTTCCTAGTCCAAGGCATAGAAAGAATGTCATCTAAAGCACTCCCCAAAAACTCACAAAAGTATTGGGTGACCTTGACAATGACCCTAAAGTCTTTTTATTTTATGCTTTCTTTATTTCATGTAAACTTGGCTTGTGAGGGGGATGTCATTACCTCCCACAAGTTCTTTAAGGAAGATTTAACCTAGATTTTCACCTCTCGGTACTGAATTCATTTGGATCCATATTGTAGTTGCACATGGGATGTAGTGGCACTTTGGACATCATACTATACTGAGCAAATAACAGGATGTAGTGGTTGTAAAAAGCACTAGACCTTTTTGCAACAAGCTAGTGATATAGACCCAAAATCCATGTTTTTCTTTTGCATTGTTTGATGTGAAAGTCATTGTGCAATTGATTCCCCTAGAGACATTTGAAAACTTGTAGATCTTAGATAAATCTCTCCTTGCTATGAAAGTATTATTGGTGCAAGGTGCACCTAAAGGTCCATGTTACAGTACTATCATTTGAGAGAATGGGTGCTATAAAAACCCTTCTATATAATGTGTATTTAATTTATGGATGAACACTTAAAATCCTCTCAAATGATGTATATTGATGGATTCCAAAAATACCAAGCAACCTTGTGAGTTTAGGATCTAAGAGCGATTAATTAGTTGGTTTTATCCTAGATCAAATTCTTGTTTAGATTCAAAACTTGGTGTAAACAAATGATACAAACCAAAACACATGGTCCTCATTTTCCTTTGAACAAAGAGGTGTTATGTTTCCAACGTGAAATCATCAATTTGCCTTGTTCAAAGTTAATCAAAACTTGGAGTCATATCATCCACTTTGGCACAATTATGCTACCCAATTGACTCTAGACCTTTGCCAAAGTTTGTTTAAGTCCTTCATTTATAATTTAAATTTAAAATTGCACCTTTATAAGTTCATATAGTTGATGTGTTAAGTGGATTCACCCTTTTCACTAAACTTGAGGGAACTTAGGTTTAATTTCCAATTTGGGTTGAAGGTCATTTAAGACTTATGATCATTATCACCACTTGATAAACTTAAGCCATTTTTTGCTAAACACTTGCACTTTAAGTATATGTACCACAACATTTTGAGTCAAGAAAGGTAGTTTTATGCTATAAAATTTGTGAGAAATTATCTTTACCTTAGAGAGTTTTTGAAACAAGAATTTTATCACATATTTTGGGTAGTCTAGCATTGTTATGCTACCCAAAACATTTTATATATTATTTCATAGGCCCTCTTGCATAAAGTTCAAATTTTTTCCTATATTTTCAAAGCACTCTGAGTGTACCTTTGTGAACCTTTGTCCATTCACTTTTTGTCTAGCTTCTTTGTCGAAGGAACCAAGTTTTATACCATTATTTGTGAGAAAATAAACTATTCCAAAGTGCCTTTTATTTCATACCGTATACCTATTTGATCAAGTCCATGCCCAAGAATCAAATGCCTAGTATTTGTTAGAAGTGTTTCACATTTTTTAGATTAAATATTTTTTCTATTTTCAAAGTCTATATTTTGACGCCATTTGGCCAAGAGTCCTAATGCATGCCTTGTTTGAGCCTCGCTTTTAACACTGCATTTAGCCAAAAGACCTAACAACTTTTAATTTCCTAGATTAGACTGATTGGAAACACTTCGACCTTAGCATTTGGCATTTTGATTTTTGGTTCATTCACTTAATATTTTTTGTGTAAGATGTGTAATGTTAGACACTTAACATTAGCTTGAATTATCACAAATCTTTACATAAACCTTTTGATCTTTTTGATGAATCTAGACCAAGTTTGAACGCCAAATTTTAGACATTGTCCTTTTAGATTTTGTATAACTCTCTTCCCTTTCTATTGCAAAGCATTGACTATGGATCCCAACATGTACTCCTACACTCATAGTGGACTCATGTACAATCCAAGGATTAGTAATGTTGTTACATAAGAAAAAATGGTGCAAGACCCTTATGCAGATTATATTGCTTATGAGATGGATCCTTATCCCTCTTATAATAATCAATTTGGGGCACAAAGCTAAGATCCATTGGCTAACTATTTGGTTAATACACCACCTTATTCATAACAAGACCAAGAAAAAACCACACAATACCTACCTACAATTCCCATAGCTGAAAAACTAGTTCTACAACAGTCATGCTCTACTAATATGCCTTCCACATATGATCCATTTTTATTTGAGCATCATTTATTGGAGAACAAAGATGAGATTTTGGTTAGAGCCATAGAGGTAGGGGCCAAGTTTCCAAAATACTTCCCCTATGAGAATTTACCAAGCCTAGTAAGAATTCCCCACAACATAATTTATGATCAACAAGCTTCTTTTATAAATCCTTTGGCTCTAGTCCAAACAACATATCAGGACCCTAATATGCCTAATAGAGGCAAAAACCTCATGGAAGACCACTTTAACCAAATGTAGATGGCATATCAAACCTACTTGAATCTAGCACGTAATTTCAATTAGTTGACCATGGTGAGCAAACCTCTTATTAACTTAGTTCCTTCAATAGAAGTTTTGATAGAGTTAACTAGTCAAGACAATCAGAGTTTAGACCCATTTGTGCAAAACACTTTGGTAGACAACTTGTTGCATATGCCCATTATTGAGGAAGTGTCTTCTACTTCTACATAGAATAATGAGAAAAATATAGTGGACAATATCCAAGCAACATCCAATCTAAATCAAAGTGGTAATAACACACAAAAAACTAATCAACAACATGTACCTATAGTTAATACCAAGAGTGGACCATCATACCAGGGAGTAGGAGTTTCTACATCCCAACTTCAACCAACTGCTTCATCAAACATGCAACCAATAAGATTAGGTAGTCAAACAACAACCAATGTCATGCCTCAACAATATAAGGTGACAAATCCTACTCCCCCTCAATAAGTGATGAGTAGTATTCCATAACAGTAGGCATAATCTAGTGTACCAACATAACAGAGGCCAAATGTATTGCCACCTCAACAAGGGACAACTAGTGTTCCACCTCGTCAGGTAGTGAAAAACATACCTCTTCAATCATAGACTAGTGTACCAATCCAAAACCAAATGATGACTAGCCAACAATGTGTACATATTGGTCAATGGCAGATGTTGAATCTTCAACATGTGGTCACTTCCCAATAAGGATTCATGTAATAAGGAGGATCCCATGTTTATCACGTACCTACTAGACAACAATCAGTTTAAAATATGCCACAAGTTTAAAGACAAGGTCTTCATTCACAAGTTCCCACTCAATAATAAGGTTTGATTAGTTGGAAACATGTCCCTTTTCAACCATAGAAAGCACAGTATAGTTATATCCCTCCATCCCAACTATAAAATCCTCCAAGTCAAAACTTTATAGCCAACCCAAACTAGAATATCTCACAACCAAATTTGCAATTTCAAGTACATCCTAAACTGCATATGCATATTCTTGGTCTATTTCCTAACCAAACCAATGTACCCCAAAAAATCTCTCCATCATACCCCGATCAAAGTGTCCCACTTGTGAGATCCCAACCATCTACCCAAACCAATGTTTTCCCTCAAACCAATGTTCTCTCTAGTTTCCTAACCCAAGAATTACAACAAATGAAGGATGCAATTGCTGCCATTCAAGCTGGGAAACAAACTAAAAATTTTAAGTTAGATGATGTTTGTTCTTATCCATTCAACATGGAGTACTTGTAGATACCATTTCCTTCAAGATATGAACCACCTAAATTTAAAAAATATAAAGGGAAAGGTGACCTTAAGGCCCATTTAACCAAGTTCTTTATCACATGTCAACTAGTGGCATATAGTGATATATACCTTTTGTTGTTTTTTCTAAGGAGATTGGTTGGACAAGCCTTGGAGTGGTTCTTAAAGTTTCCTAATAATTTAGTAATATATTTTGATGATCTTTTTTATAAGTTTGTGCAACATTTTTCCTATAATCTCAAACATGAGATTTCATTGGTTGACTTGACATAAGTGAAACAAAAATCTGGTGAGAGTTTTTCAAGTTATCTACAGTGATCAAGAGCACTTACAAGCCGATTCACCCATATTTTACTAGATAAATAATAGTTTTTGTATTTAATAAAAAATTTCATAGTGAAATAGCTTATCATTTGGAACTATAATGTGCACATACTTTCAAGGAGATCATCAACAAAAGCTTGTTAATTGAGCAAGCCCTTATTAATAAAGGGATCATCAAGATTACATCAACTAATCAAAATCAAGGTACCAATCAGGGAAGTGGCCAAAACCAACATCCAATCCAAGTGCAAGCATCGCAACCAACATAGGCCAATAACCAAGATAGACCAAAGCAATTCAACCACAATAGGAATGTTTTGGGTAATAGAGTAACTGAGTTATGTCATGTCCAAATAGTATAAACATCATTTGTACCACCTTTTTAGTTCACTCCTACCCAACAACCTCTTCAACCAATGCCACAAGAACAACAACAAGAACAACAAATATAACAACCTTTACCATTACAAACCCCTCCTCCAAGGAGAATTGTCCCTATGCATCGTGTCTTTAGTGACCTAAGAGAGCCTATTGAGTTTGTATTTCACAAAATTTCCACTGCTAATCTGATTAGTTGGCCTATACCAAAACATTGTCTGTAAGGCATTTCTTATCCTGATTGGTACCATAAAAATGAATTCTATGAATATCATCGAGTCAATAAGCATAATCTATGAAGATGTGTGCAAATCAAGCATTTGATTGAGAATATGTTAGATAATGGGGAGATAAAATTATATAATGGTGCTTCCACCTCTAATCAAACTATTGGGATTTATCAAAACCCCATTTCATAATATCACACCCAGCAACAACATAATAATTAGCAACAACAACACCAACCGATGCAACAATAAAATCAATAGTATCAAAATCAAAGGCCAAACTTTTAGAATCAATAAAATCAATAACAAAACCCATAATGTCAAAATAATAGATAAAACCAAGGTCAAAATGATAACAACTAACAAACCTACCATGTAGTTTCACATGACTACAGCAGGGTTGTAGGTCATATTATAGAGGGTAGCATTAATACCATCTCTATTAATCCTAAACTAAACACTAATCAATCTAGACCATTGATAAACAATATCACTCAACCAAATTACATGGATAATCCTTCTTTGACCTAGGACCACACACAAGCGAACCAACAAATTAGGAATTCCACTTTTAGACCTTATACCGATAACTCACCCTTGCCACGTGACCAGATATAAGTACACCAGCAATCAAGACTTATCCTATCTAGTCCCATACCATTTATAGCATTTTTTAGCAATCATGGTCTAGCATCTAATCCTAATTTTCTAATCATAACTTTGAGGTCAAATATTACTATCCTAGGCCCACAACCATCTACCACTTTTCTTATTATCCAACCAATTATTTTGCCTCAGAATAAACCATTCACCATTGACCAAGATAAGAAGTTTGATATTGTGGAACAATTATAGAAGACACCAGCATAAATCTCTATTTTAGATTTGTTATGAATGTCAACAATCCAAAAGAACATTTTGAATGAGTTTTTAGCTCAATCCACTATTACTAGTGACATATCCCCTAATAAATTTCAAGCTTTGGTTAGACACCTAGCTCCAACCAAAAAAGTCACATTCAACCAAAGTGATATGTCTTCCCTTGGCCTATTCCATAATCATCCATTGTACATATAAGTTTATATAAAGAGGCATAAATTGAAATGTGTCCTTATAGACAATGGATCAAGCCTCGACATAGTGTCTCTAAAGCTCATCAAGCTTCTTGGGTACACAATGGTAAATCTCCAGCCAGAAATGATAATTATCAAAGCCTATGATAATAAATAAAGAGAATCACAAGCCACCATTAGCTTACCAGTTATCATTAGGCCTTTAACCCATGATACACTTTGACATGTGCTTGATCTTGAGTTGTCATATAATATGCTTCTAGGTAGGCCTTGGTTACATGAGATTCATGTAGTCCCATCAACACTACACTAATGTATCAATTTCTCCCATTCAAGGATGGAAGTGAATATTCTAGGAGATTTACACCCATATGAACACTGCAAACATCTTGAGGTTGAGTTTCAAAGATACAATTACCAATATGGAATGATCCCAAGTTCCAATCAGGATAAAGGAAAGGCCATACTTATTGATCCTCCACAAGATAATTGCATAAATCCTAATACCTTAAATTCCCTTTCCCACATTCTACCTCATGAAGCTTCCAATCATTTCACCATTTCAGATAATGGCACAGGGGAGTATGTGACCCATGATACCTTCCATATTTCCTATCTTCCTCAAAATCCAAAGACCTTTGGATGACTTAAAAATGTTCCACACATGTATTGGCAATAAAAGAACAAATATAAGGGACATGTCATGTTTGTACCAATATCTGGCCTATAACTAGACCCTCTTAAAGGGGATGAATCATGGTTGTATAATGACAATGAAGTTGATTTTTATAAAAGTGCAAAGTATCCTATTTCCGATAGGATCATGAAGCATCAAGATTATGAAGGAAGAGACCTAAGACTAAATCAAAAACCATTGAGCCAATTTCCATGACTAAGTACAAAAGACCTTACGAATTTGGATTTAAACCACTTGGGGGTGACCCCAAATATCTTATTCACATTCTATCACCAGTGACTAGTGATGATGACGTTGACAGTGAAGCAGAGTCCCATCATAACCTTATCTTTGATGACCTAGCTAAAATAAACTTGTTTACCTCTCATTCCATTTTTTGCACTTACCCCAGTCATTCATAATAACACATTACCATTATACTATCCCCAATTGATAGATTCAGATCAACAAGAATCTAGTTTACCAGTTGATGAGTTTCAGAATGATGAGACATTTTATGATTTTATATGCCTTAAAGACAATGTTATGTTGGGAGATCATAAATAAAGATTCTCAATTACATTATATCTTGAAGCCTATTTTGGAGAGCAGGTGAACACCCTTAGCCAAAAATAAATAAATAAAAAATGGAGGTCCCAAAGTGAAAATCTCTTTCAGGCAGTTTTTGACTAGGGAAAAGTAAAGAAAAAGGCAAGTCTAGTGGTGAAAACCTGTTTCAAGCACCATTAGATGAGGGTGTTCATTCTTCTTTGAATTTAGACCAGGAGACCACCAATGATGAACTTGCTTATGGATCTGAGTTCAATTTTGCACAATAACAAGTATTTGATCAAATTCTTCAAGAATTTGTTACTATTTTTGTCACATGGCTAGATCTCCCATTGGGGGACTCAAATTCATCATGCCTAGAAGATGTTGAAGATCAAGTCCTAATAAAGGACCCTGATATAGTCCAATAGATCAAGTCTTTTCTTACTATCCTAGAAGACGGTTCAACCCTTCTAGTCAAAGATACAAAAGAGGTAAACATTGGCTCTCCATCAAACCCAAAATGGATAAAATTAGGCATGTCCCTTATTGATGAGGAACGTGAAGTCTTTACAGCTCTATTGAGATAATTTGTAGATATCTTTATATGGCCTTATTTTAACATGCCAACTTTGGATCCTGCCTTGGTTCTGCACCACCTTGTGGTCAATCCTGATGCTAAATTGGTGAAATAAAAATTGCATAAGATGCATCCTCGCATTACTATCTTGGTAAATAAAGAGTTGGAAAAACTCTTAGAAGTAGGATGTATCCGATCCATTGACTACTCAGAATGGATATCCAATGGTGTACCTATTAGTAAAAATCTTGAAGGAATCAAAATTTATACTTATTTTGAGACATAAACAAAGCTTGTCTTAAGGATGACTTTCCATTACCTAATATTGAAATGATCATCACCTCCACAGTAGGTTATGAAATGCTTTCACACATGGATGGCTTTTTAGGATACAACTAGATCAGAATAGCACCAGAATACCAACATAAAATAGCATTCACCACTCCATGGGGAACATTTTGTTATTAGGTAATACCATTTGGTCTAAAGAATTTTAGAGATACATATCAAAGGGCCATGACTATCATATTCCATGATATGATGCATAATATTATTGAAGACTATGTCGATGACATATTAGGAAAATCTAAGACCAAGGTCGACCATCTAGTAGTGCTACATAGGATATTTGAAAGATTACGAGAGTACAAAGTTGGACTCAATACAAATAAATGTGTGTTTTGAGTAACCTTAAGAAAATTACTTGGCTTCATCATGTCTCATAGAGGCATTGAAGTTGATCCATCCAAAGTCCATGATATAATTGAGATACCACCACCAACCAATTTGAAATAAATCTATAATTTGCATGGTAATATCCAATCAATTTGATGCTTTATATCTCAGTTACCAGACAAGTGTCATCCATTTACACATCTTCTAAAGAAGGGAGTTGCATTTCACTAGGATAATCACTACCAAACAACTTTTTAACAACTCAAAGACTATCTAGTTAATCCACCTATTTTGTTACCTCCTATGTCAAGAAGGTCCTTTTTGTATCTATCAGCTACCAACAATGCCTTAGGGTCACTTTTGGCTCAACATGATAACAATGAAAAAGAGTATACAATATACTACTTAAGTCATACATTGGTCACATATGAACTCAACTATGTACCTATTGAAAAAGCTTATCTAGCCATGGTCTTCATAGCTCAAAATTTGTGCCATTACATGTTGAACAATAATACCATGGTCATTCAAAAGTAGATCCTCTCAAGTATCTACTATCTAAAATAACTTTACAAGGTAGAATGGCTAAATGGATCATGCTTCTTAGTGATTTTGACATAGAGTGACGAGTGTCATTCAACTCCTCATTTAATCAATGTTTAATTGATGTCTTATCAACTAGGGCTGGTGTCCAAATCTATCTATAGTAAGGTGTAGGATGGTAAATCTAGAAGTCTACGAGTGGGGTTGTTTGATGGTCCTATTCTAACTTTGACTAATGAAAGAAATGTGTCTTAAACTACTTGATTCACTCTTTTGCTAAAAAGGAAAAGATGTAACTATTTAATCAAATGAATCCACTCTTTTTCTTGAAAGTAAAATCACACTCATATTTACGTTTGCATGTAAATAGAGATATTTAACTTAATAAGGAAATTTACTTTACACGTTTGCTGTAAAAGAAAACACACTTTGCTCAAAAAGGAAATGACTTTGGAATAAAGAAATGCCTTTTGAACTATGAATTTGTTTTGATGTTTTATGAATGAATGCAAACATTATCAAGATTCTGATTAGTTATAACAACGAGTTAATATAACATAACATAAATACCATACATAATTCCTTATTCCAATAAGAGTGGGCCCTTGCTCTTCTTGGACTCAGGAACAAAGATTAATCAATGTTAGAAATTGAAGTGATAATTCATAAAATTGAAATGATTATAATCTGTCTAAAACTTGTAATATGTTTGTACATATCTTTTATCTATTCCCATTTTTTAATAACAAAAGTCTTACATTTTATACTAATATTATCAACTCAAAATAGGATGCAAAGAGATAGGATTCCTTGGTCGATCCACTCATCCAAAAATAGGAGATTGGATTTTCAAGAGATCCAATTATTCTAATGAAATAGATATACTATCCTATAATAGTCCTAAGATCAAAATATATACAAATTTATCAAAATTAAATCCTACAAAACAATAGGCCAATATTTTCCTCATTTAACTCCAGCTGGAATGATTCTCTCTCATCTTATCTGGCCATCAGCTTCCCTATTTGTAGCTTTATCTTTACAAAATCCATGGAATTGACCCTATAGAATCAGTAGGAATGAGCCTACAGATTCCATAGAAACAAGCCTGTGAAGTTTGTAGAAACAAGCCTACGAAGTCTGTAGAAACAAGCCTATAGAGTCTACAGAAACAAGCCTGTAGAGTCTGTAGAAACAAGTCATCTGTGTGAGTTCATAGTTCTATTGGATGGAGATCAAAATTGAACTTTCACTATACATCACCTATGTCTTCTTCTTGAACATTCTTCACAATAAAAATCACTAAAACATGTTATGTATTAGGCATTAATGATAAAGTAAAGGTTTAATCTTTGGTTCAATATAAACAAGACAAATATCTACTTTCTATGTAATATCTATCTATCAATCTATGATTTGCATAATATAATATCCTTAGAGAGATGAATTAAGGGAAATAACATGTCAATAATGATCCATATTCTGATATCATCATCTCCCTCAGGCTTTACCTTTTGCAAGTCTCATTGTAAACATTCATTTGCATTTGTAGCTCTTGTATTTAATTTTCAAAATCTGACTCAAATCATAGTCATCAAATTCATCTATTATATGCTTGTCTAAATTACTTATAAACCCCTGATGTTCTTGAATCATTTATTTCCATATATTGAATTACTCCTCTAATTGTGGAGCACAACTCTGCCATCCTGGAATAAGTATAATCAACAAAGGGGGTCTTTATCTCATGCCAATCCATGTCTTTTCTCCTCCAAAGTTTATTACCTCTATTAAGATTTCTAAAATTGAGGTAGCTCTCCTCATACTCCATCTTAAGTTATTTGGAGACATGACCTCTCATCTTCTAAGAGGCACTGAAAGTTGGTCCCACCTTTTCACACTTGCAGTCACCATTGAATCAAAACTCTGTCTTGAAAATAAGTCAAAAGAAATATCACAACCATATAAAGCTTGTAAATAATGATTTTTAACTTCATCACTTCAACAATCACAATTAAAATTCTTTCTAATCAATTTGGGGATAGAAAATGCTAGTCTGATACACAATCATGTAGTCTTAGCATGATTTGTATACTCCTTAAATCTAATTTTCCATTCTAGTTGATTTTTGAATGTAGAATGCAATGCCTAAAGTTGAAATTCTCCTACATGAAGGTTTATCAAGAACTTATTGTACTCATGGTCTCATATGATCAAATCATGCAAATAAAACTCACAAATAAATCATGTTGATCAGGTTCAGCACTATAGAAAATTTCTAGAAATGTTGTTGGCTATAAAATATTGTAAGGAAGATGACAAGAGATTCTCAGAAGCTACTATCTATAAAATTGTTCAAATAAAAACAAACTATATGTAGGATAAATAGTCCTATATGCCAAAAGAGATTCCCCTAATTTGCATGCATCATACAAATTTTCTTCTAAATCTTGGACCTTAGCTTCTAATTCTTTCTTTTTATTTTCCAATATTTTGTTTGAAGAAGTTAAAATTTTGTTTTTCTACTTGACTATGGAATATTCTTCTTCAATTTGATTTAGCATTTACAAGGTAGGAATACCTAGACAACTTGTTTGACAACTTCGATCAACAAATACCTTAGGAAGAGAAGGAGCAACATTAGAAGGCGCTTAGAAAGAGTTTACCAAACTCTATAATCTCCTATTCTCTTTCTTCAGATTTTCTACATATATTTAGAGGTCTATTTGTTCACTTTGATTTTTCTTTATTTTTTCTTTTAATCTGTGAACTTTTGTTGTATGATTAGCAAATGTTGTGTCTAATTTTTACACCAACAATGAGTTGAGATGATCCTTATTCTATAATTGACTGATCAAGTCAATAATGTCAGTTGTTTGTTGTTTCTCTAGAGCTTGAGCTTGAAAAAGCTTCAAGGTTAACTACATAACAAGATCATTTAGATTAGATGACTCTCCTTTCTCATTTGTGTAATTCTAGAAGCACATATTATAGTTTTAACTAAAATATATGGTTGTTCTACCATATTTGATTCTTCTGTTGTGATTGGATCTTCTCTTAGAATTGGCTCTTCTATTATGATTGGAGAGTTCCTTTCAAAAGGAGTTTCTTCAACATCTACAGTTTTAGGGATACTTTGATGTATGAGGGAATGAGATACCTTTTTAAGACTATCCATAATGTCTATAGGCTCTTATTCATCTTCATCTATCAGAACCTTCTCCTTCTTTTGGTCACTCTCTAAGGTACACTCGGTTGTCTTTCCTTTTCAACCATCAAGCCTTTGATCTTCTCAAGTTTTGTAGCAACCTTTTATTTCAATTTTCTTCTTCCTGACAAGGAAATTGGTTGCACTACAGATTCCTAAGGTTCTTGTGGGGACCTTGAAACTATAGGGATTTGAGACCTTTTGATTCTTCTTGAAGAAGAAGAAGAAGGGATTTCTTTTGAGACTACAGTCTGTGATTTTTTCTTTGGAGTTGTTTTCTTAATTGATGCAGCAGGTGGAGATGAATGTTCCTATGGTGAATTTGAAGTCTCCTATGTAGGCAAATTTGGAATTTGTTATGTTACATTGTTCTTAAATTCCTTCTAGACCTCATGTCCTTTCTGAAGGAAGTGATGTTGGATAATTACTTGAATAAGGCCATGGTGCCTAAGAGTAGCATTAGGAGTTGTAGTCATAATTTTAAGGGTAACATATAAGAAGGATGTGAGGTTAATCTTGTAATGAGAGTTTTGCCTCCCATACTTAAGTTGTATTAATATTTTCATGGCTTCTCCTCCTAAAAGACTATTTTGTCCCTCACAAATGATATACTTGAGTACCTACTTGGCTACAGATTTCCAAGGTTTAGGAGGTGAATTTCTATGAATCCATTTTGATTTTCCCTTAGAATATATTAGACACAAAGTCCCAACCTACTCATTACCATTAAACTAAATAATTAAATCACTAAATGGAATTCTACTTGTCACTCTCATTCCCTCTTCTGTAACTTGTATGATTTGACTTATAATTTAAGTTGAAACATGAATAATAATGCCTTTAACAATTGAAAACTTAGGGGTGACATTAGTGATGAATTCTCTTACCATTGTTTCATGGAAACCCTAGAATTTTTCAATGAAAGGTAGCCAGTCATTTGCTCTAAACACTACCATAGAAGCTTTGTCTTTGTGAAGCTTTGCTCCATTCTTCAGCTCTGAAGTTGTTTTTTGTCCCATTTCTACTCAAATTTATAGACAACTCTATTTCTTTAACTCAGATTAGGGTTTAAACCAACTTCTGTTGAAATTTTTAGGTAATAATCATTGAGAACCTATAGAAATGAAATGTTTTGTGTGAAACTCCACAAATTTATGAGTCCATAGTTTGACATGATTACTTTATACAATTCAGCGCCTCACATTTCTATGAAGTGTGCTAGTTGTTTTGTCAAATTATTACAAATTGTATGAAACAATGATGTGGTACATTGATGGTGATAGCTACTTATCATTTCATTTAAAACCCATTTATGATGTCCCTATCATTATAATTATTGATGATGTAATTGATTGTACCAAAGCTGTATAGGTCATCATGATGTAGACATACACCTTTGTCATCTTGTTTGCATGTTTATCCATTATGGTATGTGTCATGTCATTCCATTTTGGAAGGCTCAAGTTTGGGTCATCTCCATAGAATAAATCTTAATTAAATCAAAGATAATTATTTAAATAAACATAAATAAATAGAATATATGTCTCACTTACTTTTGACCTTAGATTTATCCTTTGCTCGCCATTTATCTTGCACAAATAAGTTTGCATGGATTAGTCAACAAGTGTTGAAAGAACAACTTTTATTGCATGGAGAAGACCAATCATGGTGACATGATGAGATTATCTTTTTTTTTAATTATATATTTTGTTTTTGCCCTTTAGCCAGCCATTGCTGGTTTTCTAGCCAAAGCCCTTTTTGCAATGCATAGCTAGCCAACAAGCTGGTTTTTTGGGTATGTATTGTCAATAGTGTCCTTAGAAGGATTTTCACTATTATTATTATTATTATTATTATTATTATTATTATTATTATTATTATTATTATTATTATTATTATTTTGTTGTATGCAGGATCACCAAGGAGCAAGTTCTCTGAAAGAAGCAAAGTCCCCCAGAACAGCTACTTGATCTTTTACCTTTTGAACAAATTCTTATTTATTGAGAGGTTTTTGATAAAGTTTCAATCTATGTCTATTGACTAATAGAGATCTTCTATTTTTATCAATAGGTATTAGCTTAACATAACTATTTTCAAAGACCTCCTCAATCTGATAAGGTCCCAACCATCTCATTTGTAGTTTTCTTTTAAACTATTGAAATTTGGAATCAAACAACAGTACCCAATCTCCTTTCTAAAACATCCATTGCTTGATCTATGAATCATGCCAAACTTTTCTTTTATGTTGTACCCATTTAGTTCTTTTTAGTGCTTCCATCCTCACCTCATCAAGTTGATTAAGCTGTATGAGTCTTTCTTTCTGTATTTATTTTAATTCAATCCCTACTTCTACAATTGTTTAAAAAGTTTGTAATTCAAATTCAACAGAGAATAAGGGCTTCTTACCATAAACTAATTCATAAGGTGAAAATCCATTTGTTGTTTTCCAAGTAGTATTAGAGGCCTAAATAGCTTATGGTACTTTATCTACCCAATCCTTTTTGTTGGAATTAACAACCTTGGTTAAAATGGTTTCCAATTCTCTGTTGGTGACTTCAACTTGCCCATTAACCTATGGATGGTATTGAGATATTTTTCTATGTTGAGTTTGATATACTTACATGAAATGCTTTAACATTTTTGACATAAACTGTGGTCCTTGATTTGAGACTATCTCCCTTGGAGCACCAAATTTTTGTATAATTTTAAAATATAAGAAATCAGCTACCATCTCTTCTCTTGCATGAGTTGATACTTCCACTTCTACCTATTTGGTCACATAGTCTGTACATACTAAGAGATATTCTTTTCCTCTAGAAGGAGGATCTAAAGGACCCATAAAATCAATTTCCCATTTCTCAAATGGTTCTAAAATTAATTAAAGATGAGAGTGTAGAGTCATCTCTGTTGAAAGAGTAGGCTATCTAATTCTCTGATAAGCATCACAATGTCTGACATATCTTTTTACTTGTTGATAAAGGTGAGGCCAATAGTATCTTGCTCCTAGGATTTTGTGTATGGTTCTTTGAGCTAAGTAATGACCTCCTCTTGGTTCATCATGACAAGCTCTGATGATATCATAAGCTTCAACATTTGTCACACACCTATGAAACACATGGTCAGGTCCAAGTTTGAATAGCATTTCATTAATCCATTTATATTTTTGTGAAAATTGCAAAGAAAACTTCCCTGTGGTGAGATAATTGGCTATATCAGCAAACCACAGAGATTTTAATGAAATAAAACATAGTTTTTCTCTAGAAAGTCATCTTCCACCAGTTTTTCCTCACCTATAGTGTTCATTCTTGACAATAAATCAACAACCACATTAGACTTCCCTGGTTTATCTATAATAGTAACATCAAATTCTTGTAAGAGCAACAACCATCTAATAATCCTACCTCCCACAATTGGTTTGTTGGTAAGATATCTAATAGCTGAATCATTTATATAGACAAATACCTTGTAGTCTACTATGTAGTGTCTAAATTTGTTAATTACATAGACTACAGCTAAGAATTCCCTCTCAGTTATGGTGTAATTTCTTTAAATAGGTGTCATGTTTTTGCTAATATAATATATAGCATACATGTTATCCTCTTCATATTTTTATCCAATGACTACTCATATTGTTGTATTGGAAGCATCTGTGTATATATGGAATGGTTAAATCTAATCTGATCCTCTCAATATCGGAGAAGTAACAAGTTTAGCTTTGATGGTCTCAAAGGCCTGCTGGCAACTATCACTCCATTCGAATGTACTATTTTTTGTAAGCAAGGCAAACATAGGGGCAGCTATTTGGCTAAAATTATCTATGAAGCATCTGTAGTAACCAGCATGTCCCAAAAAACTCTTAATTTCAGTTTGTGTTTGTAGAATGGGTAAGTTAGAGATTATTTCAAACTTCTTTGGATCTACTTGAATGCTTTTTATAGAAATATGGTGTCCCAGCACTATTCTTTCATCCATCATCAACAAATATTTCTCATGGCTCAAAGATAATTAATGTTCTTCACATCTAATCAATACTCTTTCTAAGTTAGTAAGAGCCTCTTCATAAGTTTCACCATGAATGGTGAAATCATCCATATATACTTTAACAAAATTATTTGTAAGGTCAAAGAATATTGCCAAAACTACTTTTTAGAAGGTTACTAGAGCATTACAAAGTCCAAATGGGAGTACTCAATAAGAAAAATTTCCCCAAGGGTAGGTAAATATGGTTTTATTTTGATCTTCAGTTTCCACTATTATCTGGTTATACACACTAAACCCATCTAATAAAAAAAATACCTTGTTCCTGCCAAGTTGTCAAGAACTTGATCAATGAAAGGTAGAGGAAAATAATCTCTTAGTGTTGCTTTGTTTAGTTCTTTATAATCTACACATACCCTTAATTTTATATTTTTCTTAGGTATAATTACCAGGGGTGAAATCCACTGGCTATCTGAGATGGGGTAAATAAATCCAACTTCTAGCAATTTTTGAATCTTTGTTTTGACTATCACCTTTAATGCTAGGTTTATTCTTCTTTGTGGTTGTCTAACTGGTTTGATAGATTCTGTGTAAATGTGATGAGTGCATATGCTAGGGTGAATTCCCTTCATGTTGGTATAATCCCAAGTAAAAGCCTTGGTATGTCTTTTTAGTACTTCAAAGAGTTGATCTTCCTCTTCATTTGTTAACCAACTATTGATGTTCAAAATCTTTCCAGATAATACCATGATTGGTTTTGTGCCTGGGTAGTTGGATTCTATTTGCTTGAATTCACTAATCAATGAGTTTAGAGGATGTGGATGAGGAAGTAGCTTATGAAACATGGTTATATTATCAACAAACTCTTCTCTAAGAGGAATCAATCTTGCTAAAGAATAATGGAATGCATCTAAGAAATGAGTTTGTTATTCTTCTACCAATTTCCACACACTTTCCTGAATCAATCCATGATCATATGGTGAGAAAATAATAGAATAAGTAGAAGTGGAGGTTTTATAATATTATGTCTGACCCAAGAATCCTAAACTGAGGTAGTTCATAGTTTCTGAACTGGTAGAGTCTGTAGATTTTGGACTGGTAGAATCCATAGCTTTTAGACTAGTAGAGTTCATAGCTTTCAGACTAGTAGAGTCCATAGATTCTAAGTATATGTCTCCATTCAATTCTTTCAAGTGTTTCTTAACTGTGATCATAGCTAAGGAGGAAATGTTGTTTGATGTGTTATCTAATTCATCCACCCAAAGTTCTTGTATGTGATTTGTTGATGGTTTTGCAGGAGGATACAAAAAGATGCATTTGAATTTTAACCCATTAGAAATGGTCATGTCTCCTGACCTATAATCAATTATAGTATCCAACCATGGTCTACCTAAGATTATGGGATATCCTAGATTCTTTGTTTTAGGTTGCAAGACCATGAAATCTACTAGATATTCCCAAGACTCTATTAGTACTTCAACATTTTCTATAGTCCCTTTTGATTTATTTATAGATTGGTTCACTATTTGAAGAATAGTAGTTGTGGGTTGCATTCTCATAAGAGATAATGTATGAAGAGTATCAGTTGTCATAACATTAATTATTGCTCTCAAATATACCAAGACGTTAGTAATTTTTTTACCTTCGATTATGACTATGATCACTTGGCTTCTTCAATTTGCATATTTTGGAACTAATAGTTTTCCTACTAATAAATCAACAACTTTTTCATCAACATGAATGGTTCCTAGATATTTTTATTTCCTCCCACGTGTCTTGATACAAAGGTTTTTGATGATCTTATTCAATTCAAGTATATCCCTAATAGCTTGTAGTAAGGGTACCTCAATATTGATCTTTTGCAACTCATAGACCATGTTTGATTCTGGTTTAATATCAATTTCTTTTAATCTTTTAGGAAAAAGAACTATTGGTGTAGTAGTGTTTTTTTTGTTTGCATCAAGGCTCATTTTGATTTCAGCTTCTCTAGTGTTTAATTGAGATGATTCTATTTTTTCTTTTTTATCAAGTATCTCAGAAATAAGAACTGAAGGTTTTTGTATAGTTTTTTATGATCTTAAATGTATTTTTGAATAATCAATAGCTCCAACATTCATTGTCTCTTCTTTTTTATTAACATAAATAGGTGTTGGTTATTTATTTTTTGGATTTGCTATTGGTTGTGTAGGCATTAAGGGTTGATCGATTTGTCCTTATTACTGAATAATTGGGAGTGGCATTATAGTTTGATGTTAAAGTGGTCTTCTTGGTTGGGTGAATTGTTGATGTGGGTTCCACTGCATATTCCATTGTTGATATTGATGTGGCATCCATCACTATTGTGGTACCCATTATTATTGTGGTTGTGGTTGTGGCACCATCCATGGGGGTGTTAGCATCCAATCTTGTCCTGCCCATGGATTTTGGATTGATGGAATTTGAGGTTGATTCCAAAAAGGTGAAGGAACTAAAACATTTGATGGTGCCATTCATAGATTAACTGGGTTTCTTGCATTAAACTGTCCTTGAGCCTAGTTTTGTGGGGCTAAGTTTTATCTTTGAATATAATTTACTTCTTCAGTGGACTAGACTTGTGTTTTCATTTGATTTTTTAAAATAGGTAGAAGGGTGCAATGTTTGGTATCATGATCTATTGCATCATAAATCCCACATGATGAAACATTGGTTTTATCTATGGGGCAATCTCTAAGGGCATGTTTATGTCTGTACTTAGGACAGTAGATTGCTAAGGGTTCTGTTGCATTTGCCTTAGCATGAAGGCCATCCAAATTACTATTTAGTGTAACCAAAATATCCATCTTTAGATTGGCAAATTCTTCCACTAGCTTACCCACTTCATTAGATTTCCCAAACCTTCCTCTCCTAATTCTAGGTTTTATTCAAGAGTAGTTGGTACAAAGCTCAAAAATATGATTGAAAACCAACTTATTTATATCTTCACCTCCCATCAGATTTAAGGCATATCTAGTATCTTCATCCAACCCTTTTAATAAAACCAATTTCTGAACTTCTTCAGTGAGTGGATAATTGCTTCTTTTATGAGTGAACATGAATCTATCTAAATAATCCTCGAAAGATTCATCCTCATTCTGTTTGATTTTGAAGAAAGTCTCTTTTTTTTCTCACACTTGGCAGTAATCTTGATACTTATTTAAGAATTATATCTCCATGGCATCCCATATCCTAATAGAATCGCTAGGTAAACCCATGAACTATCTCATAACTACATCTTTAAGTGTAGAGATAAATAGTTTTAATTTCTAGCTATCTGTTGTGTAATCATAGGTTTGACATAGCACCTTAAATTCAAACAAGAATTGATCAGGGTCTTCTATAGATCTTCCTTAGAAATTTGGTAGATTAGCTGGTGAAATATTTTTCATGGGGGTTTGATCATTAGGATCTTCAACAATAGGAAAGGAAAAATTCCTTCCTAGTTGTGCAAGTTGATTATTTTTTGGATTTTGTTGGAAAGCCATATTTTCTTCTTCTGATGATATTTCAAAGATGGGATGATCTTCCCACTGAATATTTGTGGTATCAGTTATGGGTTGTTCAACGTTCTCAAAATTTTCTTTAGTTATGGATTTTTTAAATGCTTCTTCTAAGTCCTTGGCAATTTCTAAATAATTTCTTCTTGCAAGAGATTGATCCTAAGGAATTTGTCATATGGTGCTTGCTTGTGGCGATGGCTTGGTTTCTATTCAAGTTTCTGAAGATTCTTGTACATAAATTTCACTCGTGACTTGTGGTTCACTACTCAGAGATGTTGAAGGAGTTTTAACTTGTGTTCTTGGTGGAAATTTTAGGATGAATCATCCTTTAGAGTCTCTAGAATAATACATCAATTTATTGAATTTTTTTGCGATTTTATGGTTTTAACAATTTTTTTCTATTTTTCACTCTAGACCAATAATTATTACCTTACTAACACCTTGTTCCCTACAAATAGTGCCAAAAATGATGAGTGTCATTTAACTCCTCATTTAATCAATGTTCAATTGATGTCTTATCAACCAGGGCTAGTGTCCCAAGCTATTTGTAGTAAGGTGTAGGATGGTAGATCTAGAAGTCTGCTTGTGGGGCTGTTTGATGGTCCTATTCTAACTTTGAATAATGAAAGGAATGTGTCTTAAACTACTTGATTCACTCTTTTGTTGAAAAGAAAAAGATGTAACTATTTAATCAAATGAATCCACTCTTTTGCTTGAAAGTAAAATCACACTCCTATTTATGCTTGCGTGGAAATGGAGATTTATTAACTTTAAAAAAAATTTGTTTCACACATTTGTTGTAAAAGAAAACACACTTTGCTTAGAAAGGAAATGACTTTGGAATAAGGAAATACCTTTTGAACTGTGAATTTATTTTGATATTTTATGAATAAATTCAAACATTATCAAGATTCTGATTAGTTATAACAAAGACTTAATATAACATAACATAAATACCGTACACAATTCCTAGTTCTAAGGAGAGTGGGCCCTTGCTCCTCTCAGACTCAGGAACAAAGATTAATTAATGCTAGAAATTGAAGTGATAATTCATAAAACTAAAATGATTAAAATCTATTTAAAACCTGTAATATGCTTGTATGCATCTTTTATCTATTCCTCTTTTTTGATAACAAAAGTCTTACATTTTATACTAATATAATCAACTCAAAATAGGATGCAAAGAGATAAGATTCGTTGATCAATCCACTCATCCAAAAATAGGAGATTGGATTTCCAAGAGATCCAATTATTCTAATAAAATAGATATACTATCCTATAATAGTCCTAAGATCCAAATATATACAACTTTATCAAAAACAAAGCTTACAAAATAGCAAGTGAGTATTTTCCTCATTTGAATCCAGCTGGAATAATTCTCTCTCAACTTATCTGGCCACCAGCTTCCCCATTTGTAGCTTTGTCTTTATAGAATCCATGGAATTGACCCTGTAGAGTCGGTAGGAATGAGCCTGCAGAGTCCATAGAAACAAGCCTGTGGAGTCCATAGAAACAAGCCTATAGAGTTCGTAGAAACAAGCCATCTATGTAAGTTCATAGTTCTACTAGATGGAGATCAAAATTGAACTTTCACTATACATCACCTATGTCTTCTTCCTGAGCATTCTTCACAACAAAAATCACTAAAACATGCTATGTATTAGACATTAATGACAAAGTAAAGGTTTAGTCTTTAGTTCAATATAAACAAGACAAATATCTACTTTCCATGTAATAGTTATCTAACAATCTATGATTTGCATAAGATAATATCCTTAAAGAGATGAATTAAGGGAAATAACATGTCAATAATGAGCCATATTTTGACCTCATCATAGAGTATGTCAATCAGAAAGTAATCAAAGGACATGTCCTTGTAGATCAACTTATTGAAGCACCCCTTGCAGACACAAAGCTATTCACATTTCATTTTCCTGATGAATCCATAATGACCATCATTGACACACCTCTTCAAGAGCAACATTGGAAGCTATATTTTTATAGTTCATTTATTGCACATGAATTAGGGGTAGGCCTCTTATTTATTATACAATAGGGGGATCTAATCCCTAAATCATTTAGAATCAGTTTTCCTTGTACAAACAACATGTCTGAGTATAAAGCACTTATCACAAGACTTTGATAGGTAGTACAATAGAACATATCTCATCTCTAATTTTATGATGATTCTTAATTAAACATCAATCAGGTCACAGACCATTTCCAAACCAAATATGACAAGTTGGTTCCATATAAGGCTATGGTCGATACCCTAAAGCAACAAATTATAAATATCCAATTTGAGCATATATCAAGGGCTAGTAATAGAAATGAAGATGCTATGGCTATTATTGGCTCTCTAATTTGATAAATAGACCAAGCTAGAGAGTATCAATTACTCATCAAGAATTTGTTAGCACCAGCTCATGAACCTTCAACCATTGCAATGATTTGTGATATTGTTGGTCCTAATTCTATCTAGTACTCAAACATTTACAACTACCTTCATGACCAATTTCTACCACCTAACCTATCTCAAAAACAAACCAAAGCCTTTTTCATCATTCCACTTTTTATACTCTACTTGGATCCACCCTTTACCATCATAGTTGTGATGGAAGTTTGCTTCATTATTTAACTTTGATAGAGTCTACACTAGCGTTAAGAGAAGTTCATGAAGGGGTTTGTGGAGCTCATTCTAACAGGGTATTCCTATCCAAAAATCTCTTGTGTATTAGTTATTATTGGCCCATGATGGATGCATATGTAGCTACATATGTAAAGACGTGTGATAAATGTCAATGATATGCTAATTTGATTCATGCCCTATCCCAAACTCTGAAATTGATGTTGACATATGGCCATTTTCTACATGGTAACTTGACCTCATTGCGACAATTAACCCCACTTCATCTGATAGACATAAACATATCCTTACCACCACTGAGTATTTCACTAAGTGGGTTGAATCTATACCCCTCACGTATGTGACTAGAAACCTAATTTTTAAGTTCATCTTCAACCATCTCATTTGCCATTATAGTATCCTCTCCAATATTATATATGATAATGGAAGATCATTCAAGAAAAAGGATGTTGATAAGCTATGTACCAAATATAACATCACACAACATTTTTCTACAATAAATTACCCTCAAGCTAATGGTCAGGCCAAAGCATCAAACAAAACCATTGTCAATATTCTCAAAAATATTATCAATGATGTCGGTCATGATTGGCACCTATAGATATTCACTACCCTTAAGGCATACTATACCAATCATCATACTCCCATAAGAGCCACTCCATATTCACTTGTTTATGGTACAAAAACCATCCTTTCCATTGAGGTCGAGTTGTCTTCACTATTTATATATTTCAAGTATGTCCTAGATGATCATGACTATTGAGTAGCTCCCCTGACAGAGCTATAACTACTTGATGAAAAATACACAACTAAGATCAATAATCTTTAGGCATATCATAGCTAACTCAAAGGCCACTACAATCAATGTATCAAGTATAGAACATTTAAACCTGGTGATCTTATTATTAAAGAAAACCAAAAGAATACCACAGCTGAGAAGAAGCATAAATGTAAATTCAAACCAAATTGGATAGGGCCTTTCATCATTACTATAGATTATATATTAGGAGCATATAGGCTCACCACACCAAATAGAGATGAACTTACTGAGTTGATGAATATTACTCACCTCAAGTGATACTATGCTTGAGTGTTATGGTGTATTGTCTGTAAGGATCATTTTAGTTGTGCCATTTTATAACTATTCTTGTTTATACAAATATCATGCTTATCATTCATTTTAGCCCATTCCATCTGCTTTACCATCCCATTCTATCGATCAAGCATGTTTTGAATCCTATCTATGTAGTATGTTTGACCTTGGTTTCACCATTGGTTGTACCTTTTACCATCAAGGAATCTGATCATTTTCATCATTTGTTTCCAATACTTTAGATAGAGATCATATTTTAGAGTAGTATGATAGAAGTTTCAACAGTTGCATCCTTCATTTTTTATTCCTTTCTTATCACCGTCTTGCTATTAATTATAACCACCTTTGGGAAAATTAGTACCATTTACCTATGTCATTTTGTCCTATTTATAACTGCCTATGGGAAAACTAGGGGCAACATTTGTTTATTGAGGCTTGACATACCAACTTACCACTTCTTATGCCATATTATGCCTTTTTACCAACTGTGCCTATTTTATTTGAATTAACTACTACACTAGTCAAACTCCTCCACTATAAGGTGGAGCTATAGTGACTTGAGGTCCTACTTTGGGACTATGTAGGTAGTACTCGATATTTCTTGAGGTCAGCTCAAGTACCCTTTCCAACCATGCTCTCATTATTTTGTGAGAAACCTAAGTTTGAACACTCTCATCATTTTGTGAGCACCATAAGTTTCCATGATCTCACCATTTTACGAGCAACCTAATTTTAAACGCTCTTGATATTTTATGAGCTTGAATCGTCTAGTGTCTCATCATTTTTGATCGAGTTGAGATACTTCAAAAATTCCATAAACATTTGTAAACTCATTAGAAAAAACCAAAAACATTGACCACTTTTTTGCCTTAAGGATTCTGGGAACCCTTACTAAGTTGTAAGAAAAATCACTCATTTCTTAGTTTCCCCATCCTTTTTGGCCTTTTACTCTCACACACTTGCCATTTTGCAAGACCATTCCTATTCTTATATCACATCCATTTTGTTTGTTTTCATCAGTTATCCTTTTCTTCCCATTTCTTGGGAGAACTACATTTGGCCTAAAGTTTTTATTGGTTATTACATCCATAGAACTATGTAGGCAGTGTCCACTTGCCTAGTGTATATGGAGACAGCTCAGCCACCCCCTCCTTTTTATTCTATTCCCACTTTTTTTTCAAATGTTAAGTTGTCCCCTATTTTCTAGGGGCAATGTTCATATGGTTTTTATTACATTGTTTGTTTGTTTGTTTCTGCATATTATGTTTATTTGTTTGCCTATTTATTTGCTTTAAACATTATTTCTTTGATTTAGTTTGTGTGTGTTCATTGAGTGATTCCTTGCCCACACTTATACTCAAATCCATCCATATTCATATGTTTACATTATCATCATGGTTAATATCATTGGTGAATTGTTTTTTATTGAGTATTTGATTACAGGAGTCAGTCCTCATGCATATTTTGGCCAAGTCCTCATGATGTTATACCATGATGCCTACCGACACATAATATAACAAACTTCAGCATTAAGAAGTCTATTTAGCAATGGTGACATCAACATCTCTTAAGCACCAGCATCTCGATTCACTCCCAATCATATCCCAAATAGAGTAATTAACCATGAAAGAATTTTAACCTTTATTAGTTTTAATAAGAATCTTCCTACTAGTAGGTTGTTCCAATTCATCCTTACACTCTATGATTTAGTTACCCTCATCATCAACTGATCAATCATGTTTGCCATAATTGGGGTCCAATGATTATAACCACCTATGGGCAAATCATTATACACCATCCCACATGCATTTCTCAATGATTATAACCACCTTTCGGAAAATCATTGTGTTGTCATGACTTTACATTTTTTACCCATATAGGGGCACATTATTATTTTGTTTGTCCATCCTAACTGGGGCAGCTCCATCTTCTCAATGATTATAACTACCTTTGGGCAAATCATTTTTTTATCATACTACGTTGCCACTATTGGGATACAATGTTTATAATCACCTTTGGGCAAACCATTGTACACCATCTCACTTGTATTCTTAGTGATTTTGACTACTTTTTCAATATCATTATGTTTTCACCCCATCATCTTTTCTTTCTTTGGTCCCCTCATTTCACTTCTTTATTTTTGAGGGACTATTTGCCAACCTACTTGTGCCAATCATTCCCTTGAGACGTCATCATACAGTTAGTTTATCATCATTGTAGTTGTAGGCATACAAGACCTTTTCATTCTTTGAGAATATGTTACTATGCTTATAGTTTGCAATGCCTTTCCAAACAAGGGCAAACTATAGACACCTAAATTTGCCCATCAATAACCTCTAATTAGGCTTTTGACCAATTATTACTAAAATACACAATTTGGCCTAAAAACTCTAAAACACAATAAAATATTTGAATCTGATATAGTAAAGTGTTGATTTTGGCTAGGGTATCCCTAAATGGGGCAATGCAATTTATGATCCAGCTAACTTTGATCAGATCTTTCTGATTCAAAATTCCAATTTTGCACCTAGGTGCTTTGGATTGCTCTTTCCTATCAAATCTCTTACACAAGACACATGCCTTTATTATTTTTTATTGGTAACATCCTAAATGGGATAATGGATGCAACACATCTAACATTGACTTCTAATTCCAACTAGTTGAATTTAGGACCAATAATAAGGCATTATGATCAATTTGAGTAATTTGTGCACAAAGTGCTTAATCAAGCTTAAGAGCTAGTTAAACCAAGTTAGATCTTAATCAATAATTACATGTAAACTTGTTGAATACTTATTTTTAGAAATGAATATTGAATATTTGTATCATCAAGTGACCTCATTTCTTGGGAAGACATACCTAGGCCATAAATATACAACTATCAAGATTCATGTCTCCCATGCCTCATCAAAGCCCTTTCATGCCTCTTAATTGCTCCTCTATCCCAAATATTGATGAGCCTATTTATGAATTTTAATTGGAAAATTAGATTAATCCTTAGTCACACATCTCAATCTTGATATGGACGGTTCAGGTTGATTGTACCCATTTGAAAAAAATTATAAATAGGAGGCCTTGCCACATGAAAAGAGAGCTTAAGGTGTACAAATTTATAATGCTGAATTGTTTCCAAAGCCTCATGCAAATTAGTGTTATTTCGCCCAAATATTGATACAAACCAAGCTAAAGCCATAAGGTTCCAAGGAGAGATGAAGGTAGCCAAGCTTCCATTGATGCAGATTTCATGAGCACAAACTGAGCATGCCACTACTACAAAAGCATTTGGAACATCCAAGGAAGGTGAAGGATTCTTTTTTTTCCTTACTTTTTAGTTGTGTTTGTCATTTGTTTTTGTTATTAAGCTCACCCTAGTAACTAGGCATGAAGGTGTTAGTTTAGTGTGTGTTTTGTCAATTTGTTCTGTTCATTTATCACTAACACAATACTAATCTCCTCTTCTTAGTCAAATTCTTAGTTCACATCCCTTACATGGGATTTTAGGAAGATTTGATGACAAGTGGGTGATGATATCACCAATTAGAGATGACAAGTGGATGGATTTAATTTTTTAAATGTTTGGATAATTATATAAATTACATTTTTCATAGATTTTTAGATTTAGGATTAGTTAGCTATATTGATGTTATTTGATAATTAATTAACACTAATTTAGCATTTACAGGATTTTCTAAGGTTTATTATACAAATAAGATTCACCGATTAATTGATTGGTGGTGATGTTTTCAAAGTGATGATTTGATCTAGGATGTGGTTGCTGTAATTGTTTTAGCCTAAATTTTCACCCTAGAGAATTCAATGAGACCTAAAATTTAGGATAACATGAAACTATCTCTACATATAGACAAACAGCTACAAGAGATAGATCTCTAGATTATGGGCTAGCTCCCTTTATCTATATTTTAGGTTCACACACTACCTTGGACTAATCACTTGTTTGGGTGAAAGGGAAGAATGAAACATAAAATCAACCTATACTAATGAAGGTGCTACACCAAATATATTTACACAAACATACTTACATTTACACTAAGAAGGTAGACTGCTAAAACTGATCTCAACTCAAAGGTTCTTCTAACATAAGTGTTTCTACATAAAGGCAGATTTCTATGTATTTCCAAGGGTGAGTAACTAAGAGGTCTGATCTTAGACACTACTAATCTCCTTCACACTTTAAAATACACCTAACAAACATATACACTTCATGAGACCTATTAGAAGAAATGATACTCACATAATGCATACAAGAGTAGAATGGAAGGAAAGAGAAAACATTCATCACTTGTCATCCAAATAGACTACTTGACATACTTAGGCAAGAATTACAAAGACTAAACCAGCTTGAGAAAACTTTATTCAAAGGAAAAACAAGATTTCAAAACCAATAGGGCTTAACCATACCAATTATGGATTGTTTACAATGTCAAAATGGCTTCAATATATAGAGCATAGGAGAAGAGATATAAAAAGTGACGTTGAACAGTCATCATGACAAGTGTCAAGCCTTGAAGACTAGTTATAATGCAAGGAGCTGAGTTAGAAAACAATTCATGAAAATCTCTTGAACATGTGTCAATTTGAAACATGGCATCTTCTTGAAGTTGGTGTAGGGACACTCTATGTCCTTGAAATTGCCTTCTTGATTAGGAGTTCACTTAACTACTTAGAATTACCTTAGAATTTGTTGACAAATGTGCTCTAACTTCATAAGATGTAAACATGATTTTTTAAGTCATCATACACCCCTCAACTAATGACCTTTTACTTCCCAATTGTCACTTACCTTCTTACAGTTATTCACTAGCCCTCTAGGCCTCAATTCTCACACTTATCACTATAGTAACTTACACACACTCAAGGAGATTCATTACAAGTATGTGAGGTGCCTATTCAATACTTATTTATCCTCTGGTCTATCATATAGACTTCAATGAAAACTCTAATGACACTTCTCACTTCTAATTTGGTAGTCACTTTCTTTCTCACTATTCCATTCAAGAGTTCCTGCAATGACCAACTTAGCAGAGGATTTTTCATGAATGACTAAGGTGAGAATTAGGTTTGATGAGTTATAATACTCTATAAACATCTTCCACAATGATTTTAATTTGTTTATTCCCCTCTGCACCTTCAATTCAACTCATATCTTATAGAAAATATAGAATTGTATTCATTTGTATAAGTGAAAATATGGAATAACTGAGTGGTAGGGAGCCTGGGGGAGTGATAAATAGATTAAAATCACTTTCAAGGCCAATTTTTGACTTATATATGCATCTTTCTTCATATATTTCACATCAAGCTCTTATAAGGGTTTTAGGTAATTCAAGTTCTTAATGATGATTCATAAAGGTTAAGCCCTTAACCTTCAAACCAATTCTACTAAGTTCAAGTGTAGGACCCTACTCAATTATCCATAAGATATTGAGACACCATGCACATTGTTCGTACATATATGAGTGAAATAAAATTCTTCTTGAGTTCTTGTTATGCATTCTAGACACCCTTGAGACAAGTTTAGGCCAAAATGAGAAATTTCAATTGTCTTTTACAAACCACTGGGTCCAATCAATCCTCTACTCTCCCATGAAGGTTATATATTTTCTTTGGGAGATCATATGGTCATATGAATGACATTAGGCACCATGAGGTTTCATGCCTAGTTTTAGACCTAGAAGGCATAAACTATGTTTTTGAGTATGTGGCCACTTATGAGTATTTTTAATGGATATATAGCCTTATAAATACTTTTTACCTTCAAATAAACCCTATACATCATCTTAAAATTCTTCCAAGACTTTTCATTTCATCCTCTTACCTTTTATGCACTAAATCTACAGATTGAATTGATTGTGAAGTGCCTCATGTCTAAGATAAAATAGAAAACACTTCCTTTGTTATTTTGGCCAAAATAAGACCATGGAGATATTTTTTAGGACATGAGGACCCTCTGTGCTAAGTTTCAAGGCTAGATTATACTCCTAGATCCTTCAACATCATAAACTCTCAAGACTAGTTATAGGCCTGTTAGGACTATGTGCAGGATTTTGCTTGACTAAGCATGGAGTTAGAAACTAGTTTAGTTGATCTTCACTCTAATTCCTTTACCTCTAAAAATCACATGAAGTGTGATATCATTATTTTTAGAGTGGTATATGCATTTTCATATTCATCCTATATCTTTGTTCACCAACCAAACTATATCTTTCATTGGCCTTAGCTAACTTGTAGGTCTCACCTCAAATTGTAGGTGCTTATTTAGGAATATAAGGGATTTTTGTAGGTGGTAATATGTATTTGAGCACTATGTTTTCACCTCTTTGATTACTATTAAGGTTATTGGGTCCATTTCACATCTTAATATACTCGTCTTTACCTTGAGACCATGCTCTATTCTCTTTATCAATACAATAGGAGTTGCTTGTAAGTTACGTTATTCATTTGGCCTAATGACACCACAGTTTTTTGAGTGTCTTTAGTAGAAACTTGACTAAGTTGAAACCTCACTCAATCATCATCTTCTATTGACAATAAACCTTCTCTTATGTTAGGATATTACCTATAGGCCTAGGATTTAGGAAATAAGCCATCAAGCTTACACAATCCTCATAAACATCCACCATGGAATGCCATTGTGTATGAGTAGAATCTCTTTCAGAGAAGTTAAGGTAAAACTTCCCATTGAGCAACTTTCCTCAACTCTACACTTTTCCTTCAGCATTGTGAACATTGATTTAAGGTATTTGATCTTAGGTTGAGGTCTGATGATGTCTCACTATCTCAATAAGTATATGTGAGATTTATCTTGTGGTTAAATATGAGAATTCCCATTTTTTGAATGTCTTTCAACTTTATCCAATTCTGAGAAAATAGATGTGGATGTAGTATTTGATACTTAGCCCTACATTATACTATCACCCTTGAGGTCTCTTAAATGCAAACCCTCAATGGATAAAATGACTTCCATGTGTTGAGGGGTTGAAAGAAAATTTACTACCTTGACCTAAATCTACTCATAGAAGAATGAAAACATTGTAACTAGCAAACATTGTTATGCAGAGTTCATTGATATTCACTCTTAGCACAAAAGAGTGATTGTACCTATCTATTCATGTTCACACATGCCATACCAGCCAAAATCAACATAATAAGGATGAACATACTCTGAAATTCCACATACATCACTTGGTTCACATAGACTAATGCAAACAAATGATAAAAACTGAGATGTTGGGGTTACATAAGTAGTTTAGAGGTGTTAATAGTCTTAGTGATTGTTCATACAATACAGAACACCAATATTGAAACCATGACCATGAAATATAATTACACATGGACCCCTAACATCCACCAAGTTCATTCACTTCAACTCTTCTTACCCTATCCATACCAACTAAAAACTGTTGACCCTTCTTGCCCTATCCAAGAGAGCGATAGGAGAGAACAACTAGTTTTTGTCCATTTTGGATCTATTGAAGTTAATTTAACCTAAAAATAACCTATGGGGATCCCAAGACACTTCCTTAAAGCCTTCACATGTGCCAGATGATTCACATTAGTCCATACAACATCTAAAACTGCCCTTTTTGCAAGTGATCTTCATGTTTATATGTTAAACCTGTAATGTTTTAGTTTAAAAACTATACTCTAATATTATCTGATAAGGATTACATTATATTTCATCTTGAAACATTTTTTTCTGATGTTAAACCATATATTTTCATTTTAATGACCAAAAGGTGGCATAAAATGACATAAGACAAACTAGACAAATGTGACCAAGGTGAAAACATATTATATGACATTTAAGGTATAATTCGACCTCACTAATGACCATGTGACCACTTTAAAACCTAAATACCTTATGAAAAGTTTTAATATGTAGGGTGGTTGACTTAATTTGACATAGGGTAAAATTTAGTCAACATTTTGGCAAGTTATAAGGGGTAGCATGCCTGTTATGTTAAGGACCAATTACCTTATCATATCCTTGGAAAATGGAGTCACCTATGTACTATAATTGAAATTAAAATTCCTTTAAATAGACACAAACTCACACCAACACACATCAAATAAATAAACACACAAAATAAGACATCAAGACACACATTTTTGATCTCTAAGAACTTAGGGAAAATAACCAGAACATAAGCAAACTAAACTATGTACAAACTAACCTAAAACAAATTTTATCCTCCTGGATCAAAGGGGAAACTTGCACCATCCTTTTATCCATGTTATGAAATAGTGTATGAAGTAATTTTCCTTGTGAACTTTGGTTTTGATGTCCTCAACTCCTTCATGCTTGCCACTCTCTTTGGCATGACCTTCAATGCAACAATAATAGCTGCAAACATATCACCTATGAAGGTGAATTGTTCTTACACTTCAACAACTTGCTCATGAAATTTTTAATGTTTGTTTTTATCTCAATCATTATCACTAATTGACTTATAGGTACAACCTATATCCTGGTACTTTGAATATTGTCATGTTTTACTTCAGAAGGCAATGCATCTTCAATAATGTATTCAACTTGGATAGTAGGATGTATAAGCCTTTAAAGGACCTCAAATTCACCACATACCTCATTTAATCTTTCCCATAAGTCATCTAGTTTCATGGATTCATCAATAGCTCCATATTATATTACATTTTTAGATTCAACCTCTTGATCATTCTCATAAATATCAACCAATTTAGCTGATGTGATGTCCTTCTCAAGCACCTCTTATCTCATATTTTTATCAAGCTCTTTGTGAACAGTTACAACATGGTCTATATCTTCTATTTATTTACTCAATAAGGTTGACTTGTGCTTGTCTTCACCTAGGGGATTCCCTATGATGAACTCTTCATCATAAAAACTTGATTCATCTTCTTAATAAACTAAAAACTTAGCTTGATTCTCTCATAGGATGGGTTCTCCTTTAAGAAGGGATGTGGTGGGAGGGTGGTGAATTGATTCATGGGTATGAGGTATGATGGATGGATCATGAATGGGATTGGGGATGGAGGGAGAAGTTATTTTCTTAAAATTTGGGGTCTTGGAAATGAAAGACTCTTGAAATAATTATTAAAGAGATATCAGGTTCAATTGGGCTATAGACATCTCATTTTCTTAAAAAAACACCTCACCCTTCTCATAGCCTTATTGAGGCTCTTCAACAACTACAACTTTATCTTCCACCTTCTCAACTAAATCCTCTTTTTTACATTGAAAATATTCTTGGATAGACCTCTAAGATAGACAAGCTATAGGTTATTGCAGATAGGGCAATGAGGCTTGATCAAACCCAATGTTTTCTTTCTTGACATCAATTTCTTGGTCTTCACTTTCTTCATCTTTATATCCCCAAGACTTCACTACTTTGTTCCAAGTTGGATCTTTGAAAATATTAGGCTCTCTTGGAGGCTCCTCTAGATAATATTGAATGATTCCATGAGGATAAGGGACACAATAAAATTGATATGGAATATAAGAAGACCCTTGAGGAGGGATAGATATATCTTAAGAGAGACTACTTCTAAGAAGCTGCCTCTTAAGAGCTTGGACTTATTTTTATAAAGTCTTGATCACATCATATTATTCATGACAACATTATTCATAGGCTTGTTCATAAGGCTACTCAGTAACATCATGATCATATGGAGAAGGAACAGGTTGACCATAGGGTGATCATGGCCCATAAGGATGATAAAGACCTTAAAAAGGTTGTTGAGGGACATAGTGTGGGGCATGATAAGGTTGGTATGGAGGTATATAATATTAACTCTCTTAGAAATAAAAATAAATGACTTTAGTATAAGATATTATGCTTACCTTAGGTATGAAACAATGTACTAGTCTATCACTAAGAGTCAATTATTGGAGTTACCATATATTGTAGGAAGTAGACTATTATAGACTATTGTTGTCAAGACAAACATCCACCTTGAACAAACTTCTTGGGATTAATGTCCCACCAAGTGTACCAAAACTATTATATCCCAAATTTTCACCCTAGATAAGCCAATGAGACCATCTCAAATTTGGGATAACAAGGAACTATCTCTGCATATAGACAAGATACCAGAAGAGATTGATTTATAGATTATAGGCTAGATCCCTTGACCTATGTTTTAGGATAACACACTAAATTATATTAATCATTTTTTGGGGGTGAAAAGGGAAGAAGAAAAAATAAAATCAACTTATACTAATGAAGGTGATGCACCAAAGATATTTCCACAAACATACTTGCATTTACACTAAGAAGGTAGACTACTAAAACTGATCTCAACTCAAAGGTTCTTCTAGCATAAGTGTTTCTACATGGAGGTAGATTACTATGCATTTCCAAGTATGAGTAACTAGGAGGTCTGATCTTATACATTTCTAATCTCCTTCACACTTCAAAATACACATAACAAGCATATACACTTCATGAGACCTGTTAGAAGAAGTGTTACTCACATAATGCATATAAGAGCAGAATGGAAGCAAGGAGAAAACATTCATAACTTTTCATCTAAATAGACCACTTGACATACTTAGGCAAAAATAACAAGACTAAACCACCTTGAAAAAAAATTATTCAAAGGTAAAATAATATGTCAAAACTAGTAAGGCTTCACCATATTAATTGTGGATTGTTTACAATGCCAAAATAGCTTCAACATATAGAGCATAGGAGAGGAGAGAAAAAGAGTGATGTTGGATAGTCACCATTCCAAGTGTCAAGCCTTGAAGACTAGTTACAATGAAAGGAGAGGAGTTAAAAAACAAGTCATGAAAATCTCTTGAACATGTGTCAATCTAAATCATGGCACCTTCTTGAAGTTGGTGTAGGGACACTCCATGTCCTTCTTGAAACTATCTTCTTGATTAGGAGTTCACTTAACATGTTATAAGTACCTTATAATTTTTTAAAAAGTGATATGACCTAAGAATATGGAAACATGATTTGTGAATTCATCATACACCCCTCAATAGATTACCTTTTACTTGCCAATTGTCACTTACCTTCTTGCAGTCACTCACTATCCCTCTAGGCCTCAATTCTCACACTTGTCACTCTAGTGACTTACACATACTCAAGGATATTAGTTTTATGGATGTGAGGCACATATTCAATACTTTTTTGTCCTCTGGTCTATCATATAGACTTCAATGAAAACTCCAATAACACTTCTCACTTCCAGTTTGGCAGTCACTTTCTTTTTCACTGTTCCATTTAAGACTACCTATAATGACCAACTTAACATAGGATTTTTCATGAATGAATAAGGTGATAATTATTTTTTAGGAGTTATAATACATATCTATACATCTTCCATAATGTTTTTCATTCACCTATTCCCCTCTACACCTTTAATTCAACTAATATCTTGTAGAAAATAGAGAATTTGATTCATCTGTACAAGTGCTAGTAAAGAATAATTGAGTGCTATGGAGCCTAGGATATTTATAAATAGATTCAAATCACTTAAAATTAAAATTTACAACTTATTTATGCATCTACATTCATATATTTCACATTGGGATCTTATAAGGGTTTTAGAAGGGTTTTAGGTCATTCAGGTTCTTAATGATGATTCATAAAGGTTAAGCCCTTAACCTTCAAACCAGTTACATTGAGTTAAATTATAGTAACCACTCAACCATCCTTAATTTATTGAGACACCATGCACATTATACATATATATGAGTGAAATAAAATGCTTATTGAGTTCTTATTATGCATTCTGGACACCCCTGAGACAAGTTTAGGCCAAAAATGACCAATTTGAGTTATCTTCTACAAACCAATGGGTCAAATAAATTATCCACTCTAAAATTAAGTATCTCAATTTTATTGGGGAGAAAATATGGTCATATTAATGACATTAGGCACCATGAGGTTTCATGCCTAGTTCTAGGCCTAATAGGCATAGAATGTGTTTTTGAGCATGTGGGCACTTCTAAGTGTTTCCAATGGATGTAGGGCCTTCTCAGTAATTTTTTACTTTAAAATAAACCCTAAACATCATCTTAAAATTATTTCAAGACTCTTAATTTCATCCTCTTACCATTTATGCACTAAATTTGTAGATTGCATTGACTGTGAAGTGCCTTAAGTCTGAGACAAAATAGAGAACACTTACCCTATTAGTTTAGCCCAAATGAGACCATGGAGATATTTTTTAGGTCATGAAGACCATATATAATAATTTTAAATTCCATATCATACTCCTATAGCCTTAAACATCACAAACTCTCAAGACTAGTTATAGGCCTATTAGGATTGTGCAGGATTTTACTTGACTGAGCATGGAGTTAGAAACTAATTTATTTCATCTTCACTCTGCTTACTTTACCTATAAAAATCACATGAATTATGATATAATTATTGTGATATTAGTTGATATATGTTCATCTTTACCCTATATCTTTTCTCACCAACCAAACTGTATCCTTCATTGGCCTAGGCTAGTCTGCAGGTCTCACTTAAAACTGTAGGTGCTCATTTATGAATATAAGGGATTCATGTAGGTGGTGATATGTATTTGAGCACTATGTTTTCACTTATTTTATTCCTCTTGAGTTCATTGGGTCTATTTCACATTTAAATATATTCATATCTACCTTGAGACCATGCTTTAATATCTTTATTAATGCACTAGGAGTTGCTTGTAAGTTGCACTATTCATTTGGCCTAATGTCACTATAGTTTTTTGAGTGTCTTTAGTAGAAACTTGAGTAATTTAAAACCTCACTCAATCATCATATTCTATTGAAAATTAACCTTTCTCTTGTGTTAGGATATTACCTTTAGGCCTAAGCTTATAGGAAATAAGCCATCAGGCTTACATAGTCCTCATAAACATCCACCATGGAATGACACTGTGTATGAGAAAAATCATTTTTGTAAAATTTAAGGTAAAAATTCCCATTGAAAAACTTTCCTCAACTCTGCACTTTTCCTCTAGTATTGTGAACATTGATTTCAAGATATTTGATCTTAGGTTGAGGTTTTATGATGTCTCACTATCTCAATAATTAGATGTGAGATTTATCTTGGGGTTAAACATCAAAATTACCATTTCTTAAATGTCTTTCAACTTTCTCTAATTTTGAGAAAATAGATGTGGTTTTAGCATTTGATACTTAGCCCTATATTTTACTATCACCCTTGAGGTCTCTTCAATGCAAACCCTCAATGGATAAATTGAATTCCATGTTTTGAGGGGTTGAAAACAAATTTATGACCTTGACCTTAAGCAACTCATATAAGAATGAAAACACTGTAACTAGCAAACATTGTTCTACAGACTTCATTGATATTCACTCCTAGCATAAGAGAGTGATTCTACCTATCTCTTCATGTTCACACATTTCATACCATTTTAAATCAACATGAGAAGGATTAACATAATCTAAAATTCCACATACATCTCTTGGTTCCCACAGACTAATGCAAACAAATGATAAAAACTGAGATGTTGGGGTTTCATAGGTAGTTTAGAGGTGTTAATAGTGTTAGTGATTTTACATTTAGTACAGACCACCAATATTGAAACCATGACCATAAAATAGAAGTACATAAGGACCCCTAACATCCACCAAGTGGATTCACTTCAACTCTTCTTACCTTGTCTATACCAACTAAAAATCGTTGACCCTTCTTGACCTATCTAAGAGAGTGATAGGAGAGAGAAACTAGTTTTTTTTTCATTTTGGATTTGTTGAAGCTACTTTAAATTGAAAATAACCTATGGGTATCTCAATAAACTTCCCTAAATCCTCCATACATGCTAAATTAGTCACATCACTCCATACAACATATAAAACTACCTTTTTTTGCAAGTGATCTTTTTATTTGTACATTGAACCTATAATATCCCATTTTCAAAAATTTCCTCTGACATTAAATGATATTTAGTATGTTATATTTCATCTTTAATTTTTTTATTTTTATGGGAAACTATACAATTCCATTTTAATGACCAAAAGTTGGCATAAAATGACATAAGACAAACTAGATAAATGTGACCAAGGTGAAAACATATTATGTGACCTTCAAGGTATAATTTGACCTCACTAATGACCATGTGACCACTATAAAACCTAAATGACCTTATGAAAAAATTTAATATGTAGGGGGTTGACTTAATTTGACCTAGGATAAATTTTAGTCAACAATAATTAACGGCATGATACGGTGTAATAATGTGAGTAGGAGTATGGTGTTGAGATTTAGGATGAAAAATTAATTGGATTAATGATTTAGGATGATAGAATAATTTAGAGTTTAATCATGTGGTAATTTGGAATAGTGATACTAGTAAACAATTACAATGTCAGGGTGATGGAAATGAGATATCTACAATTGGATGAGTGTAAATCTAAAATTTTAATTTATGATTTAAAACAACTTTGTTTATCATGAAAATAAACAAAATAATTCTATAATGTAAAATTTATTTTTTTGGTTTCCCTAGTTTTGGGTGAATGTGAGTTTTTTTGTGAATGTGTAATATGATAAAAATGGAAATAAAATGGTTTTTATTGGCTAAAAATAATGATAAAATTCACCTAATGTATCTTTGATCTAATGCAAATACTGGTGTTATTTAATACTTATGGTGTACATGACAAAATACTGGCTAGGGATTTTGTGACAAGATGGAAACAATGCAATGTCATCTTCAGGGGAGTCATAGTGGAAGTCACAGAAGAGCTCATAAAGGATGTCATTGGCATGTCTTATGAAATCACTAATTCCTTCAAAGACAAGAGGTAGAAATAGGAGCTCATGCAAGCCTTCTTTGAGATGGATGTCATCTTCTAAATGGATATTAAGGCATTTCTTATGGTTGATCTTCTAAGGAGATGGTCAAATGTCTGCTTACAAGTAATGCACTACTTGACTTTGGAAGGAAAGTTCACTCATATATTTTTGCACTATTTATTATTTTTGAACCATTTTAAAGGGAATTGTATTAGGTTTTTTTATTATCTCCTCATGTCACTATAATCTACAGTAATGTCTGTCTAATAAAACCCATTGTAGACATAATCCACCAAGGACTAATTCTCCTGCTCACTAAAAGAGTAACCCTCATGAGGAGACAATAAATATATATTGTGGAAAGTATTAAAAAGAATAACTCTAATAATTATAACTTATCTAAGGGTAGAAAGGATGAGGCTTTTCCTTCCCCCCACCCTATTCACCCACGGGAGGGTGGGAAGAAGGATAAAAGGAAATCTTGGGATTCTTCTCCTATGAAGAAGATTTTGGGCAAGAAGGTAAATATAAGTTTATAGTTCCCCTAGGGCATCAAAAACCCTAAATTTGAAATCCATGAATTAAAAATGGAAGTGGTATGGAAGAGGAATGATGATTCGGCTCAGCTTCCAAAGGGATACAATCAAAATTTGGCAGAGTTCGATGACAATCTACAGAAAATGGGTAGGCAACTGGTGACACTTTTGGAACAATGGAATAATTTTAATAAATAAGTGTATGGGTTGAGGGAAGGGATGGGAGAACCAAAAATTGTTGAAGGAATCAAAATAAATCCAGAAGGAGCCCTAAACTAAAAGGGAAAGAAATTCTCACCATCACCATGAGGAACTACAACACCAAGAAAGGAAAAGTGATGATGGAGAAAGATAAAGGCTTGGTTGAACATGGAAGAAACATGGTATAAATCCATGAAACACAAACCATAAGAATGATAAGTAGTAGTACGAAGAAGAAGATAGGTGGCAATAGGAAAGAGACCCACTCTAAGGAAATATAATAAGTGGCTTTGTGTTTTGATCTAGTTTTTTGGTTATTGTTTTGCTAAAACTTTGATAACTTTTTACGTATGATAGGCCATGTTGGCCTTGTTACTTTTTGTTTTGTCTTTACTTATTTCATGTTAAACTATGGTTTTTAGGTCCCTATGAAACCTAAGCCTAACCTATCAAATAAAAAGTATTTGTGATGTGTAAATGAAACTAAATAAATTAAGGAAATAAAATTACTTTTCTCAATGCAAAAGAAGAGAGAGGAAACGATTTTTTTAATTTATTTTAAATTAAATTTTGAAATTAAAATTTATTGTAAAGCTAAAAAATATAACCTAATAAACAAATAAATGAAACAATGTAGAAAGTTAGTCCTTCAACTTGATAAATATAGAGATCAAGTGAAGATGAAGAAATAGTTTTGAATATACAATCCTCAGGTAGCTAGATCCTTTTTATGCTACTCAATGGTGACCTTGAAACTCTCTAAAAATAAGGATGATAAAGGAAATAGAATCATAAACACAATCTAGGAGAAGAAAACAACTGAACTGTGGTTGTTTGATCATGACCAAAAAATCATTGGTTACAACCTCATGAACTCCCCTCTCCAACTTTTGAAAAATGGCCTGAATGTGTACAAACTGAGGCAAAGCTATTAAAAACAATAAAAATATAGTTATGGCTCTATGAAAACTTGTAAGCTTCAATCAATAATGTAATTTTTGGATTTGAAATTCTAAGAGAAGTGATATACTTATAATGAGGTAAAATCAATTATGATTGGATTTAACTAAAGTTTGAGTAGGAGCTTGGTCAAGCTAACATGAAGGTGATTTATATTGTCATAATAAATACTAAATATTTAATGGGCAATAATGAAGGTGAATTCAATGTAAAATAATAAAAAATACAATTAGAATTATGAAAAATGTGGGAAAACTCAAGTCCCAAGCATCAGTTTTAAAAATGTTATAATGGTGACCATTGTCTTATACATGTGATAATTAAAAAATCACCATGGTGACTCTATATACCACTGTGGTGGTTTCATAATTTTTGTGGAAATTATGTCATGTCAAAAAAATTAAAATTTGAAAATAAAAAGACTCAAAATGATAATTTTTGAATTTTCAAAGCCCAAAAAAGAGGTAAAATATTAGAAAAGGGAAGAAGAGCAAGTTTGAACATGTTTTAGTGGATATCATTACATCATCATCATATTTTTATGAAATGTTGCATTGTAAAAATTTGGGTGTGCACAATACCTCCTCTCAAAATAAGAATAAATGCCTACAAAAACTTGCCTTAAATAAAATAATTATCAACATACATGTTGAGATAGTGGGATCCCCTTAATAATGTCAAGAAACATTTATATGCTTTAAATGGAAAAAATTAACCTGGTTTACAATCACCATCCTCATGATGATGATATTTTTTTTCATGAATTATGAGAATGACAATTAGGTCATAGCAAAATTGAAGGCTACGAATTTAATTGAGCCTCAAATTCCAGAAGTTCAGTCTCAAGAAGTTGAATCAAGCCCAAGAGAACATTTGTCTTTGGATGAATCAAAAGGGATAAATACAAATCTCAATAAAAAAATTCTTAAGGGTATCCCTCTACCTTCTCCATCTCCAAACCCAACATCTTGTTCACATATTTTAGAAGCTTAGGTGACAAGTTCTTTTCCTACTTCATGTAATACTATTTTACATAATATTATTTAATCTTATATTTAATTTTTAGAGATATTTTGTCTTGTAGTGGTAGATGAATAATATACATAGTAAAGTTAAATAGTCTCATAGGATATGAAGTGAAAAATCACATTTGTAACTATAAATATTTGTAATCTTATTCAATGCAAAATTTTGGTTTGCACCAAATTCTTATATTTGTCATTCTATTATTCCTAGCCTAAAAGTGGCATCAAAACACAAGCTTTGTCATTATCTTTCTCTCTTCATTCATTCATCCTCCATTCATTTCAACCACCTACATTTCAAGTGAAAATTCATGTTTAAATATTTAGCATATCCTTTAGTTGTATGACCTATTGCAAGTAAATATCCCATGAGGAAATTGTCTCATTCATTCATTTATTAGCTAAAAGACATTTTTATTAGCTTGAAGGTGTTTTGGTCTATATATTAGTGCTTTGTTATGTTATTTTGGCATTAAGGTTGTAGCTAGATTGTGTTTCTCCTATGTTAGACTGTGTTTTGACTGTATTAGATTATATTTTAGATGTGTTAGACTACATATTGGATGTACAAGATCACATTTTGGCTGTGTAAGGTTACACAACTCTGATTTGACATTGGATCGACTAAATTTTTTGAAGTGTATCACTTTGTTTTTATTTTACACTACTACATATGGTGTTTTAATTAGTAGGTTTCATGGTGTTCTATGTTTGTAACTAACACTAACAAAACTACAAACTTTGGAAAATTAGAGCTATTATGTTTTGGTCTTCCAACTATATTTTGATATGTGACCAGTGATCTAAGTAGTATTATGTGGCACATCATTCAAGATCACAGTATATTAATTTATCCATATTCATACAAAACACAATACCCACATAGGAGGAGGAAACCTTCAAAGGCAAAGATACGTTTTTAAAAAAATAGCTTTGATTCATATTTTTTAAGCTTTTATTTCTCAAAATTAAAAGCACATAATATTCATGGAGGAGTTTTCAAAATACGAGGACTTTCATTTTAATTTTGACTTAATAAAATAATAAGTCATTTTTTGAAAACCAATTCAATACCAAAAGTAATTTCCTTTTTCAAAATCAAATAAAATTTGAAATATGAATATTTTTTCCAAACTCAAACAAATCACAACATTAAATATTAATAGTGTCTCTGGTTTGTGTTTACAAGTAATGTCATTATGATAAAAATACTACACTTTTATCCTAATATAGATTCAACAATGGCATTTGAGGTATCATCCCTATAAATTTTAGAGGATAAGTAAAATTTTCATTTTACCATTCCCTTTATTACCCATTGGAAACTATCACTAGACTTAAATCCCAAAATAAATAATAATTTGATAGATAGGGTTATTACACACATGTAAAAGGACTTATCACTAAGCAGGTATCATAGATAGAGAAAATCCTTTTCACGTACTACCTAGGTACAACATGTCATTCTACTTGTATGTGCTTTAACATATCTTTCATGTACTTCTACGTATTTATAAAGGACAAGCTTCTTCCATGTACCACCAAGTATATATCAACAATGATTATAGAGAGGTTTATTATATCGATTGGATGGTATATAAAAAGGGAACCTTTGGGAGTGATAAGAAACCAATCCATCTCCCTACACTGAAAACATAAACTCAATCAAAATAATTATTGGCACAAATATTACTGGAAAGGACACCTAGTTAGAATGGTCAAGAAAGTGGAGAACACTCTCATCTTCAATGACTTGTGATTTGAAATTTGTGATATGGATGCACAACCCATTGAACTAAAAGAAGTAATGGAGATATAAACATGTAAGCACACAAATATACAAACATGGAAGCACAAGAATTAAAAATCTTGGGCCTTGATATGGGTCTCAATTGATGGTGAGGTTTTTCATCACATATACAGATGCAACACTTCTTGAGAATCATTAATCAAATGTAAGGACTTGTATGATTCTCACTTAGAATTAAATTTCATACAATTATAGTTGAAATTGTTTAATCTTGAGTTGAAGAATGACGATGTCATGAGTTTGGCTTCAAAAATCCATGCTATCAAACATGATGATGTTTATAGTGTAAATATTAAATTATACATGAATTCCTTCATAAAATATCTTCTCCCTACATAGTCAACCTACTTGGAGTCTATACAAGCAAACAATCTATTGAAGACTCTCACTTTTTATCAACTATGTAAAAAATGGTTGGGATAAAAATACTTTGGAAGAAAGACTGAGTCTGCAAGAGAAAGCATTTTCTATGCTAATCAAAAGGAAAATTCTTCCAAAAATAGTTTAATTGATAAATAAAAAGGGAAAAATAAAGGGTGAGGTGGTGAATCTATAAAAAACAACAGTCAACATCAAAAAAATCAAAATGATAGATAGCATTTGTTTTGAAAATTTTGTGAAATAAAAGGGAGTCACGAGACCCATGAATGCAAAACATCATGGGACAAGATTGAATCCTATATAAAAATAAATAAAAAAATAAAATAAACTATCAAAACCAAATTTGGCTCAATTCTTAAATGAATGTGTGCTTTCCATCTCAAATGAAAAAATAATGCCTTAGTGAGTTCAACTTGGGATAATGCTTGGGTCCTAGACATTGGTGCTACACAACATATGATTTTATATAGGGAATTATCTGAGGGTTTTCATGAAGAAGGTTATGGTTTAATATATTTTGTAGATGAAACAAGTCCACAATATCAAGGCAAAGATTTAATTCAACTCAAGTCACTAGGGATTCTAGATTTCATTATCTATAATGTTATATACCTTACTAAATTGAAAATAAACTTGTTATATTTAGTGATAATTTAAAAAAAAGTTTTACCCATTCATATTGGATGATGGAGAGGTGGAGGTCACAATAAAATGTGATAATATATTTGTTCTGATTGGATATAAGAAAGGAAAATTGTTGAAACTTAAGGGTGAGCATGTGTCTAAGAAATTTTTCTCATCTCGGTGAAGAAGGAATTCCAACAAGTCTTTTATGGCATGCCAAATATGGGCATGCTCACTATGATATAATTAACATAACAAAAAATAAAGTGTTATAGGCTTGCCAACACTACCCAAAAATATTGAAAAGTGTGAAACATGCATATTGTCTAAACATGAAAGGGAACCATTTAAAAGGTTAAAATTGAAAGTTTAATAGGAAATTTTAGTTGGTTCACTCTAATTTCTATTCTCTACCAAATTTTTGTTGGTGGTGGTCAAAATTACTTCATGTTGTTCATTGATCACTATAGCAAAATGACTTCGATCTCCTTTCTAAATAGAAAATTAAAAGCCTTCAAAAAAATTCAAAAGTTTTAAATAATGGTTAAAATAAAGTTCAACCTTATATTGGGATACTCATGATTGAAAATGGTGGTCAATTAAATTCAAATGTGTTTGAAACCTATCTCAAAAAAAAATTAGATCAAGCATCATCTCACAGTCCCTTACACTCTTAAACAAGATGGATTAGTTGAGTAGAAGAACATAATTGTGATGAACATGGTTTGAGAAATGTTGTATTTGAAAGGGTCAAATCTGCAATACTGTGCAAAATCAACTCAAAACACCTATGTATCTCCATAACACATCACCATCACCAGCCCTTCAAATGAATAATCCATATGAATCATGGTGTGTTCATGTCCCTTCAGTGCAAAATATTTGGGTTTTTGGATCCACTTTCTATGCATTGATTCGCATGGATAAAATTTATACACTTGACTACACAAGTTGTAAATGCATCATTTTTAGGTACTCAGAGTCCTCAAAGGCATATAAACTATAGGATGAGAACAAGAAAAATTTTCTCATCGTAAGAGATGTATTTTTTGAAACTACAAAGGACACAACAAAAATTAATCGATAATTGAATCGACTTGAGAAATATGCTAAATTTGATGTTTTCAAGGAGATTGATATCGAGGTTCCAAATAATGGAAGGAGAAAATGTAATTAGGAAATAGTTGAATCTATATTAACTCTTGTAATTAAAAATGGCACTCTCCCATAGAAGAAAGAGAAACTTCATCAGAATGTAGTCCGATGTTAGAAAATGTAGGAGCTTCAAATCAATAAAATGAGGCACTGGTGATTCTAAAAGCTACTTACATTAAAGGAAATTTAGATGTAAATTGGACCTCCTAAGAAATTCTAAAAAATAATAAAAAAAGGGTTTTTTATTTCACAAATTATTTAAATATAAATATAAATAAATCACTTAACTACATGAGTTAAGTGCGACCACATATTTATATAATGACTCATAACAATATTTCTTCACTACATTATATATGTTTTAGATAGTCCTCAAACTTTTTGATAAAACTTTTTTATTTCCCAAAAATCAAATTTAATTAAAATTTTCTAAAAATTATACAATTTAAATTTGTATATGATTGAAAAATAACTTTATATATTTTAAACTTACACTTTATTAATATAATTTATATTTATAAATAAATACATTCTCACTGACATGTGTAGCCACCCCATACACCCAATCAAGAATGACTTACATATCTTAATGTATCCTACGGCACTTGCATTAGATGTAAAAAAGAGGTATGGACATTGAAAATCAAAAATACTCTTATATATAGATTTCCATTATAAAATGCATTATAAATATTTAATGCAATGAATATGGAATAAAAATATAATATTATAAATAACATGTAATGTATATTTAACATAAAAATATATACCCTATTTAAGTGTGTTATAGTTCACCCTTAAATAAACACACCAATTTTTAATACTATAGCAAGGACTGAAAACATGCATAAACCTTATTAAAATATATATTCAGCAAATATGAGATTAAAAAAAATATTTACAACCTGGTTGTACATTCTTTCCACCCAGATTCGAAACATGTTTCAAAAATAATTTGGACAACATTATAAATTTGTTGAGTTAAAAAGATAAATTTATTATTGTTTATTTCCTTATAGTTGAAAATTGATTGAGGATTTAACAAGTTAGGATCGCATATAGCAGTCTACATTATCAGAACTTGCATATATTACATGATACCCAGTCTAAAACTTACGTAGCTTTCCCCAAATAATGAAATGTTTTCTTTATACACATGTTCACAATTTGAATTACGGCTTAAAGCAATTTTTTCCTTTAAAAAATGGTAGGTGATTATCACATTCTTTAATGTTACATACATTCATATGAATCAAATTACATCCTTGGAAAACATTCTCTTATTCGAATGTATACTAAAGAAAGGGCCATGTAGAACTATCCAATAAATTGTAGGCATAGAGATTGTAAATTCTAAGGAACTTTAAAATGGACTTGATGGAAACATATGTGACACTGATCATTAGACCTTTTTAAATTTGGCAACATAAAGAATATATATATATTATCTTGGTAATATTTCACATCGATAAAAGGTTTTAAAATATTTAAAACATGATTTTCATTATATATATTTTTTTCAAATAAAGATTAAAATTTGTTATAGAATTTCATTAAAAAGATTAAAATTCTTTATAACATATAAAGATGAAAATCTAATTCGTTAAAGTGTTTCACTCAAAAGTTCAAATATATCTTTTAAAACAAAATTGTAACTTAATATATCAATTATTAGAGGCATATAAAATTTTCTTAATGGTTGTTTAAGTATTATATAATATTAAATTTATCTATTGTGATATAAAAAGAACTTGAATTTAATTTTTTTGTAGAAAAATAGTAAAATCGTGAAGTTAAACGGACCAATATGACTTATTAAGGTATTATATAAAATATTGATACTACATATGTCTGGAATTTTTACGATTCTATATGAACACTTTGGTTTAAGATATGGTTAAACTAATTATTAATATATCAACATTAACCGATGGATTAATTAAATATTCAAAATTACCAAGAGTATTATTTTTTAATGAATGGTTACATGGTGAAACCAAACTTTTATTTTTTTAAATTCTATAATTTTTAACATCAGTTACATTAAAAAAGAAACTAAAATTGTTACATTTAGTTTCTTTTGTGAATAAAGACATAACATTAAATATAATAAACATCACAATTTGAGTTAATTTTTTATAGAAAACCATAATGAAATAAGGGTTGCATAGTGGTTAGTTCTTAAATTTATATTGGAAATTATTTATAGTTGTATAAGTATCATAACATAACTAGTCCTGTCATTAAATTTTTGTAGTATCTATCTTAACCAATCCATATAATTAAAAAGTATTAATAATATAATTAGTAACTAATAAATGAATTGTGCTAATTATTTTATGCAGACTATGGTTTATTTTCCCAACACATTTATTCATAAAATTCAACTCATGTATTAACATTTGTGTAAATATTTGTGTGTGTTGGATAACTGGTTTATGAATTATGTAGATTACAACAAAGCTCTAATTTTTTTTAATACTTATATTCAAAATAAAAATAAAAATGAGAAAGTACGATATTATAATATTTCAAAACCACTTGAGAGTGATTTGGTTTGATCTATTTATTATATAATTTGAACTGACAAATATTGTGTTGTGCCATGTATAAGTGGTACAATAATGAGTTTATGTCTTATTACTATAATATTTGGGTCAATAGCAGACTTTCTAATAAAAGAAGTTTGTGTATTATATATAATATTTTTTTAATGTAAGTGAAGTATACTTGTTGGTTCACATGACAATAAACATGAACAGTAGTTAAATCATATGTTTTAAGCTCCAACTCTTCTTTTATCTCTTAATCATATGCCATTATATCTTATGTTTTGCATTAATTATGAAAAATACAGATATCTATTGTACGTCTTGGTGCATGTTTTTTTTTAGGGGTTGTTTTTTCAAACCACTGTTTGTGTCCTTACAACTAATCAGTTTAAGCTTTAATTGTAATGAGTTTACTGGGAAACCTATTATTATATGCCTTTTTAGTGGCCATTACTACCTCCTCACATATATAAACATAGAATCAATTACCATATACAATGACATCAACTATATATAGTAGTGTAATTACTGTAAATTGGATAAAATTTATAATCTTGTGCATTTTCTTATCAAAATAGTAAAAACTAAAAAAAAATTATGGTTATCAACCAACAATGATCTCCACCTTATTTTCAAATAAAATATATTAAATTATATTTTTTAAGCCATATTGATTATGAAATAAAGTCCATGTCAATCAAATTTGTAAGATGAATTAAATTGTAGGTTATACACACAATGACACTTAGATTTTTTAATTAAATGCCCTGACCAAATGCCATCTCATGGAAAGCCATGGAATTAGGATAGATCTAAAATGGTTTTATTTATAATGTATTGTAGGCTAATTAAATGCATTGAATGCTCATATAACCATATGTATTTATTATGCATGGAGGTACAATAGGAAAAAAATAACATTGATGTTTATTAATTTAATATCTGATAAGCAACTCATAGATCCACATCATATTAAACTAATTACTACAAAGGTAGCTTGTGTTAATCATAAGATATATATTTTACTCAATCAAATTCTTTTTTCTTTAACCATTTAATTATACATTCAAGATATGTAATAAAACTGAAAGCAATAACATGCACCACATGAGAGAGAGAGAGAGAGAGAGAGAGAGAGAGAGAGCAGATTTTACGTAGAAACCCAAAGTGGGAAAAACCATGGAGAATAATCTTAAGTATATAAATGAGCACCAACTCAAGTTTACAATGTTCGCAAGCACCAACTTGTAGGAGCACCAATCCCTTTACTGAGCACCAACACAATAATGATTCATGAGCACCAACCCACAAGAGCACCAACCCCTCTTGTGTATAAAACACCACTATCTCTCAATGTTGCTTTCTCAATAAATGATAGCACACTACTATATCTCTTCTCTTTTCTCTGCTCTCCTCTACTCTTCTCAGCTAGATAAAATCATTCACTTCTATTCATATATCAATTGGCTTCCCAAGCCTCCTTTTATAGCTTTCTAAATGACTTTTGGATTTCATCCTTTGTGACCTTTCAATTCACATAGAAAATGGTGCCAAAATTGTCTTGCATGACCCTTAAAATTCCTCAAGGTGACCTTTCATGGTAAAATGCATCATTTCCCTCTTTTGTCTTTATCTAGTGACTCCTTCAATTCCTCAAGGCGAACCTTCATGGGAAAATGCATCCTTTCCCTCTTTTATCTTTACTTGGTGACTCTTTGATTTCTTCATGTGCCCTCTTTTATCTTTATGCAATCAAAAATATATTCATTAATATTTAATTAATATTAACACTCTTTAGCCAAGATATGAACATTAAAAACACATTTAGACATTAAATGCTATATTGTTATACTTTTGACATCAATGACAATATTTCCAACAATCTCCCCCTTTGTTATTGATGGCAACCTCAGACTAAAACTACAATATTTTAAAAACATGTATTGCACATGCCAACCTGAAATTGAGACCTACACAAAATGTAAACTGAACCAATTGAAAACATACAGTAACTCCCCCTTACTGTACCATCTTATTTTCTAAACCTATTCATGTACATGTTCTTATATTTCTCCTCCTTTGACATCATTGAAAAAGAGTATATCCTAGAGCTAACACTTAGCTCCCCCTCAAATGATATATAAATTAATCTGTCAACTCACTTTCATGACTTTCTTGTCATGCAACATAGCCAAGACCCAACAACATCCACCATGCTTCAATTTTTTTTGTAAAGTTTCTCCTTGAAGCCTGGAAGAGACATCCCACACAAAGGATCCTAGAACAAAATGAACTCAAGAGATTCCCACATCTCCTCTATTACGTCCTTGATCTTCTTACATCCATAAGGCTGATTTATTTCTTTTAGAATCCATTTAGGCATGTCTAACTTCTTTGAGTCACTAACCTCAACATCCATGATGTTGTTCATCTTCTCAACTCTTGCAATTATCTTATCTTGACAAGTCTCGTGCTCAAATGTAACAAGAGATTTTATTTGATCTGTAGGCTGTTTAGGACTAGTATTCACTATCTTTCTTGATAACAAGAGTTCCACACAGTCCTTCTTATCTGATTCTTTATCCATTGTAGCAAGTAATCTATTCTCACTCTTAGACTCAACCTGATCAACCTTTACTATCTTAGGTCTCCAAACCTGAGTTTGGCCCTTCTCATACCTTCTAGGGGCTTCGTATCTTTTGACATACCTTGAGGATCTCTTTACTCCATTTGGACATAATTTAGTAATATGGTGAGCCTTATGACAACAAAAACAAACAACATTTCTCATACCTTTTACTTGAAGATGATTGAAATCTCTCTTTAACTGATTGCTTCTACTCAAATAGTCTCTTTCCCTATGACCAACATGATGACAGACAAAAAAATGGCCATGAAAAGAATTAGAAAACCTGAAGGCATTAGGCTACCTGAATGGCTTCTTCAATTTGCCTTTAAAACTTGCATCCTTCTCACCTTGGACTAATATTTCATGATCTTTCTCAACCTTCATTATGAACCTCTCATGCTTATCCTTCAAAGAACCTAACTCAACCTTCAACTAATTACACTCTTCTTCTCTTGATTTTAAACTTGAATATACAACCTCTAGCTGATTCTTAAGATCCTGAATAAACATCTTATCTTCTTTTGCTTCTATAGCCAACTTAGAATCCAAGATATACACTTAAGATCCTTGACCACATATTTCAACTCTTGATTTTCCTTCTTTAGTTACTTGGCCATCGTTCTTTCCCTGATCTACCTTCAAGCTATTAAACTCTTTCCAAAGGAACCTGCTCTGATATCAATTTTTAAGCATGGGATATATCTTTTATTTAATCAAATTCCTTTTGCTTTAACCACTTAATTATACATTCAAGATATGTAATAAAACTAAAAGCAATAACATGCACCACATAAGAGAGAGAGAGACTATATTTTATGTGGAAAATCAAAGTGGGAAAAACCACAGAGAATAATATCAAGTATATAAATGAGAACCAACTCAAGTTTACAATGTTCACAAGCACCAACTTGTAAGAGCACCAACCCCTTTGTTGAGCACCAAAACAACAATGATTTATGAGCACCAACCCCTCTTTGTATAAAACACCACTATCTCTCAATGTTACTTTCTCAATAAATGATAGCACACTACTATATCTTTTCTCTTTTCTCTGCTCTCCTCTACTCTTCTCAGATAGATAAAATCATTCACTTCCATTCATATATCAAATGGTTTTCCAAGCCTCCTTTTATATCTTTCCAAATGACCTTTGTAATTCACCCTTTGTGACCTTTCAATTCACATAGAAAATGGTGCCAAACTTGTCTTGCATGACCATTTGAATTCCTCAAGGTGACCCTTCATGGGAAAATGCATCCTTTCCTTCTTTTGTCTTTATCTAGTGACTCTTCAAATTCCTCAAGGTGACCCTTCATGAGAAAATTCATCCTTTCCATCTTCTGTCTTTACTTGGTGACTCTTTGACTTCCTCATGGGCCCTCTTTTGTCTTTATGCAACTAAAAATATATTCATTGATATTTAATTAATATTAACACACTTTAGCCAATATATGAACATTAAAAACACCTTTAGACATTAAATGCTATATTGCTAGACTTTTGACATCAATGACAATATTTCTAACAATCTCCCCCTTTGTTATTGATGGCAACCTCAAACTAAAATTGCAACATTCTAAAAACTTGTACTTCACATGCCAACCTAAATAGGAGACCTATACAAAATGAAAATTGAACCAACTAAAAATATATAGTAACTCCCCCTTATTGTAGCATCTTATTTTTTGAACATGTTCCTATACATGTTCCTATATTTCTCCCCTTTTGACATCAATGGAAAAGAATCTATCCTAGAGTTAACACTTAGCTCCCCCTCGACTGATATACAAATTAATCTGTCAACTCACCTTCATGACTTTCTTGTCATGCAACATAACCAAGACCCATTATCATCCACCATTCTTTAATTTTTTTTTGTAAAGTGTCTCCTTGAAGCCTAGAAGAGACACCCAACACAAAGGGTCCTAGAACAAAAAGAACTCAGGAGATTCCCACATCTCCTATGTTACTTCCTTGATCTTCTGGCATTCATAAGACTAATTTCTTTCTCTTAGAATCTGTTTAGGCATGTCTAGCTTATTTGACTCACTAACCTCAACATCCATGATGTTGTTCATCTTTTCAACTCTTGAAATTGTCTTATCTTGACAAGGCTTATGCTCAAATGTAACAAGAAATTATCTTTGATCTGCAAGCTATTTAGGACTAGTATTCATTGTCTTTCTTGATAACAAGAGTTCCACACAGTCCTTACTATCTGTTTCTTTCTCCATTATAGCAAGTAATCTATTCTCACTCTTAGACTCAACCTGATCAACCTTTACTATCTTAGGTCTCCAAACCTAAGTTTAGCCCTTCTCATACCTTCTAGGGGCTTCATATCCTTTGACATACCTTGAGGATATATTTACTCCATTTGGACATAATTTAGCAATATGGATTACCTTATAACAACAAAAACAAACAATATTTCTCATACCTTTTGATTGAAGATGACTAAAATCTCTCTTTGATTGATTGTTTCTCCTCAAATAGTCTCTTGCCCTATGACCAACATGATGACAAACAAAACAATGGCCATGAAAAGAATTGGAAAACCTGAAAGCATTGGGATGCTTGATTGGCTTCTTCAATCTACCTTTAAAACTTACATCCTTCTCACCTTGGACTAATATTTCATGATCTTTCCCAACCTTGATTATGAGCCTCTCATGCTTGTCCTTCAAAGAACCTAACTCAACCGTCAACTGATTACACTCTTCTTCTCTTAATTTTAAACTTGAATATGCAACCTCTAGTTGATTCTTAAGATCCTAAATAAACATCTTATCTTCTTTTTCTTCTATAGCCAACTTAGAATCCAAGATACACACATGTTCTTTAATATCCTCAACCACATATTTTAATTCTTGATTCTCCTTCTTTAGCTGCTTGGCCATTGTGCTTTCCCTGATCTACCTTTAAGCTGTTAAACTATTTCTAAAAGAACCTGCTCTGATACCAATTGTTAAGCAAGGGATATATCTTTTAATTAATCAAATTCCTTTTACTTTAACCACTTAATTATACATTCAAGATATGCAATTAAACTAAAATTAATAACATGCACCACATAAGAGAGAGAGAGAGAGAGAGAGAGCAGATTTTACGTGAAAACCCAAAGTGGGAAAAACCACGGAGAATAATCTCAAGTATATAAATCAGCATCAACTCAAGTTTACAATATTTTCATGCACCAACTTGTAGGAGAACCAACCCCTTTGCTGAGCACCAACACAACAATGATTCATGAGCACCAACCCACAGGAGCACCAACCCCTCTTGTGTATAAAACACCACTATCTCTCAATGTTGCTTTCTCAATAAATGATATCACACTACTATATCTTTTCTCTTTTCTCTACTCTCCTATACTCTTCTCATCTATATAAAATCATTCACTTCTATTCATATATCAAATGGCTTCCCAAGCCTCCTTTTATATCTTTCCAAATGACCTTTGGTATTCACCCTTTGTGACCTTTCAATTCACATAGAAAATGATGCCAAACTTGTCTTACATGACCCTTCAAATTCCTCAAGGTGACCCTTCATGGTAAAATGCATCATTTCCCTCTTTTATCTTTATCTAATGACTCTTTGACTTCCTCAAGGTGACCCTTCATGTGAAAATGTGTCATTTCCCTATTTTGTCTTTACTTGGTGACTCTTTGACTTCCTCATGGGCTCTCTTTTATCTTTAAGCAACCAAAAATATATTTGTTAATATTTAATTAATATTAACACACTTTATCCAAGATATGAACATTAAAAACACCTTTAGCCATTAAATGCTATATTGCTATACATTTGACATCAATGACAATATTCCCAATAGCTTGCTAATATGTCCAAATGTGCTAGTTTTGCATTATATTATAACATTAGATTAGCTCATTCACAATTCAAAAATCACATAGAGAAAAAAGATCATAAAGCTAGATTTATTGAATAAGTGATGGATACCTTGATTTAATGGTGCAAAATAGTACTCTGAATAAACATTTGTATGTTTTACAATGCAGGAAGAACATACATTCCATATTGGGGCTATTGTAATGCATGGTTTCCCACACCAATAAATCTGAAATTGGTGGTAGGATAGTAAGTCCAAATGTTGTCATCTACCCACAAAGCTTGCCATTTCCTGGTTGGAAGAGAGTTCTAAAAGTTGAAGTTAGAGATCCTCCCACAACTATGTCAATCCCAAAATTTATGTAGGCCTTGAGTATAAGATACTTTGATTTGTAAATCCTTAGTTTTCAAATATTGTTGTCCATCATTAAAATAACCACTTCCATAAATTATGTACCATCAACCCATTGTTCACTCCTATTTTCTGAATAACTATAAAAATTTGCAATAGAGTTGGCTTAAAACAATTTTTTTATATTTGAAAGTGGAGTGATAGTTAACTTACCTCCCTGGATTGAATGATAGAGGATGTAAATGGATATAATCACCATGGTTTTAATGGTGAACCACATTAGAGATGAATATGAAAGGAGGTATACTAAAAAGAATGAAACCATGCCACACTCATACAAATGTTAAGTTTGACCCAATGAAACCATCCTTCCACTTTATAGATATCCCATTGTTCATCTCTTGATGCTTGACAACCACAACCCTCTCTAGCTATAAAAATTCTCATTCTTCTCTCAATTATGTAGGCAGTCATTTTTTTACAAATCTTTCAAATTAATTTTATTTTTGTCTCTTTCAATGACCTTAGTCTTCAAAATGGTTTACATAAAATTCAATAAAATGCTTCTCCAACATTGTTGCGATTTCAACTAAGGTGCACAAGAATGCCCCTTATTATATAATGCTTCTGCTTGATCCACAAAACAAAAATATCCACCTACCCAGTTGAGTATATAAATAAAAATCACATATCATTTGATTTTCATCATCCATTATTTTATTTATAGGATGTCACAATTCAAATTTTTTATAAAGGATAATAATTTCTCAAATTTTAGTGTAATGCATGAAGAAAATCCTCCCAAATCATACGGATCCTCAAATATTTTTACTAATTGCAAATGTAAAATGTAAATCCATTGTCCAAAACTTTTTGAAACCTTCTATCTATATGAAAAAACAAAAAATCTTTACACTTTCTTAAAAAAATAAAAGATGGGATAAAACAAGTAGGGTCACCTTAACCATAGTAGGTTAATTTACAAGATTTAGTAAGTTTTATGTAATAAATAAAAATTATTATATTTTTATTTTATGTGATGTCACCTTAAGGGATGATGTCATATTTTTAGTGATTTCTATTATTTTCATATGTCATATTTCATATTTTAAAGATTTCTTTAGGAGGACTATTTTTAATTAAATTTTCCTCTAATGGGAAAAGATACCAAAATGAGTCAAATATACATTGAAAGATGTCAAACCTGATGAGGTTGTAAAAATAGGCACTTGAAATTCACATACATCCACACAATAATTAGATAAGTTCGTAGTTGAAATTTGAGATAAGATAGAAAATATTACCTTAGAATACCCTCCATAAAAATAAGTCAATGTCATTTTTGATTTTGAACCTACTTTCTTCAAACAAACTAAAATCTTGATGCATGGAGAAGAGTAATGAAGAGTGAATGTAACTTGGGAGTTTTTTGATACCCCAATTATCTATAAGCCCATTGGTTGTAAGTAAGTCTTCTAAAACAAATACAAGGTATATGTCTCACTTGAAAAATACAAATAAAGAATTTTCGTGAAGGGATTTGCTAAAAAATAAGGAATAAACTACAATGAAACACTTTTGCACCAAAACAAATGGACTACCATTCCAAAAAAATTAGCTTTGGTGGATAAAAATAGAAGTAAATTTCATCAATTAGATGTAAAAACCAACTTTATAAAAGGTGATCTCAAAGAAATAGTGGACATGAATCAGCTATTTTTTTTAGTGGATGACCAAGAGTAAAAAGTTTGCAAACTGTAAAAATTGTTGTATGGTTTGAAACAATCCCCTAGAACATGGTAAAAAAGACTCATTGAGCACCTTCTGAACATGAATTTCAAATATTTTGAGTATGAAGATGAAAATATTTTTGTCAAAAAAATTCACAAAATAGTTGTATTTCTAGTGGTGTATGTGGATGATCTACTCATCAAAAGAAATAATTAGATATACACTTCAAAAATCAAATTAAAGTTGTTGAAAGATTTTAAAATGAAAAATTTGGGCTATATTCATTACTATTTGGGTATTGAAATGATTAAAAAATAAAAGTATATATTCATTACTCAAAAAAAAAATTGGTGAAATTCTGAGCAAATTTAGAATGACTGATTTTAAGCCTCTAAGTATGGCCCTGGACCAAAATATGAAATTGACATTAGAAGGTACCAAAAAAATGAGAGATACCACTAAATATAGATAGTTTATGGGACATTTGATCTATGTGACCACAACTAGGAGAAATATTTATTTTATTATGTGTTTTCTTTCTAGATTGATTTTTAAACCTAGATAAATTCACTAGGTAGCAACAAAAAGAGTCCTTAGATATCTCAAAGGAACAAAAAAAATTGGGCTCAAATATTTCAAGGCAAGGGATTTTAAATTGGTCAAAAATTCAAATTTTGACTATGCTAGTGATTTTGAAGATGAGAAATATACTTTAGGTTTTTTGATGAATTAGGGAACACCAGTCATTAGTTAGAATTTGAAGAAGCAATCAATGCCAGTAATTTATTTAGTAGAAGAAAAATATGTGGTGTTGGGACCTAAAATTCCCTATTTTTTCAAGCTCAAATCTTTATATTTTAGTCTTGTAGCTCTCAAGATTTCATTATGGTTACTTGATTAAATTAACCTTCTTGGAAATCTACTATATTATTAGTTACAAGTGACTAAATGAGTTTACTTTAATGTCTTTGCATTTATTCAGTTCAGTCCAAGATTTTATCTAGTAGTGAGTTAGTTTCAGCACTAATATTTACATCAATATACTAAGTCTTAGTCTATTTATCTGGGTGTGTTTTGAAACACAATTTATAGATTTTTTTTAGACTATTTCACCTTAGATTTATGCAAATTATCTAACTATTTTAGAGTTTTCTACTAATTTTCCTTAATAATTTTAGTCCATTTTGGATTTGATTCGATCTAAGTCGGCTATAAATTTCTTCTGATTCAACTTCTGCCTTAGTCAATTTCATTAAAATGGATAAAATTTGTATTGAAATGGATTTATTTCACTAAATTTTCATGCCTCTTTGTTATATTTTAAAAGACTTAGTCATTTGCTTTTAAATTATTTAGCTATTCATTTTTCATCTCAAAGATCCCCGACTCGACTTCTTTTCATTTTGCCCAAAAGTGCTTAAATCAATCCTGATGCCACATGGGGACTAATCAATAGTCATGGGCCTTACCCAAAATAATTTCAACACTTGTTTGATTTCACAAAAGTTTCCTGGGGACACATGACACTTTTTCTCTACTTCAAAATACTTATTTGATTTTTGAGAGTTTGCCCAATGGGTCTTCACATCAGCAGAGCTCTAGGCTAGCAAGGAGCTAGATGACACCATATAGTGAAATCTTGCTACTTTGCTATCTTAGATATGTTTGTACTAGTGTAAATCCTATAGAATGGTGGATTGGGAAGATGATTTTAGTGGAATGATCCTACTACCCCACTCTCTTGGATGTTTTCATAAACCCAAAAATGATGTTAGAGACTCGGGCAAGAAGGTGAGCAAGATTGTACCATATGACACAATCATGTTGCTCTGCTATCCTAGGATGGTCCATGAAACTTTGAAGCCTAGCTAAGATTTGAATGAGTGGGATTGAGCCACATGGCATGATCTCATTACATCATGGTTGAAACAATAGGCATAATGTAGAGGCTCAAGATGAACATTGGGAGAGTGAGAAAGAACCACATGGAAAAATCCTCAGAATTGGCTAGAGGGAGGGAACCAATCAATAAGTGCCATGTGGAGCTATCAACCCTAATATCAAATTTTTTAGTATCCTAGTTTTATAGATTATGAGGAGAGAAAGGAGAGGCCACATGGCCATGAAATGGTAAAAATGATCAACATAGCTAAAGCTTGTGGATGACGACAATTGCCAAGTGGAAAAATGGGACACAGAAATAAATCCAATCATGCAGTGAAAGAAAAGAAAAGAAAAGTTGTGTGTCAAGGTCCTTATAAAAATAAATGACATGTTGGTAGTGTAACTAGAAAGGCATGAACATAAAATTGATGGCCCACCTAGACATCAAAACCATCAAAGGCCCAAAATAGACTGCACATTCAATTTTATTTGTAGAATCAAATTGTAGATCAAATGAATCATGAATAAGATCAGAATAATTGGCATGGTGTGCATAGTGGAATTACATGAAGAGCATAAAAGGAAAGACCATACTTAAAGAGGTATATTAATTGACTGTGTAGAAGCATGGGTGATTGTTAGTCTTGATGCAATCCCAACTGCTTCTTTGTGCCTCGTAGATGAACACTGATCTAGAGTTGATTCTAAGTCCAAGGTAGGAGGTTGTTACAAGTATTTTCATAATGATTATTCAATCCATTCAATCACATGGTAAGTTTGTAGAGAATCCAAGTGGTAGAGAAATAAATACATTGACATTGGGAGTAACCAAATGACTGCATAGAGCTTCATGGAGACAAGAGCCAGAGAAGATATTCAACTACAAATTGCTTTCAGAAAAAAGAAAATGACATGTCTGAACTAATTGAAATAATGATAATTTTATTTTATCGCATTTATAGTGAAGGGTAGCCTTAGAATTATAATTTCAAATCTAATTTTTCCAACTTCCTGAATTTGAATGTAATTAATGACCTTGAGCTTGATTTGGTCTATTATTGTTTGTATAAGGGGGAGATATTTTGCATTAAGATTATGTCTAAATGTTGCCAGGAATACACCTACAATTGTGACTTTTTCTATGCATTATTTATCTTCCATTATTTGAATACAATTTTGATTGATGTTATAAACATTGTTATTATCTTGGACTATTACTAGAAATACAATTGAATTGAGCTCTGCTAGTTTAATGAAGTTCAATCTATCTATTCTCTCTATTCTAAAATGTTTTTAGTTATGGTGTGCACTTTATTACTTGATAATTACATGTATGCTAGATAAAATATTGTGTATGAAGTACTTCCCTTTTATGTGCCCATGGAAGCTTTCCTATTGTGTCATTGGGATTTGTGCATTAACTAAATTAGTGATACAGTGGTTTATTATATCCAAGTGAGCCTTGATGAGTTATTAGAATTAATTGGTTTGGCATGTTCACACATAAATTCTTATCTTCCCTACTTTGTCTTGAAATTTTTATGTTTTTTTTTATGAGTGATTACCTTGCCCTCTGTAAATACGCTTATATAGTCTTAACCATACATGTAACCCACTAAAGATTCTAAAGTAACAACTAAGTGTGAGACTCTAGTGAAATGGCTCATATGTTTGCCCATGTTATATTTTCTTAGTGAAATCATGGCCCTTAGATCACTATCATATCCTAAAAATAAGGGGACTCTATCTTATTGGATTTAATCTCCAAGTATTTCTTTCAGAATGTTCAATCCAATGATCAAATTCTAAGGGTGAGACACTTGCTGAGACCAACACTTTCTAGACTAGAAGGAGGGCTAAAGTCTAGGACTTCAAAATTATCAATAGATTCTAATTATTTAGGATTACTTTTGTAAAATAGCTAGTTTTGGTGAATGCTTAAGCTTCATGTAAGATGTTTGGAGTGGCAATATTTGTTTGATATTCTATTAGAATGTGCTTCAATTTATTTCAAGTTTGGGTGAATTACATTACTTGATTAAGTGTGGTTTGTCACTCTGGCTCTTTCTTCCCATATTACATGGTCTACTATTAGATTGAGCTATAGAATATTGAGTTTCTCCCCCCTATGAATAACTAAGATCAGACCAAGGTACTTCCCCAACTTGTTCTCCATAGACCTGTTACAATGGCAAATACCTAGTTAGTAGGGTATGTTATTGATGTGCCCAATGACATACATGATTTGCCAAGGAATCTAGAATGTTATCTTCCAAGGTTCACCCCTAACATGGGAAGAACTATAGAAGAACATATTATTGCCTATAAGACATCCCTAATACTATTGAATGTTGAGCATGAAGATGTGGCATGAAATTTTGTCCCTTTACACTAATGGATGTTACCTATGATTGGTTTCTTAACCTTCCTCCAAACTCCATTACCAATTGGGACTATTTAAACATTGCATTTCTAGCCCAATTTGGATAGGTAGTGGACCCCAATGTAGTCTATCAGTATATTACTAGCATAAAGAGAGATCCAAATGATCTTATTCAAAATTCCATTGCCTAATTCCAAAATATGTATGCCTGAGTCTTTATTTTGTATAGGCCCAATGCTCATCTCACCTACAATGGTTCTCCATAGATACCCATCTATGAACACTCTACCACTATCATATTTAAAATTAATTAACATGGATAGGCAAATTAATCCTTAATAACATGTGCTTAATCTACTTCCAAACCAGATCCCACCCATGCTTGCTCTTAATGTAATTCTAACTATTCAATAAAATCTTCCCTTGCTCCAGCCTTTCTCGATCACAAATCAATTGCCATTAGCTCAATGTTTTCCTAATTACCACCTTGGTTTCTTGATTCCTATAGTAAATAAGCCTAAATCACAACCATATACCCAATTTTTGGTCTCATTTGTCTCTAATAACACTCAAACCATTCTCCAAGAGCCACCCAAACTTGAATTGGATGTTTTTTAAGGAATGGTCCAAAGGCTTTCAAATGGTTTTCTCAATCTACAAAGACAAGTAGGAAGTTCAACTGGTGGAAATCCTTCCTCAAGTTACACTTACCACTATAATTTCAGACCTACTAATAAGACTAGGAGTTAAATTTAGTCAAATTAAACAAGTTTTCTAAGATAAATCTACTAGAGATTGCCCTTCCAAACTGGTGTAGGGTGCATAACACAACCTAGCATGGAGGGATGGACTATGTTGAATTATGCCATGCTCTTGAGGTCTTCTAAGAGGAGATGGATGAGTACAATATTGTCCATAATAGCTCAAATTCCTTTGTCCATACTAATTCCCATTTCTCCTTAAAGTCCCATGGCACTGCTATGGTTCTAGAGACCATGGAATTCCCAAATGTAGAAGATAATGAACCAAAAGAGAATTTTGATGATGTCTAAGCATTCAAAAAAAATTAGAGGTCCAACTATGCCCTAAGAAATAAGACTCAAAATCCTTTCAAGACTTCTAATCCACATAATAATCATGATATGCCCCTAGATCCAAAGGTAAATATCATTCATCCTCTACCTAAAGCCAATGACAATCAACCTCACACGAGAAATATTGGGTACAACATCATGAAGGACATGAATAAGATTAAGGCCAATATTACGCTCCATAAACTAGCTCAGATAACTGAACAAAGAGACTTGTTCCTCATATCTCTTAATGATCAGAGTAGCCAACCTAAGCCAAAAGGGTCCAGGCAATACCAGTATGGTCATACATAAAACTAAGATAGAGGTGCCCCCTTTTTTTCTCATTGTCTGAATATTTGGAAAGAATGTGCATAACTACTTAGTTGATTCTAGTGCATCTATAAATGTCATGCCTCCAGGAGTGTGCAAAAGTTGAGGCCTAACTACTTTAAAATCTAATAAGATTCTTGTTCAATTAGATAAATCTAAATTCAAGGTCATAGGTGACTTGTTAAATATGCATATGCAATTACAAGATGACCCTCACATTCATATGTTTATGGATGTGCAAAAGTATGATACACACTAATGATATTATGTAGAGGGTGTCTATCCATTGTATGATTATGATAAGATGTTGGGTGGTGGATGTGCTTAATAACTATAATGAACACTTGAAGTGTTTTTTGTCTCATTATCCATATGTTTTGGAGATGGATTAAAAAAAATCAATAATTTTGCTTCAATTGGTTGTGTATTTTGTGTTTTTATGGGGGTGCTCACATCAATTATATTAACATCTATAAAATATTGGATTTTATGTCATAATATGTTGCATCTATTTGTAGTATGGTCTAGGGCCCTGTGATGATCGCACAATGCATTGGAATCATAATTATTTAGAAGAGTCCTAGTCAGATCAACCTATTTGATGAGAGGGAGAGATATGACATTGCATTCCAAAATTTATTGGAGAACACGAGCTAGCATTTCATAAAGATTCACAAAAGGTCTCCTTGGATGAGTTGATAAAACCACACAAAAAGTTGACTTTGAGGTTGCATTGACTATTGTTTTTTTTCTCATTCTTGTTTTCATTGGGACTCACCTTATATGGGAGCTTATTTTAACTCTTATTAGTGGCATCTTATCCATTGGTGTGCTTTAACTTTCCATTAGAGAAATGTTTGACTTCTCATTCCTTCCTTATATGGTATAAATTTTTAAATGGTGTAAACCTTTTGAATAATATAGATTCATGTAATGTTGGTAATAAAATTTGCTTGAATATGTCCTGGAGTTCTCTATATACCATGGGGATAGTCATCTTTTCTAATATGGTTATATCGCACGACATATTCAACTATTGGACCATTAGATTTTTTATTTAGTTGGGTGATTGACCATAGGAAACTTTGTCATTGATGTTGATAAAAGAATATGTCAAAAACATATCTTCAAGTGCATTGATTTATATAATATATTTATTAGGGAGATCATAGAACCATTGTAATGCATATTCCTTTAAACTATGAGGGAACAACTTAGTCATAAACTAATCATTGAACACATATTCCAAACATGCTATGTGAAAAGCAAATATATGATGCTCTGGGTCACCCTTTCCATCAGACAAAGTAAGCTTGGGTGCCACAAATCCATATGGAAAAGGAGTTTAAACTATATGTTGTGCCAATGGTATATGTAGGAGAACATGAGAGTCCAAGGCATGAGATGGTTTAGTGGCACTCTGCCCAAGATGTAACATTTTGGCTTGTAGATAATGTCTCTTGCCTAAAATAATCTACATCTAGAGATGAAGGATGTATATTATCTATATGAGGTGTTCCCACTAGTGAGAGTTGGTTATTTATATAATGTTTTTGTATAATCTAACTTTCCCCCATAGTAGGTGTAACAATATTAGGATTTTTGGGGTTAGAGTATTGATCAAGTGATGTGTTCTTTATTTCCAATATAACTTGAAAATTTTATACATGATCATGGGGTTGTTGTTGAAGTCTATTTTTGAAACTTTGTAAGATCTCATCCTTATTGATTATAATATTTTCATCATGGAGAGGGGGATTGTGTCGTGAGTCCCATCTTGTGTACCATTACAATATTGATTGTATTTCTCATGTTTCGATGTATTATCATTGAAGTCCACATAATCAAGAATTTAAGGATCAATTAGAGGAGTTGTAACTAGTCCTTTATCCATGGTATAAGCTCAAATGGAAGGAATATGGGTATGCTTAATAATATTACCACTAATCCTAACACTTCTAAAAAAAAGAGATATAACTTTCTTAGATGGCATATAATAAACAAAATGAAAGAGTATCACTAAAATAGAATATATATAATATGATAAGCCTAACACAACAAATGGAAACGGAAAAAGAAGGATAAAAACCTTAGGAGCATCTAGGGCTATGGTTTGAAAACTATTCAAAGTAAGTCAGATTCACCAAATGATTTACCTTTTTAGGATTATGGAATGTAACCCTAAGGTTGATAAAGAAATGATAATAAATCTAGGAATAAAACACTACAGTATCAATAGACATTGATTTGCATAATAATTGACTTATTTGGATATTCTATAAATAAGAACAAATAATAAAAGGTGTACTTGGCTAGAAAATATGACCAAGATGGATAAGTGGTAGGTAGGAAAGTGATGTATGAGTAGGGTAGAGTGTCGTTAGTAGAGAACAAGTCTTATAACCCTGTTTGGATAATAGAATGACCCTCTTTGCCAATAACACACTATTTTATTGACCTTTTGTGTTGTATTAATGACAATGTGTAGGTGTAGTAGTGAAAGTCTAGGCAAACCTTCATTCTATTTCAAAAAGTATGTGCATGTATGAACAAGACCTAGATATTCATCTATTATATGCTTCCACTAATTTCACTATGAAACCCTAAGCCTCCATGCTTTCTAGGGTTTTGATGAACACAACTATAAGAAGAGTGGTGTTAGTAGGGTAGGCTAGGTGAGACCTCAACACCCCATGTGTTGAGCATTGCCTACATACCAATACTTTGAAAAGGATAAATCCTGATGTAGTTCTCCCAATCTAAGTCTTAGTGTAAATGAGAGAGATGCTAGTATGACTAAGTATAAATGCCAATTTGAATGATTTAAGTGTGAATTGAGACTAGAAACTTGAGTAAAACTTAGCTCTAGGATACTGTAAATGGATGTATGCAGAAGTAGGGGTAAATAGGGATCAATAACCTTAATTTACACAACTATTTTTGAGCTTGTTCATGAAAATTTCCATCTAAGGGATAAATGAATGAGAGTGGTCTTTATATAGTTTTCTAATATTTTTCAAGATATTAAATGAGTCTAGGCCAACCCTAAGATGCTTCAGGGAATAAAAAGATATCTGTTAGGAGAAAATCAAGCTAAGGGTAAATATCACTACCCCCTTTTCCAACAACTCACTAATTTATAGACTAATGGGGCTACACTATTATCCAGGTGGCTAAAATGTGTGAAAAAGGATCAAGGATGCCTAAAAGATGGCTCAATATAGTTCTTGATATTTTTAGGCATGGGATAGACATGCTTAGAAGCTATAAAATAATCAAAAGAGGCCCTAAGATAGTCTTAGGGTTAATCTAATTATAGGTTGGTCATAAGTGACACTCATTGCATTAAATGACATTTTATAAGATTACATTTTAAAATAATTCAAAATTTTCAATTCCTAGTTTTGGTGGGAAAGTAGAAATGAAGCTTTAAAAGACCAACATTGAGAATCTTACTAACCAGAACACTCCTAATTTGATAAAATATGATCTCTTAAACTTATCTAGGACCTATCAAACTAACATTGACCTATCAAACCAGCATTTTCAATTTTTTTTATGATTCTCCTACATCATACTCCCAAAGTGGGAAAATTTTGAGTTCCAGTTCAAATGAAGTTTCCTCCTTGTCTTCTAATTCTTATCTTATGGTACTCTTCTTTTGCTTCTCTAATTAGTTATCTTTTACTTCTATTCACTTTCTCTTTTACTTTCTTACTGATCCTATCTTGTCTTTGCTCTCTTTGCATATCACCTTCCATCTACATGAGATGCATACTATTTATCACATTTTTATCTTCTATATCCTCTAATAGTGTTGTATTTATTTCTTTTTTTATAATTTGACCCAAATGTCTTGTTTTCAAGCATTACTCCTGCCCTTGCTTCATAATTTATTTCTCTTGACTTTGTTAAATTATGTTCATATGCTTTATGTTGATCTATTCCTTGGGAAATGTTTGCCATGTGATCTTCATAGGTTTATAGTAGTGAACAATACCATACCATTATACAAAATATGATTTCCAATTAATTAATATACTCACCTTGATTTTACCTTCTTGGTTTATCTGCTTGTAGCTTTTTATTTTGAAACTCATTCTTCATGTAACTTGGTTGCTCATCCATTGTTGATCTGAAAGTGTTTCCTTGACCTATTTTTGGGTTGATATTATCCTTCATCAATCTTACCTTTTTATCCAAATTATATTCTTCATGAGGAGTTTGATTATCCTCCTCCTTTTTTTTTTCTATCATGAACTCTTGTACTTCATATCTTGGCTTCTTCATATGGTAATAGAGTATTTTCTATCTTGGTATCTCTGTACCTACATAAAAAACATTATTAGCACAAATCAACTTATATTCAGGAGACTCAATGGTCTCTTCAAGGTTCTCATTACCTTTCACATCTTCTCTCTTTTCTATGATATTTTCAAGTTCCTTACAAGGCTCTTTTGATACTCATTTCATCTTTCTAAGTTATTCATCATGTTTCCTTAGGTTATCATATTGTGATGACCTATTCTCATACATGATTTTCTCAAGCATGCCTTCTTGATCTTTTGGCCTTATTGTAGGCCTGAAATATACTACCCCTCATTTTTGATACTTTTAGAGTTGTTATTTACTACAATGCTCTTCAACATGTGCAACTCTAATTTCATTCCTCTCTTCTCTTAAAATCTTGGCTATCCACACTTATTTTTTAATCTTCTTGCATGGTTTGTTCATGACATAGACTTGTCCATTTTTCTACTTGATTACCTATTTTGTAATATTCTTGCACTACTCTTGAGAACATTGTTCATATCCTTCATTTGTCTTGATCATATAATGATCATCATATAACCTAAATTATGCCTTTTTATTCATATCATGCACCTACTCTTTGCTTTGTTATCTACCATATTCATTTATCTTAATTGTATTTTCATCCTCTTTGTTGGAGATCACTCTTTTATTTTGTTCTTCATAGTTCACATCTACAACTATATTTGTATGGTTCATTAGTAGATTATATTCCTTATTATTTTAAAGGTTTGATGCCTCAAATTAGGCACTTTCTTCATGAACTTGCATACTTCCAATCATTCATTCATATATATTTTTAGAATCAAAAATTTGAGCCCCAATTGCCTCTCCAAATTCCATCTTGGGTTGTTTTTCTATCACCCTTATCATTCTCTTCCAATTTTGGATTTCTTGCTTCCTCTTTCTTCTTTCAACAATTTGTTAGATTGGAAGTTGACCACCTTATTCAATATTATGAATAACAATTGTTCTAATTGATTCCATTCTTATAAATTTTGCCTTAAACATGTTAAATCTTGCTTCATCTCATCTATATCTTTTTGAATGTCTTTTTTTTCCAACTCATTCTTTATCTGCATTTGGTTCTTCTCTTTTATCATTCCTTCGATTCATTTTTCTATCTTTGCTCTTCTACCTCACCCAAAGTCTATACTAGGTCTTTTAACACCTCCAAATCAAGTTATGCTTGGATTTCACCCCCAAATCTATTTCACCTTTGATTCCTTCTCTCTTAGCTTCAATGTACTCTTTTTCTCAATTTTTTTAAGCCTCAATGGGCTATAGTATTGTAAAACCTTTATCAATTTATTTTCTCAAATCACCTTCAAGCTTCTTCAATCTTCTCTTTCTTTCACACTTCCCAAGATATTTTTCTAATCTCTGATACCATCTGATGTAATTATCCTTTTTGAATAAGGTTTATCTAATATATCTGCAAGTTACTTATAGGTTTATCCTATCCACAAGTTTATAGACTTCTTAGAACATGTTTGTACCTTCTTAAAAGAGTCTTATGGATTCACTATGATTCTTAATACTTCAAAAAATTATGGAATGGAATGCTTCATATTTATATTTATCTTCGTCTTTCCTAAAATATAATATTTAACCTTTCTTAATCTAAATTTTGCATTAACATAGAAAATAGTCTCCTTATAGGTCATGACAATTAAGCTTACAACTTCCTTTACTAGGTCTAAATCTGAAATTTGTGTTCTTATACTTAATCAGGGTTCTTGACTTCCTTTTATATGTAATTCTTCTTCATAACAAGTTTATAATCTTACTATTCTTGATTGTTACAAAAAGATAATGTAACAAGCCTTCTAGACCTTATCTAATAGGTCTTATCACCTTCTTCATCATGTAAAAGCTCAAAGATTATAAAATAAAATGCATTTATAATATTCTTATATCTATTTGAACCTTTTTTATTCTAAAACAAAGAGTTTTCTTGATATCTATGTTTACTTTTTGTAAGAAACATAGTTTTCCTAGGTTTTATGGACTTGTATATAGACTTGCAGGCTTAAATTTCAATAATGTTAGAAAAAACACAACTTATATCATCATTATAATAGATTATTACACTAATTAACATGTAACATAAGATTATAAATATGTTATACACTTCATATAACTTGAATTTCTTAAGGAAATTGACAAAATTGTCCATTAAACCTTGTTTTAAGATCAAATCAGGTTTGTAGAAAAACACATTCATGTATATGTTTTCTTATAAAAAAAATTTATGACCTAAAATAAATTTTATTGGTTTAAAAAAATGATATGTAAATTATCTACAAAATTTCATACTTTTTATGAATCATTTGAAATATATCAACTTTTAGTGGGCTTAAACCCTTCTAAAATCTTCACCTACAGGCTTGCTGACTATATTTTAGTAATATATGTATATAAATGTTTTTAAAAAAAATTAAAACCACTTTAAAAACTTAATACTCATCCTCATTCAGTTCCATTTAAAATTTCATGTGATTTGGACATGTAGTTTAAAAGATATGTAAGTTTTTATAACTCAAACCTAGTTTTCTGTATATAGGCTGGGAGCTCAAAAATAGGAAAATTTCAAGTTTGAATGGTTGTCAAATATTAATTTTGATTGTTTTAATAACCATATATAATCCACTTACATATACAATTATATTTTAAGCTAAATCAATCATGAAAATATAAGAAAATACCCTTTTTCTCAGATTGTATCTCACAAGGACTGTGTTTTCAGATTGTTACAGGTTGAAAAACATTATGAATGTATAAAGCATGATCCAAGAGAAATAAAAAATATAATCACACATTGAAATTTTATAATATACCATCCAAAATAATTTAAACCTTACTTTATTCATATATATTTAAAACTTCACATGCAGTCCTATGTAACTTGTAGCAAACTTGCAAACTCCTACCTATCACCATAGATTCTCTCCTCCTACATATAGACTTTCTCCTTGTCTTGTTGATTTATTTATATATATATATATATATATATATATATATATATATATATATATATATATATATATATATATTTTTAAATATAATCTCCTATAATTAATGTATTTTCTTAGTACTTCTAATTTCATGTACCCAAAATTCTCTCAACCAACCTATGACTCATTTGAACATGCTAGACTTAGCCATCATCCTATGTTGGATGCTTCTAGATGGAGTTGAAGATATATTTACATTTAAATAAGGACTAAAATACATTTAATATATATTAATATAACTTATATATCCTTTATAAATGAATCAATACCTTCACAAAATGTTAAAACACTCAAAAACCTTTACAACAATTCAAATTTTTTGAATTCCTAATTTTCGCAGGAAAATAGAAATGAAACTTGTAAAGACCAACACTAAGACTCTTGATAACTATAAAATTTTTAATTTGATAAAATTTGATCTCCTATACTTACATAATACCTATGAAACTAAAATTGATCTATCAAACCAACATTTTCATTGTCTTTGATGATGTTCCTGCATCAGTATATGAATCAATCAATAATTAGCCTTAACTTTCCACTAATGAACTGAACCACACTGAAGGTTAAATATTTAAAATAATTGGTGGCTCACTCTCTCGATACACCTATCCCTACAGGCACTAGAACATGAAAAAATGGTGTGCCAACCTTGGCCTAAGATTTAGAACCACTAAAAGAGAGAAAAATAGAATATTTATGGTGAATATCCATATTTTTGGTTATGCTTAGTATGTAATATTATGAGGAATATACTTATTATATAAAATTTGAATAATGGAAATTCCTTCTCAGCATTTAATGAATGTGATTTCCAAATCCTTACACAATACACTAGAATAAATATTTTGATTTAAGTGAGTCATGTTTCACGTCAAATTTTAAAATGAAAATTTATGGGAGCATAGACCTTTCTAATCTCATTTATGGAGCCTCGTAATAATTCATACATATTGGAGGTGAAACCTAAAGATAGTTAGATTAGTGTAACATGAGATAACATAATTAATCATATCGATAACATATATCCATGAAGATATGTATGTGTCATGAAATTAAGTGTGAACCTTGATTTAAGATATCATACAAATGTGGATTCAAATTGATTAATTATATCAAAAGGGTACGTAAATTTAATACTTTTCAAATTTAGATAAATGTAAGTGGCTGCCATTTACATAAAGTGAAAATTTTTCAATTTTAGATGAATGAAATCTGATTTTTCACTAGTTAGAATCCAATAATATAAATATTGGGATCAAGTATCAAAATAGTTGAAATAAATAATGAAAATATTGGAATTTGATATCATACTTGTTTAAAAAAAATAATAACAATACAAAAATCCATTATCAATAATTAGAAACCAAAAATGGTGATACTAAAATCCGAATACCACTTCTCTCAAAACTCCATGCATGGTAGGGCAGAAGGCCTTGGTGTGTGTGTGTGTGTGTGTGTGTGTGTGTGTGTGTGTGTGTGTGTGTGTGTGTGTGTGTGTGTGTGTGTGTGTGTGTGTGTGTGTGTGTGTGTGTGTGTGTGTGTGTGTGTGTGTGTGTGCGCGCGTGTGTGTGTGTGTGTGTGTGTTTGTGTGTGTGATATCATCATTGGGAAGTTTTTATAATATTTTTCAATGGGAAAAAAATCAAAGGTGTAAGGATCTCAAACCTAAAATAAGAATGGTGCAAGGAGCATGAAAATAAATTTTAAAAAAATAAATAAGAAAAATAAGATATATACAATATATCATTCCATTGAGGTGCATGACATAGGCTAGCAATATTAATCGATAATCCCACCTAAATGTCCATAATAATATTACCACCATTCCTCATGATCAAATTATGAGGGTCTCTTGGACAATGGATGTGAGAAGTCAGATGTCCTAATATAAGTATATGAAATATAAGCATGAGATATATGGTATCTTGAATTATCAATAGTAGTATCATATATGTAATCATGAATTATATTTAACCTAAAACACTACCAATATAAGAATCATCATGGTGATGGGCTATAGGAGCCACCCTAAACTCTTGAAAATAAGAATTATGTTTTGATTATCTAATGGAAATCGCACGAGGTATTTTAGCTTGAACATACATAAGAGGTTTTTATAAGATTGTCTTGTGACATGGATGAGTATTAATTGTAACTATATTTATTGTAGCTATAGGAATTATAACTCTAGTAGATATAACTCTAAATAACTTGAGGCTATATGATTTTGTGTTTAGGGAATACCTCATGTGTTTTTTTTGTCTTTTATGTTGTAAAGATAACTCATAAGGTGTATTTTGAATAAAAAGTTATTTTATCATTCACAAACTTAAGACAATGATGTAATGTGAATGTAAATCTCACATTTTATATATTTATGGGCATCTAAGTAATAGATCATATATCATGTTATCTAATAATACATGAAACCATACTAAAAAGGTCTTAGAACATACATTGATGGGTAATGTGATACAACTGATAAGTTTCATGTGAGAGCATCATAACTTGTAATAACCATGGTTATATCAATTTTTTGAATGTACCCTATACTAGTAGTAAAGGACATTATACATATGTTTAAGTTAGAACCATTTTCAACCATATTCCATATATAATAATAAGATATGAATCAATATAAACATTTATAAAAAATGGACCATTTTGGAATCTCATGATCATATAAGATAATATAAGGAACTTGTTTCCATGAACCTAGTAACCATAGTTATAACACCATATAAAACATGAGCATTAAAAATAATTGGTTGTTGTGTATGTGTTTCCATGTGAACATTGTGCTTATTTTTAGTATCATGATTTATAAGTGAATTTTTGAATATTTTCAAATGTTGATTTGATATAGCAATTGATTCATTCAATGTACTATCAAGTCATTTTACTTTAACAAAATTTCTATTAATAATATATTTTATCTAATGTTTCAATGTATAACATCTATTGGTAGTATATTTTGAAGATCTATGGTACTCATAATATGCATTCAAATCAAAGTTTCTATGCAAAGGCTGAGATGTATCCAACTCAAAATTTGGATTTTAAGATATAATTTTGCATTCAAGAAATCGTTTAAGTAATTTTTAAGGATTCTCGAGTAACATTTTAAACTATTTATGATCTTGAGAAGGAAAAATAAGCTTATCAGGTGGTTGTGACAATGTGTTTACTACATTTTTGAACTCATTCTTACCTTGAAAAGTTGGATTATAATTATTCTTAGCTTTGAATGTATAAATACTTTTATATTTGCAGTTTATAGAGGTATGGGAATTATACTCATATTTAAGCATGTTGGCCTCTAAAATTTTGATCTCATAGTTGGGTTCCATATTTTAAAGCTTGACAAAATATGTATACATGTTAAACATGACCTTGTGTTTAAGAGATTGTAGCAAAATTTTGTAGAAAATAATTTGTAACTCGCTATCAATTAGATGGTGATACATATTTGGAATCATGGTTTTTAATATATGTACATACTCACTATTCTCATTATGACCTTTTTTAAGTAGGGAAAGTTATGAAAATGTGACATTTTGAATGATATTAATAGAAATTTGAGCTAATAAGTTATCAACCAAATCGTTGAAATGACTCATGAAGCCTGATGGTAGGGCATAAAACTAATCTGAATCATAATCCTTCAAAATTCTTGGAAATATCTTAATCGTTAATAGATCATCATGTACAAAACCAAAGCATGAAGGATAGAAGTATTGAATATGATGTGAAGGATCAACTTTGTGATTTTTTACTTCAAATTTAGTCACAATAAAACTGGTAGGCAAAGTGTATAAAATTACCTCATGAGATAATGGGTTGTGTAATATCTCATTAGAAGTGACTATATTGGTAGGTCTTGGAGATCTTTAGGAAATTTGTTTGCTTTTTACTTACATACCTTGAATAGATTTTTGAATCAATATATCATGTGATTTAATAGCATGTGTAGGAGATAAAGTATTAGTAACACATATAGGAATATATGATATATTGTTTTTACTAATACCATAACCAATATATGTATCATTAGAAGTAAGTCTAGATTTGCTAGCAATAGGAGGCATAAATAAGGAATAAGTTATGGAGTGGTCATATTAACCTCAATATAAGTAGTAGGATGTAACATAAAATTATGGGTGTTAGGATTACTAACCTCAAATATAGAAGGATAACTTATAGTGGTGGAATATAAGCTCTCAAATATTCATTTGTAACATTTTCATTCTCAAGTGGGGATTTTTTAGTCAAAATTATTTTATTTTATCTCTAACAAAAAAATTACAACATTAGTTTATATAGGATTCATCAAAAGATAATTCTCAAAACTAGTTATATCCATAGTTTAAAGTTTTGTAAAATAATAATCATTGGAAGCAATGACATTACAAGCATTATCATCATAATTATAATCATTTTCAATATATTCATATTCACCATTCATATTTGCACCATTTTCATTTTCAACAATCATATAAGGAGTAGGAATTTAATCATAAATTTCAATTTTATTTTTCAAACAAGTACTCATGCAAAAAAATTAAAGGTGAATTAAATAAATATTTACACCACTCAAACTAGCTTGTCACCTAACAAGGATTATAGATTTAGTTCTCTTGATTGGCATAAGATGCAAACATAGAAAAATTGAAAGAAGCTATGGGTAATGATATCATAATAATGAAGTAAAACACTATATAAACTAGATGTAAATCAACTACAACAAACCCTATAGGTAAATAGAGCATGAAACCCTAATGTTGATATGTTAGAAAATGGAGTGGTTATCCAAAATGTGAATCCCTTGGAGTAAGGTTCACCAAGATTATTTTCAAAAAGGACACGCATTTTAAAAACACTATGTCAATCTTGTAAGATGAGAGCACTAGGGAATCTAACTAAAAATGGTGAAATTCCATAAATTAAACTTGCCCTGATGCATAAATTTTGAATGGAAATATTGAGTGATTGATTCTTGAAAGTAAAAATGAAAAGAGATGAATAAAGAGAAATGCGTACCTAAATATGATTTACATGAGTTATAAAAATGACCGAGATGCTATCAAATAGACTTGAACAATACAAGATAATTCCCAAGAAGAAAACTATGCTTTTTGAAAATGACCACTTTCATCCACCATCGATAATGATCAAACCAAATTCATATGGTCAAATATGGATTTTTTTATTAAATTTGGAAAGCAATTATGAGTGTGGCTATGTTGATCCTAGATATTTAAAAATTTATAGGATCCTCCATTAATAATAGAGGTATGGGAATCGGTATTTATTACGTGTAGTTGTGTGCAATTATTCAAATATATTAATGAAACCAAAAACTATCAAGATAATAAAATTACCAATAGGCCAAAATCTTGAAACAATAATTAGAATTGATTCATATTGAATGACTTAAAATAATTACAAACCCAAACCATGATTAAATAAGCCTTAAATCAGAATTTAGAGTTAACATGTAAAAATTTGAAAAAAACTAAAATCTAAAAAAAAGTCTATTTTTAGCAGTTGCTATTTATAATAAGTTTGCATGCAAGCACGTGTAGCTCAAAAAATATCTCAAAATATACTAAATACTAAAATTAACCTATCAAATGAAATTAAACTAAAGTTGATGTCCAAACCTAAAAATATACAATTTCTAAAAATATAAAATTCCCAAAAAATTAATTAAATGTTAATTTTGGACCCTCAAATGATCATGTGTGGCCTCCAAAAACTATCAAAATCAACTCTAAGTGGATAGGGTGGCTTAGAAAACATCAAAATTTTTGAGATGGTCAATTTGGCATGTGAAAGAGCTCAAATAGATAACTTTTTGAGATGGTCATTTTGGCACATAAAAGAGCTCAAACGGAGCTATGGGTCAAAAATTATGGACTCTAGAAGATTGCCTATTTTTTTTGCTTCATTCTCCTCTTGTTGAAAACAACTTAGCTCCTGTGAGTTGGCATGACTATACTACTACCATTTATCTCTATCAATATTCTTTAGCTCCCATTATATAATCCAAGTGTTGTCTTCTTGCTAAAATCTTTCCCACTGCACCAAATACCTGTTATAATTCCATTGCCTTGTGCTCATTGTCTTCATATCCAAAACATGCACTATTTTTTCTTTCTTCTTCTTTGGAACCTACTGCTCCCAATTTACTTCTTCATCATCTTCACGATCTTCTCCATGGAATTCATATAAATCTAAAACATTAAATACTAGAGATATATCAAAATTATGTGGTAAACTCACCTCATAAGCATTGTCATTGATTCTCTTCACAATTCTATATATGGTCTAATTTTCTTGTACTTCAACTTGTTATATGTGCATTTTATAAATCTTTCTTTCCTCAAGTAAACCATTACCAACTCTCCTTATTCAAATACCTTTGATTTCATTTTGACATCTGCTAATATTTTATATTTCTTAGTATTTTCCTACAACTTTCTTCTTACTCCTTAAAACTATTGCATATGCTCTACAAATGCTTCTTCATCATCACTAATTTGGTCTATAATTGGAAATTATACCAAATCTAAAATACCCATAAGATTTCTTCCATAAATTTTTTGAAATAATGGCTTTTTTGTTGATCTATTCACTGAATTGTTATATGCAAACCCAGCTTATGGTAAAGCCAAGTCCCATTGCTTGGGTTTCTCTCCCACTATGCATCTCAACAAATTTTCCAAGATCTTATTCACAACTTTTGTCTATCTATTTTTTTGTGGGTGATATACACTATTTAATTGTAGCTTAGTATCCATATTCTTCCTCAAAGTCCTCCAAAAATGACTTAGAAATTTTGTGTCCCTATCTGAAGTAATAGTTTTTGGAAAACCATGCAATCTCACAATATCCTTCAAAAATAATTCTGCAATTCTAGTGGCATCATTAGTTTTCTTACATGCAATGAAATGAACCATTTTAGAAAATCTACCTACAACAACAAAAATTGAATCATTACATCTCTATGTGTTTGGTAATCCCAACACAAAATCCATACTCAAATCTATCCATGGTCCTCTTGGAATCGGTAATGACATGTATAGTCCAGTATTTTGTGCATTTCTTTTAGCCACTTGACATATTCTACACCTTAAAACATACCTTGTCACATCTCTCTTAATCTTTAGCTAAAAATACTTTTCCTCCACTAAATCTATTATCTTTGTCTTACTAAAATGTCTAGCCAAACCATCACTATGTAATTCTCTTATTATATTGTCTTGCAGATACCCAATTGGAATGCATAATTATTTCCCTTTGAAGAGATAATCTTCCTATATAAGATACTCATCAGGAATAATATATATCCCACCTGTTAATAGATTCTTTCACTATTCAACTATATTTCCAAAATATAGACCAGTATCATATAATTTTTTGATAACTTCAAATCCAACTACTTCACTCACCATAGTAGTTAACAATTATACTTTCTTGCTCAATGCATCAGCTACCTAATTCTATTTTCTTGATTTATGATTCGGCACAAAAGTATACCCATGCAAGAAAGAAACCCATTTTTCATGCATACTATTCAACTTCTTTTGTGTATTCACATACTGCAAAGCCTCATGATCTGTAAATAGGATAAACTCCTTAGGCACCAAGTAATGCCTTCAATGTCTTAATGCTTTTACAATTGCATAAAGTTCAACATCATAAGTAGAATACTTTTTCTCATCTCATTCAATTTCTCACTAAAATATGATATTGGCTTTCATTCTTGACTAAGCATAGCACCAATTCCTACAAATGAAGAATCATAATCATATTCAAACACTTTGTTAAAACCTAGTAATGCTAAAATTGGTATTTTTTAATCTTCTTCAAAAATTCAAAGCTTTTTGTGGCTATTATAGTCCATGTAAATTCCTTTCCTCTCATGCAATCTATTATTGGTGCCACAATACTACTAAAAATTTTAATAATTTTTTTGTAAAAAGTTGTTAAACCATGAAAACTTCTTACTTCTATAATACCTTTTGGAATAGGCCACTCAGCAATTGCCTTTATGTTTTATTCATCCATTTTCTCACCATTCGCTAAAACTATAAATAAAATTATCAAGACAATAAAATTACCAAATTATTTTGTATAAACCTGTACTTCTTCAAATTTGCATACAACTTCTCCTTTCCTAACAAATCCATTGCCATTCTCAAATGTTGTAAGTTTTCTTCTTTAGTCTTATTGAATATCAAAATATCATCAAAACAAACAACCACAAACTTACCAATGTATTATTTGTAGCACTATATTCATCACCCTCATAAATATGCTAGGTGTATTAGATAATCTGAATGGCATCACCATCCACTCATATAATCCATCCTTAGTCTTGAATGCAATTTTCCACTCATCTCCTTCATGAATTCGAATCAGATAATAACCACTCCTTAGATCAATCTTGGTAAAATATTTTACTCCTGTAATCACATCCATCATATCATCTAAATGAGGTATAGGAAACTTATACTTTATTGTAATTTTATTAATCGTTCTACTATCCATACATATTCTCCATTCTCCATCTTTATTTGGAGTTATCAATGTTAGTGTTACACATGGACTCATACTCTCGCTTATCACCTTCTTTCTTAGAAATTTAGTAACCTATTTATTTAATTCTGCATGTTCTATTGGACTCATCCTATAAATTGCTTGATTGGGTAGAGTTGATCCTGAAATCAAATCAATGTGATGTTGAATATATCTCTTTAATGTTAAACCATCTGGTAACTCATCAGGCATAACATCTGCATATTCTTTTAACACTCTTGTTGCTTCTATTGGTATTGGCATCATTTATATTTTTACATTATTTGCTACTAATACATAACAACAATTTTCCATCATCATATCTTGGATAAATTCTTTAGTAAAGAGTATGTTTTTGGTCTTCTCTTCCTCTTTAAGAGGTAACAAAAATACATTTGTACCACCTTTCCAAAAAGTGTATGTGTTCTTTGCTCCATCATGAATTACTTTCCCATCAAATTACCACGATCTCCCCAATAACACTTGGCATGCATCCATCAGAATAACATCACACCATATTTCATCATTATAAATTTTCTTATAGAAAACTTGATTAAGCACTTTTTATCTACTATAACTTCATTCTCTTTCTTAAACCATGAAATTTGATAAGGATTGGGATGTTTTCACATTGCAAATTTAGCTTCTCTATCATTTTTTTAAAAACCATATTTTTACAAATACAACCATCTATAATTACTTTGCATACCTTTCCACCTGAAGTACATATTATTTGAAAAATATTTGATCACAACCATGCATCACCACCTTCTTTATTCTGCAATTGTTCCTTTCTTAGAGCAATCATGGTTCTTCTCATCATGAGATTCTCTCCAACATCTATTGGTGCAACTTCAGTATTATGCCATTCAATTTTAGCTTCAACTAGATTTACTTTTGGGCAATCTTCGTGCCTCCTTTATTGATCTTGATAGTGTGGAAATTCAAATGATTGGTGCCCTTCTTCTCTGCATCTATAACAAACATAAGATCTATGTTGATTCAAAAACCATCATCTAGCACCACCATAACATTGTCCTCTCTAAAACCCTTTCATATTATCATCTTGCCTTTCTGGACCATGTGATGATTCACCTCTATTAGTATTAGACCCACATCTAATGGTATTAAACCCACCTTGTCCCCTATTTGGATGGGATCCTCCTCTTCTTAGACCCAGAGACATTCTTCTAAAATTCTATCTATTTTATTTTTCTTCTACCTTCAAAGCTAATTGATAAGCCTCCTCCATGCAAACTATTCCTTACATACTTAATTCATATTGATTAAAACTTTTCAAACTATTTACATACCTTGCAGCCATATGGTCTTATGTTTCATAATGTTCCACTCGTATGAAAATCTTATAAAATTCAACTATATACTCTTGCATACTATGATCCTTGTTGACCATTTTTTGCCCAACAGGCCAAAAATTGGTCCCCTTTCTCCCCTGTTGTTCTAGGCCAATTCATTTTTATCCTGCACAAGTCCAAGATTTTCTATGGACTCTACAGGTTAGTCTTTGGTGCATGAAGAATCAGTTCAAAGAGTGTTGGGGTTTACAAGGCTCTTTGGGCCTTCGTCTGAAGAAATTTACAAGGAAGGTTGGCATCTTCAAACCATTGAACCATCGCTTTAGTTTAAAGCCTTGGTTCAATTGGCAGTTCAATCAGCCTTGGTTCAAGCCTTAGTTCATCGCTTCAAGTCCATCGCTTCAATTTCAAGCCTTGGTTCAATCTTCAAGTTCTTTGGCTTCGATTCAAATAGCTAAGTTCAGCACTTAGTTCATCAGAAAAGTTCAAAAAAAAGTTCAAGCAGCTTCAGGTTCAGCGTTTAGTTCAAGGACTTGGCTCGACGCACAGTGTTGAACCGTTGAACTGGTTCAACAGACTGGTTCAATGGTTTGGCTCAACAGAGTGGTTCAATGGTTTGGTTCAACAGACTGGTTCAAAGCCTTAGTTAAATCAGTAGTTCAATTAGCCTTGGTTCAATCTTCAAGTTCATCACTTTTGTTTAACAAAGAGTTCAGTGACCTTGGCTCAACAGTCGCTTGAACCGTTGAACCAGTTCAATGGGTTGGTTCAACATTTTGGTTCAAAGGCTTCAGTTCAGTGGACTGGTTCAATGGTGTGGTTCAACACTTGGTTTAGTCAATTAGTCCCTTGGCAAGTTCATCATCGCTTGAATCATTGAACCATTGAACTGGTTCAATGAGTTGCTTCAACGGGCTCGGCACGCAGTCTTGAACCAATTGAACCATTGAACCAATTTTGGTTCAATGGCTTGGTTCAAGGGTGTGTCTCAAAGCTGAAGGGCAGGTGACCTTGCGGAGGGTAGTTCTAAGGTGAGAAGCCCTTGCGGAGGGCAAAGAGCTTTCAAACGGCAGCCAAAGGATTTTCAAAGCGTGAAGAAAACTAAAAGGCCGAAAGACTTAAGTGATGAGCTGAATTCTTTCAGACTTTTTGTCTGAAGCAATTCCTTCAAACAAAAGGCCCAAAGGAATTCGGGGAAAGGATTTTCAAAGGGCCCAAAGGCATAGGGAAAAGACAAGGCAGCCAATTTCTGCAGCCTTTTTATTTGCAAGAAGAAATCCTGAAATAAGAGAAACCCGTAGGAAGAGCCTGACCAAGCAAGGCAAGAAACCCACGGGAAAAAATCCACAGAAAAGACCCGATGGACTTTTGCCAAGGACAGTGACGTCCTGAAAGCCATCAAATTTAAGCAGATGAACTAGCCATTGAGTTCAATTCAAGGTGACATCTTGAAAGCCATCAATTTTAAGGTAGTGAAATAGCCATTGTTTTTTAAATACTTGTGTGGCAACCATGGAAGAAGCCTGAGGTATGCAGTGACCCGCCAGGAGATCACCCCGAGGGCTGAAGGAGTAGAAGAAGACAAAGCAAGAAAAGGAAAAAGAACCTAGATAACAAAGAAGGAAAATTGCCAAGTTTAAAAATAGGCAGATAGCCCAAGTGGTGAAGGGAGGTGCCGATTCAGGAAGTTACTCCAGCAGGTGATACAGTGCCCATGAATTGATTACTAGGAGGCGCAAATGGCCAACTATGCGACCCGTTTTTCTTCATTTCACATTTATGAGCAAACAAACTGTGTGGGTGCCTTCAAGGAGCAGTCTCAGTTAATGGGGAAATGGCGTGGCCTATGTCAAAAAATGCTTGAGGTCAGAGCCAGGGCCGACACAGCATTTATGTTTAAGCGGCCTGCTCTTCCCAATGACCAGAGCACACATGGGACATTTGTAAAAGAGGTGCCAAAAGGCCTTTTTCCTTCCTCTATATATTGGAGACTTGTCATTTTGAGAAACATCTTTCACATTTGTAAGGTGAAGCCCTGGCAAATTTTTCACCTGTAATCAATAAATGCATTTTTACCTCTTTCTGGTTAGACACCTCTGTGTGTGTTTGAGTATTGATTTTGCGTCTAGTCATTGCTTCTTGATGCTTTCACAGGTTCAACACCAACACACCTGGTGTCTATAAGGTGTCATTTTATAGGTAACAAGAAGAGTTGTACTTGGAAGCGTATAGGCAAAAAGATCTACTATACAGTGTGTCTCTTTTACAACACCTGTGGTGAATCTCTGTTTTATGTGTGTCCCATCAAAGCCTTCCTGCCACTCCCTGCAGTCTGGCCCATTTACTAGTTGAAGTGTATGTATGTGTTTGAATGTTTCAGAGTGTAAGTGTGAGTAGGTCAATCTTTTGGTGCATCACCTTCTTTAGAGTAGTTTGTTTTCCTACAATCTTTCTCCCTTTTCATTCCCCCCATTATATGTGTGTGTGTGTGTGTTAGCACTTATTGGAACAAATCAGATGCATCAAAGGGAGCTAGCCCTTATCTAGAGACTCTCCCCTCTAGCTTCACTGGTCCCACAGGTGAGAGGGGAGTTTCCATTGTTGCGTGAAGAAGGCAGGAGCTCGACCTCCTACCAAGGGTGCAATCTTCTACGTCAACGGTTTTTGGCACGCCTAGTGGGAAACAGTCTTACACTCAATAACGTTTTAGGATTGATGTTGGTCCTGTTACAACAAATCAACTATTTACAACATCTGGCGACTCCACTGGTAAGAACTTCATTTCCTAATCAAAGACCAGTCTGACTTCCTATGCCTAAAGTCACCACACGATCTACTTATAAGGGTGTCCCTTTCAAATTTGTTGAGTTGCCTTTGAACTCAAAAAAAAGACTGAGGTTTGAGAAGACCCATCCTTATTCAAAAAACCACCCTCCCAGACCAGTTGTAAGGGACACATACGCAGCAAGGCCGTAGTTACATCCCATCCTAGCTATGGCATTACCCTTTGCAGCTTTTTGTGGTCAGAGCCCCTTGAATCTCCCACATAATGACCCAATTCTGGGAGCAGCCCTCGAAAATATGCCTTCTTTCGATGGAGAGGGGCCCATTACAGTCATCAAGCACATCAAAAATATTGTTAATCTCTACAATATTCACAATGTCACCGAGGAAAATATCGTAATCAGATTACTAGCATTGTCTCTCAAGGGCAAAGCTCTTGACTGGTATGGGACTTTGGCTCTAAATTTAATCAGTTCTTGGAATGAATTGGGTACTCACTTGACAGACTATTTTGGAGAAAAGAGCGACCACCTTTCACTTGTTGAGCAACTGACTACCATGAAAAGAGCCCCACATGAATATATGCAGGATTTCAACATGCGGTTTCAGAAGACATGGGATAGAATCCCTGTTCTGGTAAGACTGACTGCTAGATATGCTTTATTGTATTATTTAAGAGCATTAAATAGTGATATTGTTGTTATGATACAATCCATGGGAGGGCATGTGCTGCCTGCTGCCTATGACATATCCATAGCAGCTAAAAATTGCTTAGTACAGGCTGGGAAAATAGCCCCTAGACCCCATATGCCACTTTTCCCAGAAATTCTACCTTTAATTCAAACCGCTACTCCCACATTAGCTCCTCTACCTAGCATAGAGAAACCAGCTGTTGCTCCATCCAATGAGCTTCATGAAGTTAAGATTATGTTGTAGAGTATGTCAAATGAACTTGTAGCTCTTAAAAGGCAGCAAGCTCAAAGCAACAGACCAAACCAAGGATACCAACAGTATGGTCAAGCTCCAAGACCCCCTTTCCAAAATTACAATCAAAGACAGGGTCAGCTTACTCAGATCAGACCTTTCCAAGGCTACAACCCAGGCCCCCCTTCATCATCTAAGGTCATGGTGCCCGTTCAGAACAATCTGGTGCAGGAATAGCCAAGTTGTTCAACCATGGGGTATGGTCAAGAGCAAGCCATTTATAAAAATGAGATGATGGGTTATTACCCAAATGTGCAAGAGAATTAGGTATCCACCCATTCCCAGGTCTTCAAGGCTCCAATGCAACCCAACACAAGCAATAATCAGAGTCAACCTGACTCTACTCTTATGAACCACTTGGAAGGTGAGTTCTGTGCAATCAATTATGTGGGTGCTGCAGACAATCAGGCTAACTATGTTGCAGCCAACACAAGATTTAAAAGAAGAGCAATAGGAGAAACTCAAGCTGCTACACAAACATCAGCAATGCCTTCCTCATCACAGTAAAATTAGAGAGTCCCAAACATCAGACCACCATTCGTACCTTCAGCCCCTCAGCCTGCACCTCAGGTTGGAATTAGCCCCAAGGAAAGCTTGAAGGGAGGCAGTCTTCAAGTCAATGTGGTGGACCAGATGAAGAAGCTGCATACGAACATCTCCTTATGGGATTCATTGTCTCCACCAGGACAAAAGGACATGCTACAAAGGGAATTGCATGAGCTAGATCGACAAGCTATCCCAGCAAGGACTGATAATGTCTTGGTGATGAATAGACAAACTTCCACCTCATGCCAGGTCAAGAAAGAAGAGAAAATTCCCTCTTTCTATGTGTCCTTGGTCATAGGATATTTCTTGGTGCATAACTGCATCATTGGTAGTGGGGTTAGTACCTCAATAATGCCCAAGTGCATAGTTGACAAGTTGGGACTGAAATATGAAGAGATGGATAAGGGAGTCTTGCAGCTAGATGGGACACCTGCAAAGATAGTTGGGATAATGAGGGGTTTGAGCTTGACATTACATGCTTTCCTAACTTTCTTAGTTCCCCATGATATATTAGTGGCAGATGTTCCTCCTTATTTCACCATTTGCTTATCCAAGGACTTCACATCCAAGATAGGTGGCTATCTAGCAATGAATTGGTCCTATCTAGTTTTTAAAACAAAGTATGGGACCAAGGTAAAGATTGAATCCAATCCACTCCATAGGGACCATCTAGAACCATATTCGCTCAAGGTAGCAAATGTCATCTATGCCATTATCGACCCAGAGGAGTCCCAAACAGACCAATCTCCATCCTCTGCTCTTCAAGGAGTTGTAGACCTACTCTTGGATGAATGGGGAAGTGATAACTTTGAGCATGACCCTTTCAAGTTCATAGAGGAGGCTGGCCTTAGAGTCTACTACATCCACGAAGAGGTTACCTTCATACCAAATATAATGAAGGCAAGCCAAGAGGACCTAGGTCTATGGCAGTTGTACTTTGATGGTTCTAAAAGTAGGTTAGGAGCCAGTGGTGAAGTGATGTTAGTCTCCCCTTCAAAGGAGAGATACTTTTCGGCCTTATGTTTCCAATTTTATTGCATAAGCAATGTTGTAGAATATGAGTCCCTTATCCATGGTTTGGAATGGGCAAGGAAAAGAGGAATCAAGGAGTTACAAGTTTTGGGTGACAGCGAGCTGATTGTAAATTAGGTGAGAGGCCAAAATCTGACAAAAAATTTTATGCTAAAGTCCTACAAGCATAGGGTCTGGGACTTTGCAGAAGATTTCCTTGCTTTCAATATCGCCTCCATTCCCAGAGAGTAGAATAAACAAGTGGATAGGCTAGCAGCAATTGGTGCTCAATTCAATGTTTTCAGGGAGATAAGCCGAGACTACAGTTCACGCTACTTGAAGGTGGTAGTTCAGCCCTCTATCCCTGACAACATTAAAAATTGGCAGGGCTTTAACAATGACCAGCAAATAGCATTCTTCTTGCAGGAAGAAGCTGACTTCGCTACAAAGAACCAAGCAAAGCTATAACAGCAATATGGCAACCAAATCGTTCAACTGAAGAACAATAAGCTCCCTAAAGGTTTGGTCACTCTAGAGAGTATCTTCAATGGAGATGACCAATTGAGAAGTGACAAGGCATGCATCACAACTAAGGAGGAGAATTATGAGAAGGTTGAGATCTTCAAGGATAAGCTGCTTGCACTTGGAAAAGTCTACACAATTCAAGAAAGGCGGACTTTCATTTTGTTGTGTTAGGAGTTTGTTGATGTTTTTGCTTGGGATTATAGTGATTTGAAGGGTTTCAACCCAAGACTCGCCCAACACACCATCAAATTAGAAAAAGGCGCCAGGCCAATCACACAGAAGTAGAGACCTGTCAACCCAATGATTGAGCCTCTCATGCAGAAGGAACTGGCCGAATTGATTGAGTCTAGGATTATATTTTCAATCAAACATTCCTCCTGGCTGGCCAATCTTGTTCCTATCTAAAAAAAGAATGGGGAGATCAGGCTATGTGTTGATTTCAGAGACCTTAATAAATTCTCTTTGAAATACCATTATCCTCTCTCGAGCATGGAGTGGATCCTTTAGAAGGTAATAGGCAGTGAGCATTTCTTTCTCCTGGATGGATATTTAGGATATAATCAAATTTTGGTGCAAGGCTATGACCAGCACAAAACAGCCTTCACTACTAAATGGAGAATTTTTGCCTACAAGAAGATGCCATTCAGGTTGTCTAATGCTGGTGCTACCTTTTAGTGAGCCATGGACATGGATTTTTGAGGCTTGATAAACAACAATGTGCTGGTATACCTCGATGATGTGATGGTATTCTCTAATGAAGCGAGCCAACACATGAAACAACTCAGAAAAATCTGTGAGAGGTGTAGAGAGTTCAGCATCTCTCTCAACACAAAGAAATGTGGGTTTGTTATTCACGAGGGGAAACTCCTTGGCCATATTGTGTCCAAGGAGGGCTTATCCATTGACCCCGAGAGAGTTTGTTCTATCCTGGAGATGTCCCTGCCTAAGCACAAGAAAGGCCTACAGAGCTTCTTCGGCAGGATAAATTTCATTCAGAGATTCATCTCAAATTTCACAGAGATAGTCAAGCCACTGACCTCTATGCTGAGGAAGGGTGAGGAGTTCAAGTGGAAAACACAAAGGAAGGACAACTTTGAAGACATCAAGTAGGCCATAACCTGGGCTCCTACTTTGATCAGCCCCGACTTCAACAAAGATTTCAACCTCTACACTTTTGGAAATGAAGAGGTAATCTCTGACATGCTTACCCAAGCAAATGGTGATGACCTTGAACAACCACTTGCATTTTTTAGCCAGGGGTTAGAGGATTTTGAAGTCAAATACACATATATAGAAAAGCAAGTCCTGGCAGTAATACAGAGCCTGAAGAAATTCAGGCATATGATGTCCAACAGTAGGATTCACCTCATGGTTCCACATCTTGGCATCAAGGATTTCTTGACCAACCAAGACCTAAATGAAAAGAGAGCGGGTTGGATCACCAAGGTAATGGAGTATGATGTAAACATCAAGATCACCAAGCTGGTAAGGGGAAGAGGCCTATGTGAACACCTTACTGCGGACTTCAAGCAAAAAAGGGAAGATAGCTTACTAATTCATGATGCAGCTATAGCAGAAGAACTAGTTGTCATGAAGGATTGGACATCGGACCTAAGGCGTTTCCTTCTCATTGGTGAGTGCCCATAGGGTCTTGATAGGACCAAAAGAAGGTACTTCAAGCTCTAGTCTCTCCCTTATGTCCTGGTTGATGGAGTATTGTTTAAGAAGGATCTCTCAGGGGTCCTTCTAAGATGCATAGACTCAAATTAGGCTGACAAGGTGTTGTCTGAGTTCCATGATGGGCCAGCAGGTGGTCATTTTGCTCCTAGGGCTACTACAGCAAGGATAATGAGAGTTGGTTATTTTTGGCCTACTCTTTTCAGGGACACCCATGCCTGGGTAAGAAAGTGCCAGAAGTCCACACTTTTTGATGGGAATCAATGGTTGGCTGCCATGCCTTTACAGCCTATTCAGGTGGAGCAGCCATTCATGCAATGGGGCCTGGACTTCATAGGAATGATTAACCCTCCCTCCAATGCTGGACACAAGTGGGTCCTGACCACCATGGACTATTTCACGAGATGGGTAGAGGCTGTTCCTCTGAAGGAGGATAATGAAAGTGTGGTCCTAGATTTTTATGAGGACCTAGTGGCAAGGTTTGGGGTTTCAGCAACCATAATCTCAGATAATGTGTTGGCTTTTATGGGAACCAAAACAAGTGAATGGGCATTGAAATACGGTATATATCTCAGCACTTCATCCAATTATTACCCATAGGGTAATGGGTTGGCTGAGTTCACCAATAAAAACTTGATCAAGATCATCAAGAGGACCATGGAAGAAAATTAGAGGACTTGGCATGACAAGTTGAAAATAGCCCTGTGGGCAGATAGGGTCACCCCGAAGAGGGCAATTGGCAACTCACCATACATGCTCATCTATGGAAGGGAAGATAGGCTCCCCATTTCACTTGAATTGCTAGCCTTGGACCTCGTTCAGTAGCTACAATTAGAAGAAGTAAATAGCATGGATGTCAGATTATGCGAGCTGATGGAACTCCAAGAGGAAAGGGACCAGGCTATGGCTTCCATGACTAACTGCCAATAGCAAGTGAAGAGACACTTTGACAAGAAGTCTTCATCAAAAGGTTTCTCTGAAGGGGACATTGTCTTGAAATGGGATGAAGACCGAGTTAAGCCTGGAAAGCATGCAAAGTTTGACGCCCTATGGAGTGGCCCATACATAATCACTCAACGTAAACAGCACAATGCATTCCAACTCTCTAGGTTGGATGGTGAAGAACTCTATATCCCAGTTAATGGGATACATCTTAAGCGTTACCACTGAGCCCTTTCTCCATCATGTATATATTTTCCCTTGTTTTTTCTCTTACTTTCCCTAAGTGCTTTCTACACATGCTGGTAATTTTCTTGGCTTTGTGTGTGTTTTCATTTTCTTTGAGGTAAATCTTCATGATTGATTATATAATTTATCGGGGCTGTTGCTAATTTTAAGTTACAATCTGACTCTGTGCCCAATCGATTTGAGGCAACTAGTTTCTAAGTATAGAAAGCATGCTTCCCCTAGGAGTCACCAATTTGTTGACCATTTTTTGCCTAACAGGCCAAAAATCGGTTCCCTTTCTCCCCTGCTGTTCTAGGCCAATTCATTTTTATTTTGCACAAGTCCAAGATTTTCTATGGACTTTGTAGGTTAGTCTTTGGCACATGAAGAATCAGTTCAGAGAGTGTTAGGGTTTACAAGGCTCTTTTGGGCCTTCGTCTGAAGAAATTTACAAGGAAGGTTGGCATCTTCGAACCATTGAACCATCGCTTTAGTTCAAATCCTTGGTTCAATCGGTAGTTCAATCGGCCTTGGTTTAAGCCTTAGTTCATCGCTTCAAGTCCATCGCTTCAATTTCAAGCCTTGGTTCAATCTTCAAGTTCTTCGGCTTTGGTTTAAATAGCTAAGTTTAGTGCTTAGTTCATTAGAAAAGTTCAACAAAAATTTCAAGCGGCTTCAGGTTCAACATTTAGTTCAAGGACTTGGCTCGGTGCGTAATGTTGAACCATTGAACCAGTTTAACGAACTGGTTCAATGGTTTGGTTCAACAGACTGGTTCAATGGTTTGGTTTAACAGACTGGTTCAAAGCCTTGGTTCAATCGGCAGTTCAATCGGCCTTGTTTCAAGCCTTGGTTCAATCTTCAAGTTCATCGCTTTGGTTTAAAAAAGAGTTCAGCGACCTTGGCTCAACAGTCACTTGAACTGTTGAACAAGTTCAATGGGTTGGTTCAACGTTTTAGTTAAAAGGCTTCAATTCAACGTTTTGGTTCAAAGGCTTCAGTTTAACAAACTGGTTCAATGTTGTGGTTCAACACTTGGTTCAGTCAATTAGTCCCTTAGTGAGTTCATCGTCGCTTGAACCGTTGAACCAGTTCAATGAGTTGGTTCAACAATTTGGTTCAACGGGTTGCTCAATGGGCTTGACGTGCAGTCTTGAACCAATTGAACCATTGAACCAATTTTGGTTCAATGGCTTGGTTCAAGGGTGTGTCTCAAAGCTGAAGGGCAGGTGCCCTTGTGGAGGGTAGTTCTGAGGCGAGAAGCCCTTGTGGAGGGCAAAGAGCTTTTAAAAGGTAGCCAAAGGATTTTCAAAGCATGAAGAAGACTAAAAGGCTAAAAGACTTAAGCGATGACCTAAATTATTTTGGACATTTTGTCTGAAGGAATTCCTTCGGACAAAAGGCCTAAAGGAATTCGGGGAAAGGATTTTCAAAGGGCCCGAAGGCGTAGGGAAAAGACAAGGCGGCCAATTTTCGTGAACTTTTTGTCTGCGGGAAAAAAGCCTGAAACAAGAGAAACCCACAAGAAGAGCCCGACCAAGCAAGGCAAGAAACCCACGGGAAAAAAGCCCACAGAAAAGACCCGATGGACTTTTGCCAAGGATAGTGACGTCCCAAAAGCTGTCAAATTTAAGCAGACGAACTAGCCATTGAGTTCAATTCAAGGTGACGTCCTGAAAGCTGTCAATTTTAAGGCAGTGAAATAGCTGTTGCTTTTTAAATACTTGCGCGGCAACCATGGAAGAAGCCTGAGGTATGCAGCGACCCACCAGGAGATCACCCCCGAGGGCTGAAGGAGCAGAAGAAGACAAAGCAAGAAAAGGACAAAGAACCTAGAGAAAAAAGAAGGAAAATTACCAAGTGTAAAAATAGGCAGATAACCCAAGTGGTGAAGGGAGGCACCAATTCAAGAAGTTACTCCAGCAGGTGATACAGTGCCCATGAATTGATTACTAGGAGGCACAAATGGCCAACTGTGCAACCCATTTTTCTTCATTTCACATTTATGAGGAGACAAACCGTGTGGGTACCTTCAAGGAGTAGTCTCAATTAATGGGGAAACAGCGTGGCGTATGTCAAAAAATGCCTGAAGTCAGAGCTAGGGCTGACACAACATTTATGTTTAAGCGGCCTGCTCTTCCCAATGACTAGAGCGCACATGGGACATTTGTAAAAGAAGCGCCAAAAGGCCTTTTTCCTTCCTCTATATATTGGAGACTTGTCATTTTGAGAAACATCTTTCACATTTGTAAGGTGAAGCCCTAGCAAATTTTTCACCTGTAATTAATAAATGCATTTTTACCTCTTTCTAGTTAGACATCTCTTTGTGTGTCTGAGTATTGATTTTGTGTCTAGTCATTGCTTCTTGATGCTTTCACAGGTTCAACACCAACACACCTGGTGTCTATAAGGTGTCATTTTACAGGTAATAAGAAGAGTTGTACTTGGAAGCGTAGAGGCAAAAAGATCTACTATACAGTGTGTCTCTTCTACAAAACCTGTGGTGAATCTCTATTTTCTGTGTGTCCCATTGAAGCCTTCCTGCCACTCCCTGCAGTCTGGCCCATTTACTAGTTGAAGTGTATGTATGTGTTTGTATGTTTCAGAGTGTAAGTGTGAGTAGGTCAATCTTTTGGTGCATCACCTCCTTTAGATTAGTTTGTTTTCTTGCAATCTTTCTCCCTTTTCATCCCCCCAATTGTGTGTGTGTGTGTGTGTGTGTGTGTGTGTGTGTGTGTGTGTGTGTGTGTGTGTGTGTGTTTGTTAGCACTTATTGGAACAAATCAGATGCATCAAAGGGAGCTAGCCCTTATCTAGAGACTCCCCCCTCTAGCTTCGCTGGTCCCACAGGTGAGAGGGGAGTTTCCATTGTTGCGTGAAGAAGGCAAGAGCTCGGCCTCCTACCAAGGGTGCAATCTTTTGCGTCAACAGTCCTTTTTCCTCAAATTTTGGAATCTTCTATATAGGGTTTGTGCATAATCCACAAGAAGAAATTTCTCCCTCGTCTTCTTCTCCATCTTTTTAAATGAATTAATCTTCTCTTTACCTTTTCTCTATCTCTCTTTATACAGGTGATCCCACCAAATCATTGCATGACCTTTCAATTTCATACATGCAAACTTTACCTTCTTGTCTTCTCTCATAGTCTTCCATTCGAAGAACTTATCCATGCTATTCATCCAATATATCAAATCTTTTAGTTATAGATTGACTCCTAATCTATAACATCAACCTTGATTCCTTCATTTCTTCCTTCTAAAACCTAAACCATCTTCTCTTCCATCGATGGTGACTGCTATTGTTCTTCTTCTTCTTGCTGAACTTCTTCATCATGATCTATGTCCTCCTCATCACCACCTTGTCATTTTCTCTAATTGGTGATAACCTCAGTAAATTATTCCACTTACCTCTATAGCTCTTATATAGTCTAGTTCATTTATGAAATACCTCCTCATCCTCTCACCATTCTTTACTCCTTTAAGATTTAAACTTACTCTGATACCAGATAATGAAACCAAAAACTATCAAGATAATCAAATTACCAATAGGCCAAGATCTTGAAACAATACTCAAAATTTATTAATATTGAATGAATTTAAATAATTATAAACCCAAACCATGCTTAAATAAAACTCAACTCAAAATTTAGAGTTAACATGTAAAAATTCAAAAAAACTAAAATCTAAAAAAATGACTATTTTTAGTAGCTACTATTTATAGTAAGTTCACATGCAAGCATGTGTAGCTCTAAAAATATCTCAAAATATTTTAAATGCTAAAATTAACCTATCAGATTAAATTTAACTGAAGTTGACATCTGGACCTAAAAATATACAATTTTTAAAAATAGAAAATACTCAAAAAAATCATTAAACATTAATTTTGGACCCTTAGATGATCATGTATGGCCTCTAATATATATAAATCAACTATAAATAGAAAAAATGTCTTATAAAAGCATCAAACTTTTCGAGATGATTATTTTGGTATGTGGAAAAGCTCAAACAGAGCTACGGGTCAAAAGTTATGGCCTCTAAAAGATTGACCTATTTTTTCTGCATCATATATTCTCCTTTCATGTAACCCTAATTTTCCAAAATATCAAAAGAATATAGAACATTGTGCAAATTCCCTAGTCTAGACCCCCTTGAGGGTCGCATTATTTACATATCATGCACACTTAGAATTAGGGCTCATGTAGTTTTATGCATGTGAACAACCCAACCCAAGTGATATAAAAGACTTCACCTTATCTCCGTAAGATAATCGATGATAAATATGTATGCCTATTGATGCAGCTTGAAGGCTTAAGAAATGATGAGGGAAGAATATTATCAATGTGCAGGATTATTAATAAGTATGTGAAAGATATGATCAATGTTTGGGTCATAAATTGATAAATAAGATATTTATAGATGGATACTTGATTGATAAATAATGTAGGGTAATTATGTATATATAAGCTCATTTGAATTAAAATTTTTACCCATTCACACATAGGTCGACTATGGAAAAGAGTGATAACCAATAATAAAGGCACGAGAAATTAGCACAAGGCACAAAAGACCCAAAAATGATAAATAACCAATTTCAGCCACTATAGAAAATGGTCATGATAGAAAAAAACCTTGAAATAGAGATCAAGCTAAACTGAAAGATGATTAGATGGATCCTAAATCAAATAATTAACATGTCTGAAAGTGGTCATGGCAAAATGTAAATGATTCAAGGCTATGAAGGGTCCAATATGGATGGAACATGTACTGACAAGACCCAAATGCAAGTAAATGTACTTTGACATGAAAAATGCACTGCAACTATGTGGCTTGTGAAAAAATTAATTGTCTATAGAACCACAGAATGATTTAATATAATGAAAAGGATATCATTTTCTATGGAATAATTAAAACTTTAAACCAAAAATTACATAGGATGAGGGTAAGAAATAACTTAATAAGCCAATGTATTAATAAAAATATCATGTGAAGTGACCTTTGTACTTGAATTTTTGTACCCTTGAGAAATAAATTTAAATTTTCAAACATATAAAAGTTTTGCATCATACTAGTAATTTCATGGGTTGGAATAGAAGTGCTGGTAGAATAGGTGGGAATAAAGCCATTCTTCAAATAAGATAATTTAGAGACATTGTGAATAAAAGATGAATGTTTAGAAGCATGTTGGTATGGTTGAGGAATTTGATAAAAAAATAAATGAAGGATTTAGGAGGACTATAGAATGGTTGAAATAATTTAAAAAAGGAAAAGTAACATCAACAAGAATAAAAACAATATAAATAAGATGAGTAATAGTTTGAGGAAATATTTGGACATGACCATATCATTAGGAATGGAAAGGGACCCTTGAGAATTTTGATCTTTATTATTGCATACAAATATCCATTATGTATCTTATAGGGTATATCTTGAGTTTTTGGTTTAGCTGGAGACTCTTGAGCTAGGGTTTTGTGTCATACAACTTTCAATAGATACAACATTGCATATATTTATTTAGGATCATATTGAATGTGTTTTCTACATATAATAGGTGTTTTATCTCTATCATTTCAATCACGATGATCAATATCATAAGAA
>JARHVA010001099.1:2702500-2832500 GCA_037957365.1 Torreya grandis
AGAAGAAGATGCAAAGTTGGGATCAAATGGTTTCCAAAATAATGGGCCAAGTAGTGCACTTGGAAGACTAGCTCAAATGGTGGTGAAGACTCAAAAACTCTAGGTATAGGAGTGAAGATGAAAGGGTTCACATAAAATATAATTCACAAGGAGAGTCATCAATGAAGTGGTATGCATCTATTCTAAGTATCAAAATGAAGGACATGATTTACCTGAAGGCAGCACCAGAGGAATATAAGTTGTGAGGTATGTAACTAGATGTTATGGTGTACAACCAAAGTGAAGAGGGATTCTACATGTTTAGGGAGATGCCCTGTGAATATGTGGAAGATTTGGGTAAATTACCATTGGGAAGGAGAGAAATGATGAGACAGGAAGGGGAAAAATAAAATATTACATGAGGAAAATGTACACGCAGTAGAGGGGGGGTATGCCTTTCGAAAGGCATAATGAATGAAAGGTGAGAGTGCATAAGTTTATTTTTTAGGGTAGATGCCTAATACCAAAAGGATTAAATATGAAGAGAATTTGGCCCATGGAGGTATATTTATCCCAAAGAAAACCAAATATTACGCTAAATTGAGGAAGTGCATGAAGAAAGGGAAAATGGATCAATGAAACATGCAAAAGGAGAAGATCCTTAGCAAGGAGGATAAAGGAGAGACATGAGAAAAATTATAGTTTAATTGGTGAGTAATGGAAATGGAGTGGGTGGAAGTCATTCCAAAATAATCCATATAAGCATAAGATAATGTGTATGGTGTATAATCAGCCTACACAAGGACTAGAAAGTAAGGGAGGAACCCTAGATATATCACAAGTGATTTTGTGTGTAACATAAAGGATACATGGGAGATGAAGGTGAGGATAAATCATCTTGTAGATGATAATGGAATAAAAATATTTATTACACAAGGAACAAGGAGACTACTAAAGGAAGGAAGAGTAGAGAGAGATCAACTTGAAGCTGATAAGGAGAAGTGACTGGTGAGAATATAAGTCCAAGCCCGTAGAGTAGAGTGCAAGACAATGAAGGATAAGAAAAGAGAAGAGATGGAATTTGTTGGACTCCATAGGGAATTTCATGTTGCTAAAGGCATAAATAATAATAAAGTGGAGAATGATGAAGATAATGGGAGTACCTCAAAGACATGCCTCAAGGAAAGCATGAAGAAGGACAAAGTAAAAGTATGCCTAATTTCCATTAAGGATAAGAGAAGGAAAGAAGTGCATGTAGCAAAGGAAAGGGTTGAAGTGCATAGGTTGGAAGAAGTAAAGGGTTAAAAATATATTTGGGGAAGGAAAACAAACAATGGTGTGCCAAGACCCACAAGGACGAAGGGGAGAATCAAGGAGTGAAGGGTGTGTGCAAGAAATAGGCATGATGCACACAAGAAATGTATTAAAAAAACTTGGTGGAGGTGGGCGATCAAAGATGGGCATAAACCCATAGGGGAAAATGAGTGATAAAATAGGATAAGGAAAATAGATAGGAGGAAGTGGATGGGCTATGATCAAGCTGAGTGCAGGTCGATAGGGAGTGAATGTATTAGAGCTAGGCGAAGGAGAATAGATTATGCCTTGACAAGGGTTTTGAAGAGGAAGAAACATAGACCAAGCCTACCTAGGAAATACATAAGGTGGAAGGGAACATTGTGGCCTTAGCATCTATCCAAAATGGTGGTTCTACCACTCAAACCCTACTTTTAAGCATGAGCTTACATTGTAACTACCTAGGGACTCTAATACAAGAGCATCCTAGGTGAATTGGAAATCTTGAATCACCAAAAAAGAGATTCAATCAATCAAATAATAAAATAAACTTTTCTAGTGCATGGTTGTATGACACAATAGTTTTGGAAGCTTTTTGGGACTACTCAAGAGTTTACTTGCATGAGAGGAAGATAACTTGAAGTTATGAAAAATCTGGAATAATAATGGGTTTTAAAAGTTTTGGCTAAGGCATGGAGTGCACGTGATGGGTAATGACCACACGCATAAGATAAAACACTTTAAGAAATGAAGAGCAAGGTGCAAAAGTATAGATTTATATGACAACATGTAATTATCAAAGACTTGAAAAAATGCAAAAGTGCAATGACATAAGAGGTTTGTTCATAGAGCTTTTGTTGCACCAAGATAAGTAAGGACACAACTAGAACCAAGTTTTGGCTTGCACAGATAATGCTCAAAATTCCAACTTACAAAGGGAGCACAAATAATTAGCAGTGCACAATTAGATAAGTAGGGTTGCATATATGTGCATAGAGAATCAATCAAATTGCAAAGAACCTCTAAGATAACTAGTGCATAATATTTATATTGTAGGGAACATGGAGAACCTGAGGCACGTGAATTCATAGATATTTAGATGTATTAAGGAATCAATGCATAAAACATCATAACATAGAACCCGAGGAAGGAGTGAGCAAAATAAAGAGTCAACCATGTTGACCTACATTTATCCACATAGGCTATGCTAGTTGTGTGACTGACATGATAGCACAAAGGACACGCCATCAATATCTAAGGCACGTCAGTTTGTTATGACATGAATTGAATTTAAGTAGCTCGAGGTTTGTAAAATGTTATGCTACTTCTAGGATAGGCCTATAATTTGTAATGACACTGCATATTTGTGTAGTGCCTCATTTATTACAGCCATCAATTGATGTGTGGAAGATAAAAAAAATGACTAGAATGAGAAGGCTATAATATTTGAGGTAAATCCTAGAAGAAATAGCTTGATAGGTTGGTACATTGGGAGGTTAATAAGTTGGCACAGGTTGTTCGGTTGATTGGTGTAGAGAGAGAAGTATCTCTCCTTCGAGAAGATTCTACCCAACTATGCAACTTGAGATGAGTGAGCCATAGGAGGAGGCCTATAGCCTTAAATTCACGTAAGTATTAAGATGCCATTATCTAATTTTTAGATCCAAATCTAAGGACTAGATTGTTTAGAGTTGAGAGCTCAATTAAAAATCTGAGAAGCTAACAGTGTCTTGTAATGCCAAGTTTCTTAATGAAAACTGTAATTTTTGTATCTACTATGACTGCACCATGAAGGTAGGTTTTTGTGCACAAACAAAGCATAATGACATTGTACTTCTATAAAAATGACATTTCAGAGCTTTTTATATATACATTATATATATATATTTTATTTTCAGCCTTTTTTATTATATTCTATCGATTCGAGCCAATTCCATTACCATAATTGATAAGTATTTTTTATGATTTTAACTCATATATATATATATATATATATGGTTTTTGTGCACAAACAAAGCATAATGACATTGTACTTCTATAAAAATGACATTTTAGAGCTTTTTATACATATATATATATATATATATATTATTTTCAGCGTTTTTCATTATACTCTATCGATTCGAGCCAATTCCATTACCATAATTGATAGGTGTTTTTTACGATTTTAACTCATATATATGAGTTAAAATCGTAAAAAACACCTATCAATTATGGTAATGGAATTGGCTCGAATCGATAGAGTATAATGAAAAACGCTGAAAATAATATATACATAGAATATATGAGTTAAAATCGTAAAAAACACCTATCAATTATGGTAATGGAATTGGCTCGAATCGATAGAGTATAATGAAAAAGGCTGAAAATAATATATACATAGAATTGGCTTGAATTGATAGAGTATAATGAAAAAGGCTGAAAATAATATATATATATATATATGAGTTAAAATCGTAAAAAACACCTATCAATTATGGTAATGGAATTGGCTCGAATCGATAGAGTATAATGAAAAACGCTGAAAATAATATTATGTCGATTGTATCCAATACATTACAAAAGATGGCAACATGCATAGGATTGTGTTAGCAATGGATGATAAAGTCACAAAGTGACCATGGTAGGGATAATAATGTGTTGGCCATGGCCAATACAGTAGAAAATATAGGAACTCTATAGAACTAATTTAACATGGCTAAGTTAGTAGGAAAAAGGAATGAGAAAGAGAACCAAAGAAGTCTAGACTAATCAAATAGTATGAAATGAATATAAGCAAGTATAAACAATGATCATATATGAATCTCTCACAAAGTACTATGAGTCAACCCACCCTTATCTTGATGTACGCCTTAAGACTGCATTTAGGGAGATCAATGTACCAACGAATTTTATAATAAAAATTATCAGTAATTAATATATATATATATATATATATATATATATATATATATATATATATATATTTTAATATGGACATTAATTTTGGCTAATTAAACAATTTTATATGAAAATGAAGTCTTCTATTTCTTCTTTGATTAAGTAGATGTTGTGAAATTGGCCCAAGCGCTCTTCCCTTCAAAAAATAATGTTGATATATAAATTTGAGTTTCATGTTTCATTATGTAAATTATTTGAAATGAGCGCAATTAAAAAATTATTCTGCAAGATCGATCAATTTCCAACCCTAAAATGGAATATTAGTTACTCAATAATACATGAAAACCTGAACAATCACATGTCATCTTATAAGAAGGAAGATTTAGTTAATTATGAAGAGACTATCCTTTAACAAATGGTTTTTGAGTCGATGGGGACAATTTGCTAGATTTAATTGAACTCCCCCATGACTTGCAATGAATAAATCCTACACCCAACTTGGTATGCAAATGGTTACTCTACACAGACATGGTGCTTCTCACATGAATTTAGGCCCTTATGGTATCAATGGAATAATTCGAACTCATAAAGAGGATGTCTAAATAATATAAAGAGGATGTCTAAATAATATATGGGTAGGCTACTAACATATTTTATAGTAATGTGGCAGAGGCTTACAAAATGTGAACCATTTTGATGATATTGTAGTCTTTTCGAACTCGAGGATTAAAATTTAAAAATTTGGAAGCATAGTGACAATGACTATGATGACCGACCGCATTGGGAAGAATATCTAAAATGTTGTTCATCTTTTTACATCTATTCACTTTATTCGTCTGAAGTGAAAGGATAATACAAAGTTAGATTATATAGTAAATTATGTTGTTGACTAACACCTTATGAAAATTGTGGGTTAAAAAACAAATTAAACAATTTACTTCCACGCAAAAGACATAAAAATGAAGAATTAGTGCATGATGGTCAAATACTCTTCGATTGTACTAAGCAAATAATGTTCAAATTTATTTTAAGATATGCAAAGATTAGATTTAAAATGTTATTGTTTATAGTGAAAACATGATTTTAATGATCTTTTATTCATTATTTGGAAATTATATAAAAATATTTTTTTAATTAGATAAGGTTAAAAAATAGGATTTGGAGACCCTGAAACTTATTACAAAATATATAACAGTTAAGTTTGAATGGGGTGTTTTCACTGACATCTCATAAGGGACAAAACAACCAACGAATAGTAAAACCAAGGCCTATCAAATAGACCCTTTTCCTACAACAAAACCCAGTAAGAAACAGACAAACTTCTACCAAGTTTATGTCTCTGTAAAACCACTGTGCGACTAAGAAAAATAGAGGAGCTATAGCAACTCGCCCCCTTAGCAGAAGTTACCTTCCTCAAACAACCCAACTACTATCAGGTTAACTTCTATGATACTTCCACCAAGCTTATTCAAAGGGTCCAACCCCCTTTCACTTATTTTATGAACTTTAGCTTGGGGTCCCTTGAGCAGAGAATCATACAAGGACGCTGAACCACAGCTTTGCTACCTTTTTTCCTTTTTTACACCTCGGTCCAACCTTCCTTGTCTTCCACAACAGGGTTTTATTTGAAATACAACGTTGGGATTTATCTTCCACTGCTATAACATCAACTAGTTTTACCTTGGACAAGCCCTGTAATTTCACTTTTCAGGGGTTATCTAACACAGGGGGAATCGAACTAAGTTTGTAGCCTTCATTGGAGTGATTAAATTAGCAACAATTCTTCTTTGTAATGAGGGTGCATTTTAGGTCCTCATTTGCAATGGAAGGTTCAAGATCATCTGAAGATAAGGTGGAATCATCTCTATTAGAATCAACCAACACAATAAGGTGGTCATGAATGGAATCCTTCCACCAAGAAGATTCCTTCTTTTTTCTGAGGTAGTTATAGTTTTTGGTTAGATACCCTGTATTAAAACAACACCAACAGGGAAACAACAATCCTTTATAATCAAGGGGTTGAGACCAAGAGTAGTCTCCTATTTGCAGAATGATCTTTTCAAGTAAATCCTTGGAGGTATCAATGTTCATCAAGATCCTAGCAAAAGTGGTAAGGGAGAAATGATCAATATTTGGGTGCATTTGTAGGAACTCACCCAAGGATTTACCAATTATTGTCAAACTAAATTCAGTCCAAAACTGTAGTGGAAGGTGGGGTAGATGGATCCAATGGGTTTTAAAGAAAGAGGTTTAGTGAGAGGGGTGAAGTCAGGAGACCAAGGTTTGACGATCAAGGGATGGTGATTTAGGCTCCAAAACTAGTTTTGAATCATCTCCTTGTCCTTAACAAGATTTAAAACAATAACAAACAAACTTTTAGCCCAAGGGTAAATTTTCAACCTACCTTTTAGAAGGGATTACCAATGTATCAAAATCCATGTGTGTAAGTCTGACAGCTTTGGCTAATGATCTGTGAATCTGTAGATAATGCCTTTCTCAGAGAAGTATTCCTTTGATCTAATCACTTGCTTGTTTCTTCCTCATCAAAAATCACAACTGGGTTAGAGGTTGCAGTTTTGAGGGGTTTTGGCTCAGCTCTTGGAATTGGCTTGCAGGGGACTACCTCAACAAAGGATTTGGTTCTTGGCTTCAAGCCTCTTGAGTCCACCATAGCTTCTAGTTCCATGACATCTAGACCCCTATTACTAGTTTGGCCATGGGAGCCATTTGCCAAACTAGATCCATCCTTGGAGTATTTTGTGGCATTGGTTGGAAAAGAAGCAAGGGGCTTGGATGGATGCTCATCCAGATGAGTGAGAGAGACCATAATTTTTCCATTTGCTTGCATGGCTCTCAACTTGCCATTAGATAAGGAGCGGGACACTGAAGAAGGAGGGGAAGGGGATACAGACTGAGTTGTAGACCTAAAAGCGCAATAAATTACCATTGGGCCCATTCGAAGTAGGGGAGGAGGTAGGGTTAGTGCAGTTTAAAATGGCACTGGGTGGGAGTAGGCAAGAGGCCATTGGTACGGTTGAAAATGATTATAAAAAATATTATAAAAGTATTCTCTTATAATATTATACAATGTTAATATTGAATAAAAACTAACATATTTATGACAAATAATTTCTAAGACATAAGAGGTGTAACGGTTAAGTGTTGACATTTGTATAAAAGCAACCAGGTTTAAATCCCACTAGCAGTTCGGTGAACTACAATGAGGGACACCCAAATTCTATATGACGTCGTGCAATAATGAAATTACTTGCTAACAAATTAATTTAAATAATTACATGGTTATTGGGTGTTAATGTAAGCTTTTATACCATTATATGGTTTTTATTACATATATTGTTTAGTTTGCTTAGGTGTTATAATAGGTCATTAGAAAAATATGGCTTAACTTATTTTATAATTTTGAATTGCATACCCATCTTTTTTAGTAGCCTTTTGCTTCTCTATAAATGTACCTTTCCTAAGGTTATTTTGGCTAATGCTCATAATTCATATTTTGATCGTGAAGACAAGCTTCTCATTGCTCATGTTTGATTTCACTTCTACAATAGGGTATCTCTTCTACATACTCAATTTTACATGTTAAAGAGATTCATGTGTTCATGTCTATCCAATTTCTGATCCTCGAGTGTGGTCCACTCCGACATGGTATTAGAGCGGTTCTAGTATCTGAATGCCACAACTTCTATTATGAAATCTTGAGTTTTTAGCTTACACATAGATTTGGCATTATTTAACCTTATTATATATTCACCATTTATTAGAATAAGGGAAAAGGTGTTTTTTGTAGGGTATCTTTTGTTCATTAGTTTTCATTAAAAATGATCTTTGCCATTGAACTCATAAGGTGTCAAAACCTTAGAATCAGTTGTAAACACAACCTAGCTTCATGATAGTCAATTTTAGCCTTTTTGAGGGTTTGGTGGTGTTTTATTAGAATCCACACAAATTTGCACAGCATGAGACTTGAAGGAAAAACTATTTCTAGGTTTCTTCAGAAACTTAGTGGGTTCTTTCGAGTTTTTAGTACCAGATCAGAAGTTTTTATGGGTACTTCAGCCTTCAACAGACATTCCTTTCTTGAGGGATTTACAAGGCTCAGTGGAATTTCCCCCCTACATAGACATCTCTTAGAATCTAAGGCCTACTCAGATAGTCATTAGAACTCGAGGCCTGCTTAGACAGAGGGTAAACCTGAGGCTTGCTCAGACAACTATCATAACCCGAGGCCTGCTCAGACAAATGTCAGAACCTGAGGTCTACTTGGATAGTCATCAAAACTCAAGCCTTACTCAGACAACCATCAGAACTTGAGGCACACTCAAACATTGCCAAAAATTGACAACTGCCTAGACACAATTTCATTTTTTTAAGGTGGGTTTTTTTTTTCAAACTTGAAACTCACATAATTTTTAGCAGCTGGCTCCTTTCCAGGCGTCATTTTTTTTTAAGTGTGATTTTTTATCTCTATGCATTGATGTTATTCTCAAACCTTGTAGAATTGAACCTCTATAAGTTTGGGGTGGATGAAGGGGGAAGGGAGGTTACATTTTCTTATCTCTTTCACACTATCAATTCTACACATACCTTCTTACTGCACTATGGACCAAAATCTGGTTCCACTTCTTACACCATTCAACTATCATGAGTGAAAAACCAAATTACAAATCTTCTTAAGGAGTAAAGGTTTACATCGAATCATGATGGGTACCAAAATAGAACTAACATATGATGCAGAAAAGGTGAAGTGGTTTAACAGATGTGACAAGGCCTATGATATATTATGCCTATTAATTTAACCTGACTTGCTCTTTCACATTGAATCTATAAATACTCCTAATAATGTTTGGACCATATTGTAAAAACTCTTTGCAAAGTAGGATGTAATGACAGGTCATGAACTGGAGAATGAACTCATCAATTTGAGCCCAAGAAACTTTAACACTATACAAGACTTCTTCACAAAATTCAAATCACTTAGGTTTTAGTTGAAACTATGTGGCATAGATAAAAATGATGAACAATTGATCCTTTCAATCCTTGCCAAATTAGTTTTTGGCTATTTTGTTTTTGTTTCTACCTTCCATGCCACTAAGTGTTCCCTTGGAGCTACCTAAACCATGTTGTCCTTAGATGATTTTAATATTGACTTGACTCATAATAAAGATAAGCTTATTATATGGGTACAATTAAGTCCTCTAAATCACATGCCTTAATTGTGAGTCATGACAAACAAAAGGTTTCTAATAGTAAGGAGAAAAAATGGAACAAGAAGGACCAAGAGCAAAGAAAGGGTCAACAAACTGATGCTAAGTCCAAATCATTAACTAAGACCTCCTCGTCAAGTAGGAAACCCAAGAAAGAGAGGATCGCATGTGCCTACTACAAGAAAATTGGGCATGATGAAACCAAATGTATAAAAAATCAAATTGACCAACTAACAAAGATGCTTGAGAAAAACAATATTAGTCTCCCTGATTCAGACAAGCAAAATTCATTGTCATATGAGTCTTCTAAGTCAAAATATAGTAATCAAGTCAAGGTTCTTGTTGTCGTTGCATCTCAACCTTCCATATGAGTGATTTCTTTTGGTGTCTCACACCACATGGCTTCATCGCATGATATTTTCTCATCCTTGGAGCCATGTTTTATGCCTTTCATTTTGTTGGGTGATGACACTTCTACAAAAGTTTGTGGGAGAGGGTATGTTGAAGTGACTGATGGGGCATTTCAGAATGTTTGATGTGTTTCCTCATTGTCAATTAATCTCCTATTTATTTATCAGATCACTCGCATTAGTTCAAGAAAGAGAGTTGAGTTCACACATGATTATATGGTTATAAGAGAATTGCACAACGATTCTATAGTTGCAGTTGATAAAGTGAATCACTAATCATAGTTGTAAACTTTATCAAATTTTGCTCCTAATCAACCCTCTACTACTCTACTCACTCATAAAGATGGGGTGAGTAAATTATGGAATGATCAATTTGACCATCTTAACTATCGCTACCTAGAGCAACTCAGTTGTAATGACATGGTTTCAAAGTTGCCTCATGTTCATTTTTCTGATGACATTTACCAGGGTTGCATACTTGGTTAAGCATCATAATCAGAAGTATGACAAAACAAATTAGGAGAGCTACACAAATTTTAGAGCTAATCCACAATGATATTTCTGGTCCTTTTCCACAAATTTCATTTAGCAAAACTAGATATATTCTTACCTTCATGGATGATTTTTTAAGGTATACATGGGCGTATTTTCTTATTCTGAACAATAGAGCTTATCATCATGCATTTTCAAGTGATCTATCATATTATAAATTTTGTTAAAAATGCACTATAAAATATTGATCACTTTTAGGACTTCAAAGCCCTTGTAAAAATAGTTTGGTAAAGCCATCAAGATTTTGCATATGGATAATAGTGGTGAGTATGCCAACCATCATTTTGAGAAATTTTGCACTTTAGATAGAATTGAACTAAAACATATAGTTCCATATAGTTCTTAGCATAATAGTGTTGCAGAACACAAGAATAGGTCTGTGAAAGAAATGATAAACTGTATGCTACACTCCAAATATCTTAGATGCCAATATGGGGCCAAGGCATTGTGCTTTTTATATCGAGAATCAAGTTCCTCATAGAGCATTGAAATGAATCACTTATTTTGAATCATATAACACTAAAAAAACCACAATTAATCACTTTCAAGTGTTTGAATCTCTTGTTATGGCCCGCATTCCTAATAAGAAAAGTAAGGTAATGGAACCAGTCGTCCTTGCATCTTCATTGAATATCTTGAATGTGTTAAGGCATACATGCTTCTCCATCCCACCACTCATGAGTTATTCAATGAGAGAAGTGTTTGTTTTCAAGAGGGTCCTTTATACTCCACTCTTGACACTTCTTCCTCTTCCTTAGACTCATTGATATTTGATAATAGTTTTGATAATTTAACTCTGCATGAGCAACTGCTAGATGATCTTGATTCTTATTTTACTTTTAATGATGAGGGTGGTGATGAGGACTCACCTCCTCCCTCTCCCAATCAATTTTCAAAGGATGAGGAATCTTCTCTTGACTCTATAACTTATGGTCCTCTTTGGGCTAGACAAATACTACAAAATATTGGCCATTGGGTTAAAGATCCATTAGACACTAGGCATACATCTTCACAGTTATAGAATACTCCACATGCATTTGTTCTATTTGGTTCTAATCCATAGTCATTTTGTGAGACATCTGACACTCTTGAGTGGGATACTACTATGGAAGAGGAGTATGGTTCCTTTCTTATGAACAACACTTAGGATTTGGTCCCTCTTCCTAAGGTAAGAAAACTTGTTCGAAGTCGATGGATCAATCGATTAAAATTTACTAAAAATGAGTCTATAGACAAGTTTAAAGCATGTTTAGTTGTAAAATGTTTCTCTCAAGTACATGACATTAATTATACTAAGACTTTTGCCCTGGTTTCCAAAATGAACCCAATTTGACTCACTCTTTCTATTGTCACAACACATCATTAGGATGTTCATTAGATGGATGTGAAGAGTGTTTTTCTTCATGGTGGCCTCAAGAGGAGATATACATGGAGCAACCATAAGGTTTTTTTAATATTCTTCCTTAGTTTGCATACTTTGGAAATGTATCTATGGCCTCAAACAAGCTCCTTAGACTTGGTATGCCAAGATGGACTCCTTTCTTTTTTTGGTTGGGTTTACTAGATGTCATTCTAATCATAATATCTACATTTTGTGGTAGGATGACTCACTTTTGTTTCTAGTTCTCCATGTAGATGATCTTTTGATCACAAGGAGTTCTTCATCCTCCATTGCAGCAGTGAAAATTATTTTGTTTGATAGGTTCTCAATGACTGACTTGGGCTTATTGCATTCCTTCCTTGGGATTGAAAATTTTCAGTCTAATTTTGGGATCACTATTGTACAATCCAAGTATGCTCTTGATTTGATTATATGGTTTAATATGATTGACTATAAACTAGCTCAAATTCTCTTTCTATCTAATGTGAAGCTTGAGGTTGAATGTCCTCTTTTGGTTGGTGCTACATTGTATTGACAACTTGTTAGTAGTCTCATTCATATTACTCACACTAAACATGACATTTCATATGTAGTGGGCATGGTCTCTAGATTTATGCAGGAACCACATGAACTGCATTGGAAAATAGCTAAGCGAATTCTCCACTACATTTAGGGTACTCATAGTTTTGGAATTCACTGTGGAGCAGACATTGACATTGACTTAATTATGTATATAGATTCAAATTGGATTGGTGATATCTAGAATCACAAGTCTATTCCAGGTTATAGTTTTTCCCTTGGTTCAAGTATTATTAGTTGGTCAAACAAGAAGCAATATACTATTGCTTTATCTTCTACAAAGCTAAAATACATAAGAGTTATTAATGTTATCACTAAGATTATTTGACTTTAGGGAATTCTCATTGAGTTTGGTATCTAGTTTCAATGATCAACAATAATCTTTTGTGGTAATCAAAACACCATCCATATTTTCATTAATTCGGTCCTCCATCAACATACCCAACATATCGAGATTCACATGCATTTCATCAGGGAGTTTATTCATGAGCAAATCATTGATCTCCGTTATTGCTAGACTACAAAGCAAATTATTGATATATTAACCAAATATTTTTTTGAGAGCAAGTATCTTCATTTGCAAGCTCTTCTTGAGGTTTGGGTAACTCCAACATCATCCTCTAGGGGGATTTTTAGTTCCTCTCTCTCTCTCTCTCTCTATATATATATATATATATATATATATATATATATATATATATATATAGAGAGAGAGAGAGAGAGAGAGAGAGAGAGGGAGGGGAGAGGTGAAGGGACCTTCTCTTTATTCTTTTGGGGAGATTTTCTATGTACTTGGATGCCTCATCAAGCCTTGTTATCGGGAACCAATGTTTCTACCCATCTAAACTACACTTAAGGGGGGGCAAGGGGAGGAGTGTTAGTGTAGGTTTTTTGTAATATTATATGATTTTTCCTACACATGTTGTTTAGTTTGTTTAGGTGTTGTAATAGGTCATTAGGAAAATATGCCTTAACCTATTTTCTAATTTTGAGTTACACACCCACCTTTTGGTGGCCTTTTGTTTCTCTATAAATATACCTTTCCTAAAACTATTTTGGCTAATACTCATAATTCAATATTTGATTACGAAAACAAACTTCTCATTCTCATGCTTGATTTCACTTCTACAAGAGACTATCTCTTCTAAATATTTAATTTTACATGTTAAAGAGATTCAGCATTCGTGTCTATCCTGTTCCCGATCCTCGATTGTGGCTCACTCCGACACTGGGGCCCAAATTTTGTCCCATCTAGGTGAGGGCTCGCCAACTCTCAATTTATCAATCAAAATATACATTTATTCATCTCATTCTAAAGTGCAACCAAGTCACAACAATTGCCATCAACTCTATCATTTCATCTCTTTTAATTATGTTTTGTAATATATTTATTATTTTGGTTTCTACGCGGTGCTAGAGCTCTATATGCTTGATGCGAGGATTTTAAAGTCGCATAAACAATTGCTAAACACATAGATTACGTGTATTGTTAGGTCCTTTGACTAAGCACCCTTCAAGATGGTTTGCAATAGATAATTTAAATGGTAATTTATCATCAATTTTTCTATTGAAAAATAAATTGATAATGAAAAGTTTGTTTGTATTTGGTAAGGTATACATGGTCCAATTTAATTTTTCTATTGAAGAATGATTTGATAGTGAAATGTTTGTTTATATTCTATAAAATATACATACCTCTTTAAAAAATTATTTATATTAACAAAATAATAATTATTTATTTATAAAATTTTATTATTTATTTCAACATGACCTCTACTTACATTTAAGAAGTGTGAATATTATTTTAAAATGATCTCCTCTTACAATATAAAAAGATAAATATAATTTTTAACCTCTTTTTATATTTATAAAACTTTTTGAAACATGTAACATTTTATAAATCACCCTCCATCTCATAATCCTTACCGATACATGATTGACCCAATTATGGTTTAAAGGGGACAACTATAACATATATTTTATGTTGCTATTTCTTATATCCTTACCCGAGTTAGTGCCCATCTTAACCACGGTCTACCTCACACATACACCTTACGTGAAAGATAAGGATGGATGCATAAAGTCACAGGCTCCTACCCGCTTCAAACTTATCAGATAAGGATAGAGACTATTAAACCTACCGTGTTCCGGCTCCTTATGCAGGTCAACATAGGAAAGTATGATTCATATGCTTACTTTGATTGCCGTCATGCTAACATTTAAAAATCTAAAAGGAAGCATTAAATATGATAAACCAACTGTCGGAATCGTGCTCTCTTTCAATATATTTTGAACACCCAGAGTCAATCTCTCCGCTAGAAATTGTCTGGAGGCTGAAGACCTTCAGGCCTCATCCTTAAATAATACATGTTCCAGACACCACAAAGTTCTTATTACAGTTCTACAGAGGACCTCTTGTGGGTGTTTTTCTCGCAGGGATGAAAGAAACCACTGCACTTTATGTTGTCTGGATTTCATTCTCCTTGTTGGCAATGACTGCATGTTCAGATCCAGATCTTTTGCAAGACATATGTGTAGCTGACATGGCCACAGGTGAGTTAAAAAAGCTCCAAAATTGATTTTGATCTTGAATTGCTTAGATTTAAGGCTTCTGTAGGAGATCTGAAGTTTGTTGCTAGAGAAATCAGCAACAGCCCCAGTGTAAGCAATCCCAATGATTTGGAAATCACATTTAAATGGAAAAGAATAGCCTTAAATGGTAAATGCCCAATAGTGTCACCTTAAAATAGAAGGTTATGGAAAGTCATTTCCATGTAGTACAAGACCCAGTTTAGAAGATTACTAAAAGATTTGTTTGTGTTTTCTTTTTTGATTTTATATTACACATTGTTCAAATTTTGTACCCTAAATTTCTTTAGAGGAACTTCATTTGATATAATGAAATGAATCTGAAAATCCAAAATTCATAGGGTAATATAATCTCCACCATCACTCAAAGAGAACTGAAACTCCTTTGTGGGGGTTTCTATCTACAGTTTTCTTGAAAGCTTTTAGAAAGTAAATCAAACCTTATCAATCCACTTATACCCGGAATAAACAGTCCATTGTATATAATCATTACATCTGTAAAGGAAAAATCCAAAGGATATAAAATCATCACTATAATTCTCACAGGTATAGAAGGAGATCCTTTGTGGTTTTTATCCATAGTCTCTTTCAAAAATTCCTATTCCAATCATGATCAAAATTAACAATAAACCAAACCTTGCCAATCCACTTATACTTAGAGCAAACTGTTCAGTGTATATAATAATTAGTTATAAAAATCTAAAATCCAAACAGTAACATGAGAATCATTCTCACCCTGCTGATGGGTTTTGGAGGATATCCTAAATGTGGATGTGGTTTCTATCCATACACACATTTTTCTCCTAAAATTCTTTGTTCTAAGCAGATGTATGTGTTTATTGTATATTTCTCAGGCACTGTAAAGGTGAATGGATTCATATGCAAAGAACCCAGCAAAGTAAATGCCTCGGACTTCAAGTTCAGTGGGCTGGCTAAGGAAGGATCAACAAATAATTCAGTGGGATCCAATGTAACAGCTGCAAATGTGCTCAAATATGCAGGGCTAAATACATTGGGAATATCTATGGGCCGTGCAGACTTTAGGCCTGGGGGTGTGAACCCACCTCACACACACCCTCGTGCGACTGAGATTGCCTTTGTTTTGAAGGGCACTCTTGAGGTTGGATTTATCACTACAAATAATGTGTTGTTTTCTCAGATTGTGAAGAAGGGAGATGTGTTTGTGTTTCCAAAGGGTTTGGTGCATTTTCAGAGGAATGTTGGAAAGCGTAATGCAGCTATACTTGCTGCTTTTAACAGTCAGCTGCCTGGAACTCAGTCTATTGCAGTTAGTCTGTTTGGATCTAATCCTGCTATTGATGACAGTGTGTTGGGTAAGGCATTTCAGATTGGTGAAAATGAAGTTGAGAAAATCAAGTCCAAGTTTGCCCCTAAATAATTGTTTTTTTTTTTTTAAGGTGTAGGGGCTATTGATCTCATAATGATAATAATGAAAAAGCTGGATAAGCTTGTAATAGTCCATGGACTCATAATGATCAGTGTTATCTCATATTTTCCAACAGTTCAAATTGTTGTGAGAGATATCTTGCAAGGCAACTGCTCATGACCCTATTGTTTATTGTTTGTTTACTTGGGGCAGGTTGTCACTAGCGGTCAAACTTTTTTTCCTTAGCCTTGTTGATGTTATTGGAATTTAGTGAAAATTTCTTCAATTTTTATTTAGTGATGGTACTTGGTTTTGTTTGTATGTATGTATGTTTGTTTGTTTGTGGTAGTTGGGTCGTCTTTTTATGTTGTAATTATATTATTAATAAAATGTTAAATTGTTTATTTATTTTGATTTTGCTTTTTTTATTTTATTATTAAAATGTTTTAAATTATATTAATAAAAAGTATATAATTATAGAAAGTGAAAGTAAAATTTTGTTGAAGGAACATTTTGATTGTGAAATAAAAAATCATCTAGTAAAAAATAAAGTCCAAAAAATTATAAATAACCAGAAAAGTTTTGTTTGTTATTACCATCCTTTTTTAAAGTAAAGTTTGATCTTTTATTAATATCATATGAATTTTTACTATTGTGTGGTTAAAGATTTAATTTTTATTATATGTAGAAGATTCTGTTTTATTTATATTGTTTCTTTTTTTAAAGTGATTTCATAACAAAGTTGTAAATAGATTTAATGAGATTTATGTTTAGGAAAATATTATTTGTTTTTATATTTATATTATTATTATTATAATTATTATTATTTTTTTAAATTTATTAAAGTTGGCTTATACCTTTAATGTTTATTTTTCTTTTGATATATTTTTTCAATTCTATTAATTGATTTTAGATTTTTACAAATATTAATATTTTTATTTTTATTTTAATATAAATAATATTGATATTATTATATATTAATATTTTTTATTAAATATATTTAACATTTATAGGATTTTTTTTTTTTTTTTTTTTGGGCTACCCGCTTATAATCAATTTGATTCATTTTGTTTAAAGAAACGAATTTGAGTTTTATTGTCTTCAAACATTTATATCTTAGTAATATAAGTGATATTTTCATTCCAATCAATCAAGTTTTATTTTGAAAACATATTTATTCATTTAAAAAAAAAAGAAAAAAGTCATTAGTGGGCACGCTTAAGTTTTGGATTTGGATTTGGATTTTGTGCACTGTGGGGTATAACATTTGGATTGAAATGAACAATGGAGAAAAGGGATTATGAAATCTAATAAAACTGTGAGTCAGATGGGAGAAAATTAGTTGGGACAGTGACTAGTATTGAAAACTGGAAAGCAACCTATTTTTGTGAGACATATTGAGTTTAATAAAAGGGTGGGTCAGAGTGGGAGAATTTAGTTGAGAAAGCAACCTCAATTTTATGGGATACAGTGAATTTAAGAAATTTGATTAATTTATAATTGTAAGTTTATATTTTAATATTAAATTAAGATGTAAAATTTTGATTTATTGGTAAATTTTTTTGATTGGTGTTTTTAGTTGAAATAGAATGTCATTTAATTTATTAATAAGATGTAATTTTTTATTCATTATATATTTTTTTAATAAAAATAAAATATATTATTTAATTTATTGATGAGATATATTGAATTTGAAAACTTAGATTAAGTAGATTTAAAAAAAAAATAATAATAATAATATAGAATATATTATTTAATTTATTATAGTTTTTTTAATATATATATATATATATATTTTAATTTAACATAACATATATTATTTATTTATTAATAAAATTTAAACTGAATTAATTAATTTTAAAATATAAATTTATATCAAAACACTGAAAAAAAGTTATGTTTACATAAATTATTTATATTAAAAATAATAATCACAAAAAAAATATTTTGAATAGTATTTTAAGGATTTAATCAGTAAATTAAAAACAATAATCACAAGAAAATATTTATACATCATTTAGATAGTGTTTTGAAGACATATGAGTAAATTCATTGTTACTAAGTGGATCATCAAATTTAATCCTTTATTAATAATTAAAAATTTGAAAATAATTATTTATTTAATATATAAATAAAAATATCAATTAAATAATAACTAAAATCCTTCTAAAAGATAATAAACTAATTAAATTATTTATAAAAAAATTAAATTAATCAATACATTAAGTTTATTTATTTTATATTAATAATAATACGACTTTGAGAACATTAAATTAAATTATAAAAAAAAGATAATAGAGAAAAAAATAAGTCTACATTGTGAAAAGCCTAAATAATTATTACTAAAATCTATAGAAAAAATAAAATCTCACACAAATTTGATAAACAAATTAAATTGAGAGAGCGCCCTCCCTTCCCCCCTCCCCAAGCCCTATATATCCCATATTATATTAATAAAAAAAATATAATTACAAAAGGTTATAAAGTAAAATTTTGTTGGAGGAACATTCTGATTGTGAAATTAAAAATCATCCAGTAAAAAATACAGCCCAAAAAACTACAAATAACCAGAAAAGTTTTGTTTGTTATTATCATTCTTTTTTAAAGTAAAGTTTGATCTTTTATTAATATCATGTGAATTTTTACTATTGTGTGGTTAAAGAATTAATTTTTTCTATATTTAAAAGATTCTGTTTTATTTATCTCATACTTCTTTTTTAAAGTGATTTCATAACAGAGTTGTAAATAGATTTGATGAGATTTATAATATTTAGTTAGTAAAAAGCTTCAATTAAACAAAAAGAAAAATAAGCTCATACTTTATTTTGTAGTATAATAAAAATTATAATAAAATTATATATTTAAATTAAAAAATAAATTATTTTAAAAATATATTAAAATTTAATATATTTTTTTGATATAAATTTATATTTACAAATTATTTGATTTGAATTAAAAACTTAATAATAGATAAATAAAATATTATATATTAAATAAATTTAAATTTTTTATTTTAGAAATAAATCAAATTTTTTGTAAAAACTTTGTTAAAACACATAATATATTATATTTAAACTTAAAATCTTATTTTGAAACATTATAAATTAAAAAATTATAAATATTTTATCAAACACCTAAAATTGATGTTTTGACCTATAAATTCTAAATTCTAAATTCTCATTAAAAAAAATTATTCATCTAAAAATATTTATACAATAAACAATATCATTTATTTCAATAAACAATATCATTTATTTCAATAGTTATTTTCATTACAAAATATAAACTATTTCAACTCACTCATTATACAATCTCAATCATTCCAATGGTTATTATCATTAGAAGATATAGACCATTTCAACTACTTCACCATGTTCATCATTCCTTTAAAAAAAGTAAAATGTCACCCGATATGATGCAAGCCTCGTATGTCGTTCCGAAGCCATCTGTGCCGGTCATATCACTCTCACTCAGATTATTAGTGGTTTCCATCATGTTACAGATTGTCCATTTGGTCTTATCGCCACTCTCAGTCATGTGTGCCTTCTTACTGATGGAAATGGCAACGACTTCTGATAAAATTTCAGCACCAGCCCTGGCATTTCGAAGAACATTACAAACATCATTGTTGTTGTGGTCAGCATGATAAATACAGTAATTAGCACTAGCAAAGAGTCTTAGTTTTATTTCTGTTACTGAAATCTTCGTTCTTGCAGGGGTTTGTAAGCGGGCCTCCGCACAAGTAAGGGTTTGATAGGAAAGATTTCTTTGCAAATGCATCAGGAACAGGGCCTGAAAACAAGTCGAATGAAAAATCCACATAAATCAGGCTCACCAAAAATCCACATAAATCAGGGTCACCAGTTCCCCCAAACTGTGAAGGAATCCCACCCTTATTTAATTGTGTGACAGATTCAAATTCTCAAGCTTTGATAGGCCTCCTACCTGTGAACGAATGGGACCTGATAATCTATTTCTGCTAAGGTCCAGGAAAAAGCAGCCTATCTCACTTGATTGGACCCTGCAAAAGATTGGACCCCAGCCTCAAATTAATCAGATTTTGCAATTGACCTAGCGATGAGGGAATTGGACCCTGAAACCTATTGTTCTCCAGGGTTAGAATCTGAGCGAAGTTAAATTTGCAATATCCGAAGGAATGCTTCAGATCTTTACATCCTGTGATAATTTCTGTTGGTATTCTACCCTGCAGACTGCTATCACAAAGTGTGAGCTCCACTAGGTTCTAAGGTTTGTTTACAGAGGTTTCAAAATTATTACTATTATTGAAGTCGATGAGATGTAGGTGTATTGGTTAAGCGATTTAGTTGTTTTCAGTTCCACCCAGCTTCAAATCTTGCTTGGAATGTGAGTCATTGATGACCTTGGGATGTCCGTGTGGACTTCCTATTTATGTCCAAACTGGTTGTAGGGGAAGTGGACCAGTAATTAGGAGATCAAATAATTATGATTGTAATATGACCCCTTTCCCTCCTATGATATATGAAAATTTATTTGATTATGTATTATGAGTTGTATTATTTTTTCTATAAGTTACTTAAATCTTTTATAAAGGTCTAATCATTTTTTTTTGACAAAATTATATTAAAAATATAAACCTTTCTATAAAATTATTGATCCCCTTCCAAAATAGATGTGCACTGCGATTAAAAATAAGATGTACATCATGATTATCAAATTCAAAAAATGAATATCATATTTTATTTACAATTGAAAAGTTACATTCTTTTATAATTATTAATAGGTGCCAATCATATTGAAATGTCAACTTTTGGTTTCAACTTTTTGTTCAAGTTATTCAAATTTCAATCATTTGGCTCCAAGCTTTACAAATTTGAACCTTTTGGCTCCAAGTTTTTCAAATTTCAACATTTTAGTTTCAAAAGGAAAGTTCACACTTCCATTTTCATAATCACTACTTAGTAAACTAATTTTTTGCATGGGAGTTTTTAGCAGTCTGGTTGGTTTCCATGGATTCTCTAGACCTATTATTAGTTTAGTGGATTTCCATGAACTCCATGGTTTTAGTGCTCTGATTGATAAGCAATACCATTAAGAGCTTTAGACCTATTATTGTGGGGTTTCGATCATCTTAATATGCTACTATGATTTTTGTGGCCTTTTCTAGATGGAGTTCAATTGAGTTGGATGATGTGTCAACTTAAGATCAAATCTTGAAATTACTTAGATTGATAAAAACTAATCTTCCTTTAGTTTTAGTTTCCCCCCCTTTAACTAGATTTGATCTCTAATTCTGAGGCTATATATTGTAAAAAAATGTAGCTGTCATTTTCTTTTTAATTGTAATTGATCTATAGTTTTGAGGATGTAGGTTGTGAATATTTGGTGATTTTGTTTTTTTAATATGGGTGAAGGGATGACACTTATTAAATATTCTTTGATACATTTTACATATCGATTTGGTTTGTAAGGGCGTCTCTAATCTCAATAGGGCATGCCTACAGGGACTTAAGCCTTATAGACAATTGGTGCATTTTCTATAAGAGTTACCCTGAACCTCACACATGTATATAACCTGATTTTATTGGAGGAAGAGCCATTTTAGGAAATACAAGATTTCCTCTCTAGATTATTTGGTTATGAGTTATGATTGCCTATCTATTTCTTCTTCAATTTATCTACTCGTGTCACATGCTTCTGCATAGATTCCAATTTTGTTGCAAAATACACCTCATTATGCATTTTCTTCCTTTATTTTTTTCATTAACCTTCTTTGTTACTTATCTACATATGACCTAACTTGAACTAGATTAAAGGATGTACCTAATTAATTGTCTAAGCTTTATATCTAATAGTTGTAGCATACATAATTTACAATTATTTCTATTTTGTTTTGTTCTCTTCACCTATATATTATATATGATTCCCTTTTGTGTTGTGTCCTACTCTAACTTCAATATAGTCTGTAAGTTGTGACCAATTAGAATGGTAGCTTTGTATTACAAGATTAATGAAGTCTAAATGTTATTTTTGTTTGCTTTTCTTTTTGGTCTCTCTGGGCTTTGGGCCTTATGGCTTTTGTTTGATTTAAATTTGTTTAATTTGTTCTCCTTCCATTCAAATGGTTTTCATTTGTTTAAAATAAAATGAAGTGGCTTTTCACATATTTCCTTTCCATTGAAATAGGTTTCATTTATCAGACCAACATTAAAATGGGATTTCATCATTGGAATGAGGATTATTTAATTGGATTGCATTGAATTATTCTCTTTTGTATGAATTCCAATTAAATGGGTTTAATTTGTTTTGATGGTACTTAAGTGGGTTTCATGTATTCCGATTTTGATGAAATGGTTTTCATTTGTTAGGCCTCAAATGAAAAGGTTTTTTCAGTATTGGAGTTGGGATTACTTAGTTGTATTGGATTGGATTTGGAATTGGGCTTGATTGTTCATCTATAAACTAGGAAAGCTTCTTAGGAGAGGACACATTGGAGTGTAACCCTTATCCACCTATCCTCTTCATAGCACCTTGACAGATGCCTCTACTTGGCCACATGGTTGGAACATATTGTCTTGGCATCGATTGCATCCAACATGTGTTTCTCATGACCATTTCACTCCACTAAGCATGCCCCTAAACTGTTAAGGAATTAGAGGAGTATCTAGGATTAACATTGAGTGCAACAGATGGATGGTGTATGCAATGAGAAATGCAACAGATCGACAAATCAATCTTAGCTCAGAGAAGATAAATCTTACTTACACTTCTGATTAGGGATACATTAGATAATCGGGGTCATGAACAATATGAATCCACTAGACCTAGCCAATGAATCTCTTACCACAATAATATCACTAGGGAGGGTTCCAAAGCCTCCAGTCAAGAAAAACTCTGCAATAACCCTAACTAGGTCTTATATTTTTATATTCACTATACTAATAATAAGTAAAGCAAAAATCTAATCTAGTGTTCACCAAAGCTTGTGGCACAAAATGGGGGTTAGTAAACATGCATAAGAGAATCTTATTTAAGTTATGTATAGGTAAAACCCTAATGCATGGATAGAGCAATATATCCAAAAGCTATTACTTATGCTACTTCTATCTAATAAAGAGAGGAGCAAAGTTAGAGATACTTACCTTGAAGATGAACCTATCGAGACTCAATCTCTTCCTTGGTCAAAGGTGCTTCGCAAGAGGTTGTTGTGGTTTATAAGGATCACTAAGAAATGCCAAAGGATCCAAGACTTCTCCACAAGACATGATTCTTCTCCAAGTAGAAACCCTAAGCTAAGACTTCTCAAGTAGAATGGTAAAAGAACAAATTGTAAAGAAGCGCATATGAATAATTAACTCTTGTTATCTATCTAAGAATGGTGAAATGGATGTGTTTATATAGGTGGATCTAACTCTAAACCCTTATGAAAGTTTGGGCCGACAAGGTCGATCCAGTCGACCTAGTATCGTAATTGACAAAAAACAAACTAGTTCATAGACTAGATCGGCCATGGGCCAATCTAGTATCTAAAAAGCTTTTTCAATAAGAATACAAGGTCGATGTAGCTGACTATGTCATGTAAACTATCAAAAAGGGGTTTAGGTTAGGGAAATGACTGATGAAGGTGGTAAAAGACTAGAGGAGGATACAAAATAGGAGGCAAATCTTAGGGGAAGGATTTTTAGGAGACAAGTGTGTAGATAACAAGTGGTAAAAAGGGGTAACAATCTTGCAAAGTATCAATGGTCTGCCCACCCCTTTCCCGATGCACCGCTTAAAACATGCACTCAGAGACATTAAGATTTGATAAGTTCCTGCAAGATAGAAATCATTAATAATTGATAAAGTTAGAAAATATTGTATGCATACAGATGCTTTGAAGATGCCATTCATGAGCAAGAAGGTGGAACATAGTAGATGGAAGAAGGCTGCCGAAGAACAATTTAAAAAGGCATGTTGTTCACCACAAATTTCCTATAGTATCTTTATATACATGATTGATATAAAAAATAAGCTATCAATGGAACCTTAATATGGTTGTTATGATAGTGCTACTTGTAATTTGAGTATTCGGGGCTTACACAATCATTATTTTGCAAACTGGATCGATCTTAGTCCTATTATGTTGGCCTTTCTTCCCTTTACCCTTAACAGTGTATCACGCTCAACATGCAGAATTTAGCTTTTACTGGAAGGCTCATTCATAAATTTCTTACTGTATTTCAATCAAGTTTATTTTTCAATAGAGTCCAGGCAAGTTGTTGTGCCATTTTTTTTTTTTTCCAGGCAGTTAATAGCCGACTTTCATTATATAATGATGCGTTCTTCCTCATATTATCTCTCGCTAGAGAGTGTAATGTAACCCTGTGCTTTTTTAGCATTTTAGTGTGGACTTACATTTTCAAGTCCATTGATTCGAGTTAATCTGGTAATAAATTTACCTTATTTCAACGCTAATCTTGGGGGTATTCGGTCAAATGTGGGTAATAATGGTATTTGTTATGCACATTCTAAAAATTTGCCAGGGAAGGTGGTTACCCTTGATAACAGTTGTTTTTCTATTCTATGCACATTCTGAAAATTTTGAGGATGATTTGTTATGATAATTGTTATTTATTTGTCCATAATTTTTTTTAAAGAAGCTTACACGGGCATCCACCTAATGTGTTTTAAAACGACTACTTGCCAAATTCAATGCATGCTTTAGCTCAAGGATGATGAAAAAAATAGGTTGGACTTGGCATATTGGCATAATCCATTAAATAATTATTGTGGAAATGGCAGTGCAGGATCAATGCAACCCTGTCATTTTTCTGCCAGACGCGAGAAGTTACAAGTTTGATCCCTATTGTTTCCCAATGCATTATATGAAGATTTATTGTATACTGTTGCCTCTCATGTTTTGGGTTTCGATGGTAGGATGAGAAACATGTTTGGAGGTGAAAATGGGACACCCACTCCCACTTCTCCTGTGTTGTTTGGGTTGGAAGACCTTCACCTTCAATATGCTCATGCCGCAACTAATGGATCTTCCATCCGACTTCAACTCTTTTCCCTATGTAAGACACTGAATTATTTGCTTTAATGCATTTGTGATTGTGGGGATACTATTGGATGGATTTTTATATTGAAATTGGTTGGTGCAGTTCCTGTGGCATCATCATCTCATCTTCATCATGCTGAGAATGAGTTTGATTTTGCTTTACCATCCAAATAATTAGCACCGAGAACCTCATTCAAGACCCCAAATTCCAGACTCATAATTGGGGATTAGTCTCTTGTTGTCAGTGTAATAATCATTGGACATTGCATGGGTTTTGTACCTTGGAAGTTCTTTCTTGGCTTAATCCAAATTACTTTTACCAATTCTCTGATTCTTTGAACCTCAGTAAGCTAGCTGCTACTCTATTTTTCATGGTCTGTGGAACTACCATCTCTCCCCACATTTCCTACTTTGTTTTCCATGCTTATATTACTATAGAGCAGGATTTGGATAATTGAGATGCGGGGAGGTTTATCTTTTTTAAGGAGTTTGAATTGTAGCTGTATGCTACATCTATGCAATAGTTAACATCCTTGTCATGCAGGGCTACTTGCCAGCCTTGGATTTTTTTTTTTTTTGATGATTTCATTTTATGTATTTTAACTTTAAGACATCTCAGATGAATTGCTTATGGTTATACTAATAAATTATGATCTTTTAAGGGTAATGTTATGTAAGGTTGTTTTTTAGATTTCCAATCTAATTTGGATAAACATACAATTTTTGTAGGGAATGATATAATTTGATTATAGAAGCTATGGACATCTACAGACAATTACCCAAGGTGAAATTTATATAAAATTCTTGATGGTACTTTGCATCACACCCACAATTAAATTAAGATGAATATGAACATTTAATTCTCTTATGTATTCTATAGGTTTGAAAAGTCTTAGAGGCATCTGGTAGAGGTTAACATGAATATGGAAATAGAAAGTTTTGGAAGGAAAGAAAGACTTGATATAAATGTAGAGCTCTCTTTGTCAACTCCATCAGTATTTGGGAATCATATTGTATTATTGTAACCAAAGGTAGAAGAAAACATGTTGAAGAAAATAAAATGGGAACAAAGTAAGTCTCAAGAGGATTTTTATGTTATCAGTGCAAGGAAATTTAAAACCAATAACTTAAGTAATAGTGTAAACTTCCACAGGGAATCACCACTTCCTTTGAATTGGGAGCAATGCCTTGATCTTAATGTATGACCATTTTTCTCTGTGATATAATTTCAAATTATTTATTACCTTGTAAATTAATGTTCAATTAATATTTGTGGATTTTACCAGAATAGTCAGCAGAAACATACTATACAAATAGTAGAACTCATAAGAGAACAATGATCCAAGGCAGATGTTGGCCCTGGAGTTTAAAATTTGTTTTGAAACTTCTGACCATATTCATGGAAAACGCTTATGATCATGTTCATGGAAAACAACAAGAGGAAGGGTTGAGAAAGTATTTTAACATTGAAATGCTTGTTGTAGCATGCACACATTGCAATATGTGTCCAATGTTATCTAAAATTTAAGCTTCATGTTTCAATTGAAAACATGAAAACAAGGTTAATACCTATTATGGTCATTTTAGTTTTATAATGGTTCCTTAAGTGTTTATTAATTGTCATTTTTGTTTTATGTTATGTTTCTTCAGTTTTTATTAATGGTCACTTTTGTTTTTTATTATATCTTCATTTGGTCAAATATTTATATCATATTAATATTAAAATATATATATATATATATATATATATATATATATATATCTTTTATTTAAAAAAAAATAAACTTTTTATTTTGTATTAATGATATCTAGGTTTTTGATTTTGTCTTTTGTATACATATTTTCATATCTTATTTAAAAACAATGAATGAATGTTAAAATAATGTGTTAGTCAGAAAATTATTGTTAGTCAAATTTTTAAAATTAATTGGTCATTTTGGTCCCATTAAAAATATGAGTTAAAATTAACATTATGGAAAACATTATCGTACTACTTCCCAAAATATTGAATTTTTTTTTCATTTTTGAACTTAAAAAATGTTAAGTTACCTAATTCAATTTTTTTGAATATAAGATGTTGTAATATGAAAGATGTAAGACCCGAAATTAAGGGTCCTAACTATTAATCCCTTTCCCTAATACATTTTATCGTTAGTATAAATGACTATTTTTTAAAATGACAGATTAAGGGTTAAAACATCAAATACCATGTTCAAATATGTTTTATAAATTTAAACTTTACTAAATTGTTTTTATTTTTAAATAGGTATTTTTTAAATGTTGAAATATTCTTCAAATAATGAAAAACACCCTCTCAAATATTTGAGTGAGGTGAATTTAATAGACTTGCTATGGGGCACAGGGATAATAAGGTAATGGACAAAAGGAAAAAAGTAATAATCATAAAAAATTAATTGTAAAAGAGGAGATTGATATTGTATTTAGATAATTAGAAATTGATAACATATTATAAAAAAGAGGTATTTAGTTTATTATGATTTTTTTTAATCATTGTATTCGTCAGTATCTCAGAAAATGCTTTGTGTTTATTTTGTAATAGCTACGAATAGGAAATTAGAGCTCAAATCCTACCTAGATACTACTAATGAAACTGAGACTTCTACAGTGAATAATATTATTTGGGCCCTACCAATAGTGTTCAACTGTCCAAGTTTGTGACACATAGATGCCTCTTATATGCGTGCTTGCCTTCTAGCATGCGTATTGATCTTTGTTTTCTTTTTCTTTCCTTTGAAACCCTAATCTCATTTTCGATCATAAGATGACCTTTGAAAAAGGATTTGAATGTTGGGTTGGACAACCCCAACCACTTATTGCTAGGTGATTAAGCATTATCTATGTTTTAATATTCTCAAGAGGGCTCAAACCACATGTAGTTCTCCCACCTTGGTGTGCGTGTGTACCATTATGATCAATCTAGAATGCAATGTAATATTTAGCTTTCAACACTTGACACCATGTAACTTTGACATGTGATAGTATTTAGACTTCACTATAGGACTATTTTTTTGAGAGATATTCATGTATGTATGTATTAATGATAATGTTTCAAGAGAATGCTAATTGATTTCTCAATTTTGTTAAGACTTTTCAAGGTAGTGGCCAAGAAGTGACCCAATGAGTATGACCTTAAAATTGATTTGAATTTATAACTAACTTTTTGATATTTTCTGCCATGACATACCCATGAAACTTGTCTAGATATACCTAATGAAGATTTAAAAATTTGAAAAATAGCCATTGAGTGTTCTTGCATACTACTGGCAAAGGCAAACACATGTGACAAACCTTAAATGTGCAATTGTTGTCAGTACTCTCCTAGGAGTGAAAAGATCAATAATTTAAGATATGGGGATAATATGTTTAAGAATTTGGAATATTCTTGTACAAACTAAGGTTATTTTTAATATGTGTGTTCGGTAAATTGGGTTGGCTAAGATAATAGGTGGGTAAATGGATAAGGGAATGTGTGAAAAAGAGTTAAATGTATGTACAATGTCCAATTATGTCAAAGTGCACCAATTTGATGTTTCCAAAGTTTCTAATACTAAATTTAGGTTCTACAAATACCCCCATTTTAATCTTGTATTGAAAAGTATAAAATAAAAAGGATAAATAAGAAATTTGATACCTATAATGACTATTTTTGGTGGTCAAAAGTATGCCCAAAATATCTCATTTGCTCCATGCAAACTTGTAAGATAACATGTTTAGATCAATGTTTTCTCAAGATAAGAAATTTATAATAATATAAATCATTGAACTATTTGAAATTGAAAATCTAAGGAACAAATATGCTCGAGGTAATACAAAACAAGCAACTAATTGTTAAATTCGAAGAATTCCATGAAGTGATTATGCTCCAAAGAAATGCAACTAATGAAACTATGATTTGAAGAATATAAATGCCTCTACCACTATTGGAGAAGGATAAGTTCTATAATTTGAGCATGACATAAACCTCAACTACACTACTCTAAATATAATAATAATTATTTTTTTGGAACCTTGAAACAAGGTTCGTAAGTAAAGTGAAATGTTAAGTTGTGGAGCTAAAAGCTTCATTGTTATGCAAATGTGGAGGTTGCTGGGCTTAGCCAGTAACCGGCATCAATAGTATCACCGACATCAGTCAGGCGTGGATCAGAACCGATCGACATCGGTCAGGGATTGGCTGACGTCAGTCGTATACAGACCGACAACGACCGACGTCGATCACCTGTGTGTGCGTGCGTTTGCATGCATTTCTAGAATTAGATTTGTTCTAATTTTAGGAGGACAGAGTGTTTGCATGTAAAGACTAATTTTAGTCTTGAGTCTGTGTTTCTAATTATTGTATGCCTTGGATCCTATTTAAGAGACCCATGGGGCATGTATTGTAAGCAAGCAAGTAAGCAAGGTCAATTAGATTTGCAAGGTGCAAGATCAAGAAGATCAGCTGAAGAAAGGGAATAACAACTCAGAGATTGAGTTGATTGTAATTGATTGAGAGAGAGAACTCTTAAGAGAAATACTGTACACCCAAGAGGTGTGAGAAGAGTGAAATTTCTTCATTGTATTCTGAAAGAGTTTAATACAAGATTGGTTGTTTCTTATATCTCCTATTATTTATTGTTTCTGATTTTTAGTTACTTATTACATCTGGTTCAATTTCATGTTTAGTTGCTTATACAATAGTAATCAATTGTACTCCAAGTTCCTAACAGTTGGTATCAGAGCAGGTTCATCAGAGCTTGGTTCACTAACAAGTGGTAAAGCGGGTTAGTGTTTTTTGATTACAGGTCACTCATAGGGGTTTCTGTTTGAGTGGGAGTAAAGCAATGGCAGAAAAAAGTAAGCTAAGAATGGAGAAATTCAATGGCAAGAATTATCAATTATGGAGGATGCAGGTAGAAGATTATCTGTATTGTGGAAAGAAAGGGCATGTAAAGAAAGATTGTTGGTTGGTAGAAGATCAGCATGAAGGAAATAAAGAAGCAAATGATGCAGGTATTGTTGCACGGGATGCTCTTATATGTTCCTTGGATAAAGTAGAATCTTGGGTTTTAGATTCTGGTGCCTCTTTCCATGCAACCCCAAATAGAGTATTTTTCCATGATTATGTCCATGGAGACTTTGGAAAGATTTATATAGGGGTTGGTGAGCCTTGTCAAATTGTTGGCAAAGGGAAAGTGCAGCTAAAATTGCAGACGGGCAACACATGGGTGTTGAAGGATGTCATGCATGTCCTAGTCTTAAAGAGGAGTCTAATTTCTGTAGGAAAGTTGGGTAATGAGGATTGCACAATAACTCTCACAGCGGAATCTTAAAAAAATTTCAAGGGTGCACTTGTATTAGCAAGAGGTAAGAAAGTAGGTACACTTTATCTATCTACTTGTATTACTGATTCTCCTTCTGTTTTATTTACTTCAGATGTAGATGCAAAGATGTGGCTCTATAGGCTTGGTCACATGAGTGAGAAGGGAATGCATGTTCTTAAGTCAAAAGGTATGCTTTCAGATTTGATAGACCAAGATTTTTGTGAGCATTGTATTTTTGGGAAACAAAAGAAAGTGAAGTTTCTCAAGACTGGGTCAACAAAGAAGAAGCGCAAGTTAGAGCTTGTTCACACAGACGTGTGGGGACCAGCTCGGGTAGCTTCTATTGGAGGATCACAGTATTATGTTTCTTTCATTGATGATGCTACAAGAAAGGTATGGGTTTATTGCATAAAGAGAAAATATGATGTTTTTGACACATTGAAGAAATAGAAAACTTTGGTTGAGAATGAAACAGGTTTGAGATTGAAGTGCCTTAGATCTAACAATGGTGGTGAGTACTGCAGTAATAAATTCAACAGTTACTATTCTATGAGTGGAATACACAGGGAAAGGATGGTTCTAAGGACACCTCAGCAAAATGGAGTTGCTGAAAGGATGAATAGAATAATAATGGAGCATGCACGGAGTATGAGGTTGCATGCTAGTTTGCCCTTAAAGTTTTGGGCAGAAGTTGTAGATACTGCAGTTTACCTGATTAACAGAGGACCTTCTACTGCTCTGGATGGTGGAATTCCAAAAGAGGCTTGGACAAGTAAAAAGGTAGATCTTTCAATTCTCAGAGCTTTTGGTTTTGAAGCTTTTGTGCATGTTGATAAAGAAAATAGAAAGAAGCTGGATGCTAAATCTATGCAGTGCACTTTCATTGGTTATGGCTTTGGAGATTTTGGATTTCAATTGTGGAATTTAGAAACTAATAAAATTATTAGAAGCTGTGATGTAGTTTTCAATGAGAAGGTGATGTATAGTGACCAGCTCAAGAGGTTGAATAATTTTGAGCAGAGCAATCTTGATTTGGATGAGGTAATGATCCAAAATGAGCTCGTAGGTAAAAATCATCACTCAGAGGAAAACACAAAGACCGATGTCAGTCAAGTAACTGATGTCGGTGGTCAATTAATAATCGACATCGATCAGACAGTAACTGATGTCAGTCAGGTCGATCAGGTAGAACCGACATTGGTCGGGTGCAGACCGAGAGTTGACCGAGATTGGTCATTGATAGAGAATCTGGGCAGACAACAAGCTATAAATGAGTCTCAAATGCCCATAAGGAGGACTATAAGGGTAATTAAACCTCCAATTCATTATTCCCCTTCTTTATACTACGTGTTGCTCACAGATGGTAGAGAACCAGAAAGTTTTGATGAGGCAATGCAGGTAGAATCCAAGAAACAGTGGGAGCATGGCATGAATGAGGAAATTGATTCCTTGAAAAAGAACCAAATGTGGGATTTGGTTGAGTTGCCAGCTAGAAAGAAAGCACTAAAAAATAAATTGGTATACAGGTTAAAGGAAGGAGAGAATGGACAAATGAGACATAAGGCCAGGTTGGTAGTAAAAGGATTTGCACAGAAACCAAGTATTGACTTTGGTGAAATTTTTTCTCCTATAGTAAAGATGACTTCTATTCAAAATGTATTATCTTTAGTTGCTATTGAGGATTTGCATCTTGAGCAGCTTGATGTTAAGACAACGTTTCTTCATGGAGATTTGGATGAAGAGATATATATGGATCAGCCAAAAGGTTTTGAGGTCAAAGGTAAGGAGAAACTTGTGTGCAGGTTGAAGAAAAGCTTATATGGTCGTAAGCAAGCTCCAAGACAATGATATTTAAGGTTTGACAGGTTTATGACAGAGCATGACTTTAGTAAATATCAATCTGACCATTGTGTTTATTTTACTAGATTGGATAATGGTAGTTATATTATCCTGTTACTATATATAGATGATATGCTTGTTGCAGGTTCACACATGTAGATAATTACTGAGCTAAAGGTAAAATTAGCTCACACATTTTCCATGAAGGATTTAAGAGCAACAAAGAAAATCCTTGGCATGAGTATTAAGAGAGATAGGAAAAATCACAGGCTGATTTTGTCTCAAAAGGATTATGTGAATAAGGTGTTGGAGAGGTTCTATATGCAGGATGCAAAACTGGTAAGCACACCTATGGCTAGACACTTCAAGTTGAGCAAAGAATAGTGTCTTAAATCACATGATGAGATTGAGTATATGAGCAAAGTTCCATATGCTTCAGTAGTTGGGAGCTTGATGTATGCAATGGTATGTACTAGACCTGATATTGTTCAAGTAGTGGGAGTTGTCAGTAAGTTTATGGCCAATCCAAGAAAGGAACACTGGAAAGCAGTTTAGTGGATTCTCAAATATCTAAAAGGGACCAACAGCAAGTATTTATGCTATGCAGGGTCAAACACTTCTCTACATGGGTATGTAGATTCGGATATGGCAGGTGACTTAGATGGCAAGAGAAGCACCACAGGATATGTGTTCACTGTTGGTGGAACGGAGGTTAGCTGGATTTCAAAGTTGCAGACGGTTGTTGCCCTATCTACTACAGAGGCAGAATACATTGCAGTCACAGAGGCTAGCAAAGAAATGATATGGATGACATGGTTCATGGAAGAGTTGGGAAAGGAGCAAGAGAGTTGCAGATTGTATAGTGATAGTCAAAGTGCAATTCATTTGGCAAAGAATTCAGCCTTTCATTTAAGAACCAAACATATACAGCTTAGGTACCACTTCATTCGACAGGTATTGGAGGATGGATAGTTGAAGCTGGAAAAGATCCATACAGATAAGAACCCTATAGATATGTTAACAAAGCCGATAACAAAAGAGAAGTTGAATCTTCATTCAACTTTTATTGATCTTCAAGATTGAACTTGAAGAGGGAGAAACAAACTAGAGAAACAAGATAGAGGATGTTGCTGTACAGGTATAGGTGCAGCTATTTATCTCCAAGTGGGAGATTGTTAAGTTGTGGAGCTAAAAGCTTCACTATTATGCAAATGTGGAGGTTTCTAGGCTTAGCCAGTAATCGATATCGACAGTATCACTGACATCGGTCAGGTGTGGATCAAAATCGATTGACATCGGTCAGGGATCAGTTGACGTCGGTCATATGCAGACCGAAAATGACTGACATCAGTCACCTGTGTGTGTGTGTGTGTGTGTGTGTGTGTGTGTGTGTGTGTGTGTGTGTGTGTGTGTGTGTGTGTGCATTTGCACGCATTTCCAGAATTAGATTTGTTCTAATTTTAGGAGGACAGAGTGTTTGCATGTAAAGACTAATTTTAGTCTTGAGTCTGTGTTTCTAATTATTGTATGCCTTGGATCCTATTTAAAAGACCCATGGGGCATGTATTGTAAGCAAGCAAGTAAGCAAGGTCAATTAGATCTGCAAGGTGCAAGATCAAGATCAGCTGAAGAAAGGGAATAACAACTCAGTTATGGAGTTGATTGTAATTGATTGAGAGAGAGAACTCTTGAGAGAAATATTGTACACCTAAGAGGTGTGGGAAGAGTAAGATTTCTTCATTGTATTCTGAAAGAGTTTAATACAAGATTGATTGTTTCTTATATCTCCTATTATTTGTTGTTTCTGATTTCTAGTTACTTATTACTTCTGGTTCAATTTCATGTTTAGTTGCTTATACAAAAGTAATCAATTGTACTCCAAGTTCCTAACAGTGAAACACCAAAATAAGTTTATATGTCAAAATGGAGCTCTGAAACAGGTTCATATGTAAAGGTGGAACCTTGAAACAAGTTTGTTTGTCAAAATGGAACCATAAAATATGTTCCTATGTATTGGATAAAATACTAATACATAATATAAATCAAAATTGATTACAAGTACCATCATTCCCCATTGATTCACAATATAGAAACTGATTTTTTTTTTTGCATGAACAACATACACGCCCCAAATTTGATCTAATTTTACCTCAAGGTGATACACAATACCATCATTTATTTATCATAATGCCATAGAATGTCTCTTACTATCTAAATTTTATAAATCTGCCTAATCTAATTGTTAAGAACCTGACATAAAATAGTGTAAATATATATAAATAGAATGAAGATCCACGCAAAGGATATATTGTGGGCCAAGATTCCCAAATATGAAATATATTAAAAAAAATAATGAATACCCTTAAGGTATGGTTACACCAAACAATACTCCTATAGGAAGGAATCCACTCCATAATTACACTTTGAATAGAATACTTACAACTTACTTGATATCCTTTATAATGACATTTCTTTCCTTATATGAAACTATATCACTAACAATGGATAGGTAAACTCCTAATCTTAATGTAGGTCGACTCATTTTCTAATATGTTTAATACCACAAGTTATATATAATATGCTCACTAAGAGGATGTGTGTCACATGTTGGCATCTTCACCTATTAATAATATCAACTCTTTAGGTACATTAAATTCCATCTACCTTAGTGTTGGAAACAAGATGACTAAGAGGGGGAGTGAATTAGTCTTCAAAAAAATTCATTCAATTCCACTTAACCATGCATGAATCATTCTAATAAGCATGTACATCTTAGCAAGCATAAACATCAAATCATAATAGCATGAAACACATGAACACAACATATATGTGGGAAAACCTCTAGGGGTAGAAAACCCACTGATGAATCAAATGGACTACAGTCCTATAAGATAAACATCAAACTTCAATTGAGCACCCACTCAACTTGGAGCACCAAACCCAATTTGTCAAGAACCAACTTGAATTTGTTTATAGCTAAAACACAAACCCAAAAAAGAATAGCAACCCCTAATTTACCAAGCACCCACTTAACTTTAGCAAGCAACAATTTGCAAGGAGGCACCAACCCCCTAAATGACTCAACACCCACTCAGCCACCTAATTATTTGATCACTTTCAAAAACCCTTGTTACTTCTATAACATATGATGATCTACTCCTTCAGTGCTTCACTCTCTTCAATCCTCATCAAATTGATCTTCAACCTTCTTCACTCAACTAGCCCTCTTCATGGCTTGATTAGGTCTTTGGACCTTGATCCTCATATGCAAAACCTATGTTAGATATTCATAACACTTCACTAATGATCCACATGACCTTCTTCTCACAAATGATCTATATCATTCACTTATCCTCTTCTACTCTTGCTCTCTAAGTATACTCTTGGAATCCTCTCCAAGCACACCCAAAATAGGCCTAACTACCTTTATTTTATACAAGTCACTTGAACATATCCTTCTAGTTTGGATACATACTTAAATTACTTATGTCAGCCATGAATAGGTCTTTGCATATTAAAAATAAGATGCCTTAATCATGAATTAATCACTACAATAGGTCGGCCATACATCAATTAACCCTTACTCATTTTTTTAGGTTTATGGAGACCTAATAGGTCTTCTTAACAACATGTTACCCTTTGATATTTATTAAAACATATCCAAACACCTCACACGATAGGAAAAATAAATATGCCGCTCCAATACCCCTTAGCCAACTTCACTTTAGGTCTACAACACCTTTTAGGTCCAACTATCACTTGAACCCTTAATCAAATCATAGCTTATAAAAGGCCTACACATATACAGAAACTCTGTCTTAAACAACTGAGTAATCAATTTTTCTAAATAACCATGGAAAAAAATTACCATAAACTCTAGCTAATGCTTCAACTCAGGGTAAACAAGCTCAAATACTTCTCTCCAAGTTTTTCACTCAGAACTTCCAACTGACTCCAAAACACAATCAAGGAAACATGAACATTTGACATATGATTGAATATATTCAAGGACTTTCAATTCATGAAAAAAATATTATAACATCCTCATAGCAACCTCAAATAATCAAATCATGAGCTCTACTAAAAACTATTGGTCTTATAAATCAATCTTCTGACCTTCTCTTTCACAGACTCTACTCATCTAGATAAGCCATTTTGGCTTCAATGTTTCAACCTCTTATACAAAATTCAAATATTTTGAAAAGCATGGATAGGTCATTCAATACCCAAACAACATCATTATGTATTTCAATGAATTATTCTCACATGAAAACACATCAGGAAACATCTTTTCACTTCTGTCTGATTTCCTTACTATCTGCACCATTATGTTTGTTAGCGATTGGCCAAATTTGATCACCAACTTTGCACATCTGAGATATGAAACATGTCCAAAAATATTTATAAACAATAAAGATAAGTCTCACACTTTAATATTCATCCACTTATCAACTTTGACTTGGTCAACTCTATCTTCTACAATAAATCTTTGAAAGACAAGCACTTTTTTGTAGGGTCTACTTACTTGCTTGAGAAATCAATCACACTTAGAGATGCTTGGGAGAGTGAAATTCAATCTACAATCACTTGTCTAATCATATAAAACTATTATGAGCTCTTTAGGATAAAATATTCAACATCGAGTTACAGTTATGGTTTTATGAGGGTTTAGACCATCTTCTAGTCTTAATGATCATTCATAAAACATAGTTCCTCTATTTAGAAACCAATGATTGGAAATTTGAAATAGAATCCTTTCTCATCTACCATGAACAACTTAAAATTTAATTTAGATGTTACATGTGCTAACGAGCATTGAGAAAACCTTCTTAGGTAGACAACTCTTCATTTTGTGCACTCGAGAAATTTTGAAACACATTTTCAATCCTTTTCTTGTAAACCTTGATTTGAAAATTTATGCACATAATTAAAACAATATTGAATCACCTCTGTTAATGTTTTCCTTCTCACCCATGTCATGAAAACTGATCCTATTATCTCATTTGACCACCATCTCTCTTCTTGTTTTCTAAGCCTTGAGCTACAAGTCTTATTGTGCCTTGAATTTGACCTTCTAGCCACTTTTTAGTCTTCACCTTGAAACTTTCATGTGTTCCAATGTCTCTTGTGTATGCTCAAGAAACCTCATACATTCACTCTTATTAAAAAATTTAACAAATTTTTTTTGGAGCTACTCACTGATCTTTAGAGCTCGACTGTAGCATCTTCATAGCATTTTTAGAGATGTATATACAGATATTTTGAGCTGATCTTATAATCATTTAGGATGTCCTCAACACCTCATGTACAAACTCAAAAAATATTTCTCATGCTCAAATACTATCAGGTGTTCTTAATAACATTCTCTTTAGATAATTCTTATCTTCGTATCTCATTTGGAGCATCTTCAAAATTGCTTACACAACTCTTTGGATCACACAATTTCTTCTTTAGAGCTTTCTCAATTCATCATAGCACCTCAAGGATTTACTTGGCTAGGCATTTGCACAAAAGCCTTTGACATAAATTATATTGGATTGACATCAATGAAAGAACTATGCATCCTCATAAAAACCTTTGACATCAATGACAACATTGAATACCAAAGCTCAACACTCAATGACAATGTTAAACAATCTCCTCCTTAATCAATGACAATGTTCAACAATCTCTCCTTTTATCATTGATAGCAAACATACTCATAAAATTCTTTCAACCACTTCTTAATGGCAATCATTTGTTAGACGTGGATCTTATCTTTTTTCTTCTTTTCAAATCTTTCTCCTTTTCTCATCTTTTATGATCTTTCATCTTCTCATCCTTTTATGATCTTTCTCCCCCTGTGACATCAATGGCAAAGGTATTTCATAACTATCATCTTTTCAAAATGAATTCAGATTACAGAACCACTTCAACATAGATTAGGCTCAGTCAATAACTTGAATAGCTCCCCCTCAAACCAAGCACCAAAGATCATCTGCAACTACTAAAATCACACTCTTCTCCATATGAGATGATAAAATCTCTCAAAGACACTAGATGACACACAATCCTTAGAAATTATGGAAAACACTTATGACAACTTCTCTTAATCAGGTCACTCTCCCAACTGATCCATCAAAAGCTCATCAAACATAGTCTATGAAGCATCTCAGGCACAATTTCTCCTTAACTCCATGCATATAAAAAAGCAATTACTCTCTTGACAAAGAACACAAAGGTACTAAGCTCCCCCTTAGACCAAGCATATCTTTCTTTCAAATAAATAAGAAGTCAAGATCACATACCTTTCTTGACATGCTCGAAGAAGATACCAAACTCTTGAACATACATATGGCTATCCCATTCTTGATACCAACTGTAAAAATAAGGACTCCTCCTTTGTCTTCATAGATCTAGATCAATTACTCATGACAAACAAATCTCATAAGCTTACCTCTTATATACTAATTTTCTACACTTTGACTTTAAATACATGATATCAGTTTTAGATCTCTCATTATGCTACTACTTTAAACCATAGAGTTATCAACATAGGAATGGATAATTTCCACATTTATCTCTTTTCTTGCAACATAGACAACTTGGAATCCCTTCAAAAGAAACCTGGTTTATCTGCATCCTCATGCTTTTGATGGTAGAAGAATGTATCCATGAAGCTTAATGGAGCCAACCTTTTTTCATAGGGCACTAAAACAGTATGAACTTAGGATATTCCTTAGATCTTCATATCATTTTCACAAGACTAAATATTCTTCAACATTCTTTCAGAATTGACTGACTCTTTAGGCTTGATCTCATTATCAACCTTGTCATCCTTATTCTTTTCTTTGACTATCTTGTTAACACATGAAAATAACAAGTGTTATTGACATTCCTTCACTTCTGACTTATGTTCTATAGTAGAAAATATTCCACCTTGGTTTATGAGCTGATCATGCCTCACCTTGTCATTCTTCTTATTCTTAGCCAATTCTTCATTCTTACTACTTTGATCAGCCATATGAGAACCAATCCCTCTCTTGTCTCTTAATTTATGGCTTGAGAAACCACTGTCTATATTCTTATCTTTCATAGAATATTCTTCTTTAGTATTTTGATCCATCTTTACCTTATCTATAGAGTCTAACTTCTTGATCTATTTCTTAGTGGTATGATTATGAACCTTCTTGTCTTGACTAGATGACCTTTTAACTCTGCTAAGATAGAATCTTGTAATATGTCCTACATTATGACAACTATAACAAATCACCTTATACATACCATTTGATTGATGATGACTGTGATCTCCCTTTGACTAATTGATTCTCCTTCCATAGTTCCATGAGTACTCATTCTTAGAGGCTCTTCTACATTCTCTTACTCTATGAACAAATTGACTGCATGTAAAACAATAACCATTAAAATAAATAGCATACCTTGTAACATTGGGCTATCTGATAGGTCTTTTCATGTTAACCTTCTTGTCTTCAATAATCTTTTCCTTGATTTAAGGTCCCTTCTTTGGTCTTCTTTGAATCCAAGATCTGTCTTGTCACTTGCAAACTTTTGACTACTTAAAATATCATCTAGATCCTTAGTGCTCTTTTCAAATTTCACAAAGTTATTCACCTTTATGGATGCTTGATCTAACTCAACTTTTAGAGATTCTATTTTAGTTTCATATTTGATGTAGTCTTCCTCTTTAGCCTTGTTGACTACCTCCATTTATTCTTCAACTTGATTGATAATATCATCATATTCCTTGAAAGTGTTACTCAGCATTTCCTCAAATAATCAAATCTGCTCCTCATAGTCCTGAACTAATGACTTCAGTTTCTTCTTGTTCTTCTTCATAATATTAAGCTCTTCTAGGGAACTCATGAAAACTATTTTAAGATCCACTTCAGTTTCTTCATTGTCATGGTATACTTCTTTATTTGATTTTGCATCAATCATAAGACCTTTCCCATTTGAACAACCCTCATTATCTAATTATATACCTATAAATAGGGTTTCATTGTTGTCATGTTCTAATTCATTACTACCATCATCACCATTTAGATGTGTTTGAATCATTTATATCAAATGAGATATCTTTTTTGGTATAAAATTTCTTCTTATTCTTGAATGATCCTTTCCTTCTTTCCTTCTTTTTGAAATCTCTCTTGTTCTTGTCAAACTTATGGGCCTTTTTGTCATCTCCATGAGATTCATCATGTTATTCATTACACTCATATCTATCCTTGTTAGGATAATTGGTTGTAAAATGATCAATCTTGTGACAGCTGAAACATTTGAAGGACAACTTACCCTTGTACTTTCCTGAGGCAAATCTCATCTTCTTAGAAAATATAGCCATGAGTTCATCATCATCAATATCTGAACATACCTCATTTTTGACCTTTTTGGCCTTTGACTTCCTTTCAACCATGAAAGTAGATTCTTTATTAGGAGGTCTTCCTTCATTTGATCTCATTTCATAGGCAGTCAAGATGCCATGAATCCAATCCATATCTAGCTTGTCCAAATCTTTCATCTCTTTTATTACAGACACTTTAGAGTCAAAATTAGGAGTTAGTGATCTCAATACCTTCTAAACAATAGTAGACTCTTTCACTTCTTATCCAAATACTCTTATGATATTGACCACTTTATCAACCCTCAATAGGTAGGATTTAATAGTTTCATCTTCAAGATTTTAAACTATCTTCTATGGGTCTGAAACTTAGTCATCTTCACCTTGGTGCCTCCTTCATAGATGGTCTTCAATTTGTCCCATATGTCTTTGGATCAAACACAATGCATTAATTTTATAAGATCTACCTCTGATAGGCCACACAAAATGGCATTCATTACCTTGGAGTTGTTCTCACTATCCTTCTTACCTATTGCATCTATTAGTGGAATTGGAGGTTAAATATAACCATCCATAACTGACTGTCAATATCATGTCCTTATGACATCATATATATATATATATATATATATATATATATATATATATATATATATATATATGTATATTCATTATAAAATTATAGAAGGTATAATTAGACCCATTGAAAAATAGAGCTTTATTGGTAGAGAAACCACCTTAAGCTTGCTGACTTGTCATACTTATTTTTTAAGATCTCCTTTAGGCTTTCAAACCTGTTCCAAAGGACTTGATCTAGTACCAATTGTTGGAAACAAGATGACTGAGAGGGGGGGTGAATCAGTCTTTAAAACCTATTCATTTCATTCCACTTAATCATGCATAAATCATTATAATAAGCATGTATATCTTATCAATTACAAACATAAAATCATAAAATCATGAAACACATGAACATAACATATATGTGGGAACCTTCCAGGGGCAAAAAACCCACTGATGAAGTAAATGGACTATAGTCCTATAAGATAAACATAAACCTTTAGTTGAGCACCCACTCAACTTGGATCACCAACCCCACTCTATCAAACACCAACTTAACAAAGTCTTTAGATGAGAACCAACCCAACAAGGAGCACCAACCCCTAATTTATGAAGTACCCACTTGGCTTTAGCAAACACCAACTTATAAGGAGGTACCAATCCCCTAGATGATTCAACACCAACTTAGCCACTTAAATTTTTAATCACCTTCAAAAACCATTGTTTATTATACAATATATTATGATATACTCCTTCATATCTTCACTCTCTTTAGTCCCTCTCAAATTGATCTTCAACCTTCTTCACTCAACTATCCCTCTTCATGGCTTGATTAGGTCTTCTGACCTTGATCTTCATATGCAATATATCTATTAGATATTCATAACACTTCACTAATGGTATACATGACCTCTTTTTTATCATAAATGATCTATATATTTAACTTATCCTCTTTTTCTCTCACTCTCTAAGCATACTCTTGGCATCCTCTCCAAGCACACCCAAGATAGGCCTAACATCCTTGATTTTATACAAGTCACTTGAACATATCCTTCTAGGTCAGCCACATACTTAAATCACTTAGGTTGGACATGGATAGGTATTTTCATATTAAAAATAATGTGCCTTAATCATGAATTAATCATTATAATAGGTTGACCATACATCAATTAACCCTTACTCCTTTTTTTAGGCTTATGGAGACTAATATGTCTTCTTAACAACACATTACCCTTTGATCTTTCTTGAAGCATATCCAAACACATAAAATGATAGGGAAAATTCATACACCACTCCAATATCCCTTATCCAACTTCATTTTAAGTCTATAACACCTTTTAGGTCCGACTACCACTTGAACCCTTAATCAAATCAGTGCTTATAAAAAGCCTGCGTATATACAAAAGCTTTGTCTTGAATAAATGAGACATATACTCATTTTTTCAAAATAAATATGGAAAAAAATTAAATATTTATAAACCTCATGACCTAAATGTTATCATAAACTCCATCTGATGCTTCAACTCAAGGTAAATGGGCTCAAATACTTCTTTGTAAGATGTTCATTCAGAACTACCAATTGACTCCAAAACATAGTCAAGGAAACATGAACATATGATACATGATTAAATATATTCAAGGAATTTAAATTCATGGAAATAATATTATAACATCCTTATAAAAACCTCAACCAATCAGATCATGAGCTCTACTGAAAACTATTGGTCTTATAGACTAATATTTTGACCTTTTCTTTCAGAGACTCTACTTAGCCAGATAAGCCATTTTGGATTCAGTAATTAAAATTATTACACATAATTGAAACATTTTTAAAATAATGGATAGATAATTCAAGACCCAAAAAAAATCATCATGCATTTCAATGCATCATTTTCACATGAAAACACATCAGGGTACATCTTTTCACTTCCGCCTGATTTCCTTACTATCTGCACCACTAGTTCTATTAGCAACTGGCCAACTTTGATCACCAAATTTACACATTTGAGATATTTAACATATACATAAATCTTCATGAAAAATAAATGCAAGTATCACAATTTGATCTTCATCCACTTAGCAACTTTGACGCAGTTAACTCTGTTTGTCTTCTACAATAAATCTTTGAAAGATAATCACTTTTATGTAGGGTCTACTCACTCACCTAAGAAAACAATCACACTTGGAGATGCCTAGGAGAGTTTAATTTAATCTCCAATCATTGTCTAATCATATTGAACAATTTTGAGCTCTTTAGAAAAAGATCTTCAACATCAAGTTACAATTAGGGTTTGATGAGGGTTTAGACCATCTTCTAATCTTAACAATCATTCATAAAACTTAACTTCTCTTTCTAGAAACAAATTCATGTAACTTTTAGATAGATTCCTTACTCATCTACCATGAACAACTTAAGATCTCATGCAGATGCTACATATACCAATGAGCACTGAGAAAACCTTTTTGGGTGGACAACTCTTCATTTTTTACACTCGAGAAATATCAAAACATTTTTTTAATCCTTTTTTTGCAAACGTTAATCTGAAACTTCATACACATAAAAAAATATTTACTCACCTCTGTCAATGTTCACCTACTTACCCATGTCATAGAAATTGATATTATTTTCTCATCTGGCCAACATCTCTCTTCTTATTTTTTAAGCTTTGACCTGCAAGTCTTATTGCCTTGAATTTGACCTTCTAGCCATTTTTTAGTCTTCACCTTGAAAATTTATTATGTTCCAATCTCTCCTATGTATGCTCAAGAAACCTCATACACTAATTCTTCTTCATAACTACAACATAACTTATTTTGAGATACTTATAGATCTTCAAAGATCGACTGTACAATTTTCATAGCATTTTTAGAGTTGTATATACATATCTTTGGAGATGATATTCTAATCATTTATGAGGTCTGCAACACCTCATGTACAACCTCAAATAATCTCTCTTGTACTCAAATATTATTAGGTATTCTTTGGATAATTCTCTTCAGAGCATTCTCATCTTCATAGCTCATTCAGAGAATCTTCAAAACTACTTACATAGATCTTCAGAGCACATGATTTATTAATTAGATCTCATTCAATTCATCATACCACCTCAAGGCTTTACTTGATTAGGCATTTACACAAGAACCTTTGACATCAATGATATTAGATTGACATCAATGAAAAAACTATGCATCTTCATAAGAACCTTTGACATCAATGACAATATTAACTATCAAAGCTCAACACTCAATGACAATTATCAATAATCTCCTTAATCAATGATAATGTTCAACACTTAGCATGTTTCTCCCTCAAAACATGAGAAGAAGCTAAGTAGTGAGTGTGATTCAAATTATTTCACACTTGTCACCATGCTTGATCATCCAACCATCCATATGTGATTTTGGTGGATGATATCTCCTAAAAATTGGTTCTTGACATTGATGCACTACTATGATTCCATCCATAACAAAATTTGTTCCTCCTTAGATCCATGCACAACCATAATGATTACTCATATGATTCCATGTTCCATATGTTTTACTCTTTTGAGTCCATATATAATCATATTAACTATTTTTATGATTCTCGACATCTATAGTAATTTTTTTTGTGACACTCCTTGACATGCTTACATGATTATTTATTTTCATGATGGTGTGGGTGTCTATATTCCTCAACCTTAGTATCCTTTTTGGATACTTTGAACTTGTCAAAACTTTCCTCTTCTAGTTCCTTTATCTATTGAGTACATGAATTATTATATTATGATTGTACATTTTATTCATATTTTTATTCATCTAAATCTTCCATATGCTCTTATTCACCATCTTTATATTCATCCTCATGCTCAACTTTGACTTTTATTTTTTATTTTTTGATAAGTGTAATATCTTACAAAATGACCTTCTTTTTCTTGTACCAAAGCTTAATGAACTTTTTATATAAATTATTATTATTATTATTATTATTATTATTATTATTATTATTATTATTATTATTATTATTATTATTATTATTATTATTATTATTATTATTATTTCCCAAAATTTTTAACCAAGGATATCTAAGAACAATATACAAATAATCCATAGACAAAGTATAAAAATATGAATGAAATACATATTTATCCATGGTTAGCTTCAAATCTTCAAAAAATTGGACGTTCTTACCTTATAATTGAGTATCCTTGATTTTATTTCCTTGAACTTGTAGTTGTTTGGGTAAGTTAGCACTCATGAAGTTATATTTATTGCTTGAGTTTCCAGATACAATAACCTCATTTTTTTTTAATGCTTCTATGGAATTTAAATACAGTTGAATCCTTAACCTCCATATTTCTTTATCTTGCTCATCATTATTAAAAAAACTCTTATTTTCTTCTTCTACTACCTCATCCTCCATTTTTACCTCATCATTATTTTATTTTTCAATGTCCCATTTATATAAGAAAGCTTATTCCATTTGTTCCCATGAAAAACTATTCCATTCTTGTTTCCATTCTTTTTGAACTCAAGTATACCAACCTAATGCAGGAACATAAAAATAAAAGAGCAAATCCAAGTGCCAAATTTTTTAAGAAAATGGATCTTATTATATTTGGACCACCATTCTCAAGCAATTAATATCCTTATATATATAAAAAATGAAAACCCCATGATCCATAATGCATTAAAACTAAGGTTTCAATTTTTTGAGGGGGAAACCTTCTTCTTAGAGCATACACTCTATTTACACTAAATCTCCTCCTCCTACACAATGATATATCATTCCTTATATATAATCCCTTACAATAATAGATACATAGACCACTAATCCCAATGTAGACCCACTCATTGCCCAATATAATAAATATCACAAGTCAACCATATGGATGGTTATGTCACTAATCCCAATGTAGGCACACTTATTGCCCAATATAATAATTAACAAAAGTTACCCATATGACTAAGAGGATGTGTGACATAGATCGACATCTCCACCCATCACTATAAATCATAATATCATCTCTTTAGGTATATACCATTCTATCCCTCTTAGCATGTTTTATCCTTGAAACATGAGAATAACACATCATTTTTTTAATTAATTTTAAATATTAATTACATTACATTAAATAAAAAATCTCAAAGCTTGAGGACCAAATGGAGGCCCATCCATGCATCCACTTCTTCTTTTACTTCTTCTTTCTTTTCTTGGAGAATATGTTTTTCTCAAAGCTTGTGGACCAAGTGGAGGCTTGTCAATGCATCCTCTTCTTCTTTTGCTTCTTGTTTCTTTTCTTGGATATGATCATATAAAACAACATTATGATGAACATAATAAACTCAATCATGCTAAACTGATGTTGATTCATAATGGTAGCATATAGATATATGCATGGAACAACCAATAAAATAACATCTATTGTAAACATGTGATCAAAATTATCCAATGAAAAGAAGAACACTTTTGGAAAATTATTGACAACAATTGGAATAACCTCTCTAGATAAATTTGAATCATCTGAGGTAAGAAGAAAAAGACTTTCTACCTTATTTATGGAAGACTCTTTGAAGAGAAGATAAACTAAATCACTCTCATCCAAGTGAACAAAATCCTCATACCATTCTCTAAAATTATTCTCCAAATTGATCCATGTATCTATTTCCCTTCCATATTATTTTTGCCATATGTGAATGAATAGAAATTTCCTCATATCATTATCTAAAATTATCCTCCAAATTAATCCATATATTTATTTCCTCTCCACATTCCGCTACTACATGGAAGTGAAGAATAAATATATTAAAGGCATTAATTATTTTAATTTTAATTTTACCCAAAGAACCCTCCATGCCCTCATTTTTTGCATCCTCATCCTTCTCATTTTTTAATTTCTTAGTGTCCCATCAATCAATAAAAAATTGTTCTATTTCTTCCCATGAAAAAATATTGTATTCTTTTTACTTTTGAACAAACCAACTCTATGAATGATCATCAAGAGAAAGGGATAAATCTACTTGCTAATATTTTGAATGGAAATAGAGATACTTAAATTGAAACCACCATTTTCGAATATCAATATCATTATCTCAATAAAAAATTTGAAACCCCATGATCAACAATTCATAAAAACTAGGGTTTCAAATATTTTTTTCTATACACCTTTCTACCACATATCTAAGAATAAAATCATGTTGAAAAATATATCTAAAAATTTCCTTTCATTTGTAAAAAAAGGCACTTGATTTGCTCAACCAAAATAAAAGGAATGATTTTTTTGTGGGTCACATATAATTTTTTTTGTAAAAAATCTAGTTTGTAAGGTCAAAATTATATCACCTCATTTCCCTTAATACTACTCATAATATTTAGTGTGACCACTTTTTTAAGAGCTCTAAAAGTCTTCTTTCTAGCCATTAAAGACTTGTTTTAATTGAACATCTATGTGATTATTTTGACCTTATACAAGATAGTCATGATTTTTATGGAAAAAATAATCTTTGTAATATTTCTAAAAAATAATTCCACTTGCCTGAGAAAGAGCTCTAATACTAGATGTTAAGAACCTCACATTAGCCAACCAATAATATGGTTGGAAAACCATCCAAATAATATGCATAATAAGATGAGATCCACACAAGATATATTAGTGGGATAAGATGCCCAAATATGAATTATATTCAAAATAACCTTAAGGTAAAATAACACCATACAATAATCCTTATGGGGAAGGAATAAATCCGTTATCACAAGCCACTTTTAGGGGAGAACTTCCTTCTTAGAGGATACACTCCAATTAAAATAACTCTCCTCCTACACATTGGAATATCCTTCCTTAAATAGATCATATTAAAATAGTATATGGATAGATCATTGATCCCAATGTAGATCCACTTGTTGACCAATATATTAAATACCACAAGTTACCCATATGGATGGGTATACCACTAATCTCAATGTGAGCCCACTGATTTCCAAATATAATAAATACCACAAGTTACCCATATAAATAATAGAATGTGTGCCACATGTCAACATCTTCACCCATCAATATATATCATAATATCATCTCTTTAGGTACATAACAATAATATATAGCATTTACCCTAACATATAATACTAAAAAATAATTAATTTCACTTAATAAATATAAAAATGACCAAAGTGGAAAAAACTAAGCTAATAATCAATTTTTTCTCACTATATATGCATAGTCATCTAAAATAATATGAAATGATTATTTGGTTGTTCAACTCAAGAGACTAGTCAAAATCTTCTAGGATAGTGTTGGTGAAGCCAAAACACTTATGTTAACCAGATCTATCCACTATCTATAAAAAATATCCATGTATTTTTCCATTTTACTTACCCACATATTACTATCCTGCTTATCAAGATGATTTTTTGCAACTTGTAAACCTTTCTCTTGTGCGTATATCCTAATTTTATCTTCCTTTGTCTTAAAACACTATGTCAACTTTAAATTTTTTATTGAACTATGAAAATGGGCTAGAATGATGGGTTTGATAGCCCCAACCACACCCCATTTAGTGGTCATTTATTATGTTCAAATACTCTTAAGAGGGATCAAACCTCATATAGTTCTCTCACATATATGTATGTGTGTTCAATAGTGATCCACTAGAATGTAATACAACTCTTTGGCTCTTGAAACTTAACAAGATGCAACTTTAATCTTGAAATTAGTATTTAGAATTGGATTTTATGATTGTTATTTTGAGGTTTTTTCATATTTGGATTTTGGATGGTGCCTCAAGGGTATGTAAAAGGATTTACTCAATGTGAAAATGAATGCTAGATGCTTGTAAGATAAGAATGGCCTTAGGCTTGATGTGTATATATAGATGAATATTTAGGTAATTTTACCCCATAACTAACATATGAAACATGTAGTCAAACCTAAGGGAGGGGTTTGGATTTTTAAAATAGTCTTTAGAGGGTCGTAGGACACTATCACCAAAGGTAAACATAGTAGTTAACTGCTATCATATGATTGTTGTTGTAAACATCCAAGAAGGGGGAAACAATTATATAGAGGACGAAATCAGTATGCTTATAATAATAGAACATTATGTAACATAATAGAGATATTATGTATATTAATGACAATAAATTTGGAATGCCAAGCCAATAGATAAATTAATAGATAAGATAAAATGTGAGTAAGAGTCAAATGCATACAAATAAGTCATGTATATCAAGGTAGCTCAAAATTAATGTTGCAAAGTGTTTAATACTAAATTTACGTGTTTATAGAAATGTGTCTAGGTTGAATTAATTTAGACTTACAAATTCAAAAAATAGTCATTGAGTGTTCTAGACACTGTGGGTATATATAGACACTTGTGATAAATTACACCTATCTGACTATTATTGATACTAACCTGGAAGTGAAAATCAGTGATGTGAGATATGGAGATAGTGTGTTTAGGTTTTTGGAAGGATCTTACATAGACTATGGTGATCAAGAATATGCGTATATAGTAATTTGGGTTGGCAGAAAATACAATAAGGTAGATGGATAGGGGAAAGTGTGTATAAGATTCAAATACACGTGTAATGTCCAAGTATGTCAAAGTGTGACAAAGTTTATATTTTTAAAGTGTATAATACTAAATTTAGGTATCCCAAATAATTTTTATCTCATCAATGAGATGCTTATGTGTAGGTCTTGAATCAATCGATGTGAATGTCACACATCATGGGCAAGGAGTAACATATATCCCATTGTTAGAATCAACTAAATGATCATGTGATATAAAATATAATGCATTATCATCATAATAAACATGATCATGTATATGTTTTGTAGCTTTAGTAGCCATAATAACTTGTGTACTCCATTATATGCTAAGATAATGTGTTAGTGTTTATTATGGAACACATGTACAAGATTTATATAGAATTCTCTTAGGACATGATGGAGGTAGGTAACATATGATGAATGTGAATAGATAATTTATTTATGGAGAATTGGTACGTTAGGAAGATCAACCACTTGTCTTTGGTTTGTCTTCATAATATGAATTTGTATAGGTTATACAATAAGAATTTATGGATATGTTAGAGTAGTTATCCTCTGTTAAATGAGGTACTCATGTGGAATACCCAAAACTATAATCACTCAATTGATACAAATATAATTTAAGCATTGATGTACCAAGGATTGGATTGCACATATCTTATGTATCTATGGATATCCTAACAACATGTGAAATTCCCTAGTATCACATTAGGTTCACTAAATAATTTAATTATTTTGTGATTAGTGTGCTTTAAATGAATTAAAATTATGAATATTAAGATTATGTAAAATAAGGAAATAATAATAAAAATATAATTGTAAAAGAGGAGATTGACATTGCACTTAGATGACTAGAAATTGACAAAGCATTACAAAATATAGGTACTTCAATTATTTTAATATTATGTTAATTTGTTCATCATTATCTTTGAAAATGCTTTATGTCTACTCTATAACTGTTCAAATCTAGAAACAAGAGCTCAAACCCTATGTAGATATTTCCAAAAAAGAGACCCCTATAGTGTTTGGTAATATCTAAGCCCTATTGGTAATTTCCCTATTGAATATGTAGGTCTATGATGTCTTAGACTGCTCTACCTACACCTATAGATTATTTGTGTTTGTGTGTGTGTGTGTTCTCATTAAATCATGCATTTTGATCTCTATATTCCTTTTACCTCCTTTGAAATCCTAATATCAATTTTGATCACAAGATAACCCTTAAAAAATGGGTTAGTATGTTGGATTGGAAAACCCCAACCACTTCCTATTGAGTGAATAAGCATTTCGTACATTCTCATCATCTAAAGAGGACTCAAACCACATTTAGTTCTCCTACTGATATATGTGTGTGTGAACCATTGTGATCAATATATAATGCAATGTAACATTTGGATTTTGACACATGACATCATGAAACTTTGACCTACTTATGTATTTAGACTTGGATCTAGAGCCAATCCTTTGAGGGATTTTTAGATGTATATACCTTTGTGATAATGTCTCAAGAAAGTGGTTTTTTGTGTTAAAAAATAAGAAATAATGAGGCATTTTATAGGATATTAATATGTCCATGGATACATAAAATATTCATAATCCCATTCTTGGTACATTGATGCTTAAATTATATATATATATATATACCAATTAAGTGGTTATAATTTTGTGTATTCCATATGATGACCTATTTAACAAGAGACTTTTGCTCCACTATATCTAAAATAGTCTTTTGTATAACCTCTACAAGTTCATTCTACAGATAAAATTAGAGAGGTAATTGATATTCTTTAAATATTGATTCTTTAACATCCATTACATCATCATTATATTTGAGTTTAATAGATGTAACCTACTCTATCACATCCTAATATAGTTTTACATAAATCTTTCATGTGTTTTACATAGTGAACACCAATGCACTCTCTTGACATACAATGATTTCCACATGTTATTATGGATACTAGAGATATGTAACATATACATGGTCATGTTGAATATGATAATATATGGGATATTTTTTAGTACATGATCATTATTACATCCTGATTCTCTCACCCAAACTGATTTACATATTTATATATGGATTAATATTATAATTTTTTTTTTTTTTTTGTTACTTTTTAACTAATCATAAGTCATATATTGTTATATGATAGATGTGTGTTACTTAGATTTTATGACTTCATTATTATGAGGTGGCTAATTATGAATTTTGTACATAATGCTTATGTTACTTGTTGTTATAGCCTTGTTTTATGATTTATATCATGATGTAATTGACTAACTACTTTATTGTCATGAGTGTGATGCAGGAGAGTTCATCCCTCATAACATGGAGGGAGAGCATCATTGGAGAGAGTGATGTAGATGGAGATAGTAAAGGATGACAGAGGAAATTGCTAAGACCTATGCACACAACACATTAGGTTTTAAAACATAATATGCATTTTGTCTTTGGTTTGATAGTATTAGCACATTTTGGAAGTAAATTGTAGTAGATATTATAAATTATGTGTTTTAAATGTTAACACATTTATATGGGATAAATCTTGTAGGATTTTATATTTATACGTAAACTTAGCCCTTTAAATTATAGTATATTTATATAAGATTATTCTATTCATGTTTATGTATGAATATGGAAATGAAAATCTTATAGATAACATCTTATTACTATTTTATATAGACTAGCTAATGTCTTAATAACATTTTATAACATTAAGTTTTCAAAGATTGATATTCAAGAATATCAATATTTGACAAGCTATTATGAAGACATATATGGCCTATATACAATAGTAAAGAATGCAAATAATTAGCTGGACATAATTGAAAGTAATACTTGTTTTGTTTCTTATAAAGGGATAATTATCTTTATTTTATATGTTGGGAGTTTGAATATCCTAAGCCTCCTTCCTACAATCTAAAGTCTAGTCTTCATTTATATGCATGGACTACATAGAGATTTGTAAGTGTGAGTTATCACGACAAAAGTGGACTTGTTTGATGTCATAATTAGGTTTGAAATGTAGTTGGCATGCAAATTTAGAATTAAATTAAAAAAATTAGGGAATTATGAGAAGTCTCGATACATTAATTAGGGGATTTTTTTGGTTTTTAATTGGGAGTTAAGTGGAAAAATGGCAGATTATGCATGAACTGCTAACTAGGAACTAGTAGATAAATGTGAATTCTAAATGATTTGGGATTGACATGGAAATTTTAATAAGATGTGAGCCATAGAGAAGAAGGGACATGGATGAGGAGAAGAGGAAATGATCTAATCAAGAGGAAAAGGTTTTTCTGGTTTCAATTTGGTAGCATTGAAAAGGTTGGTGATGTTATTTTATTTTTATCAACTCAAGAATTTTTTTGTGTGAATAAATGTGTCACTTAGGGTTTGAAATGATATAAATTTAAATGTAAAGGTACAAGGTTAGCCTTGTGGATGGATCGACCATCCACAACACTAACCTTATACTCTATAAATTCCTTAGGAATGTAAACAACAACTATGTTCATTTGCTAGGGTTTAAAGTATTTAACTTGCTATGTTAAACATATAGAACCCTGATAGATAGTTGATAAATATATGGACTATGTTATGTTTTAAAATCCCTATTCTATTTATATACTTAGAAAATTGAAGGTTTGTACTCTAAGCATATGGATGTAATGTATAGGTCTAGTGCCCATTTAGATTGATATGAAGTCTATATTGATTTAAAATGAGAAGGATCGATTATAGTTTTTATGTGATTTTGGTTTGGGATTTACTAAATTTGATGACTGTGAACATAGGTCATTTAAACCAGTAATAACATAAATGTCTGCATAAGACTGTTTATAAAATAAAATAGTGAATCTTTTGGACTGTGTATATATGTTGAAAACCTATGGAAATTTAGGAATGGAAAGTATGTTTTAGTACGCAAATCACATGGGAATTATATTAAAAATTGATTTCAATTGTGATAAAAAAATAGTGAGAGTTTTTATAAATGCATCTATGTAATAATATATATATATATATATATATATATATATATATATATATATATATATAATATATATATATATATATATATATATATATATATATATATATATATATATATATCCATTATTTCATAGACACATTTATAAATTATGGATTATGTATTGTATATGAAACCATTTATAAAAACATGTATGGAATATGACTGTGTGTATTACAATCACATAAAAAATTGAGACTGCATATAAGTATACATTGTGTGTTATTGTTATAGTAAACTGGGTCTACACTTAGCATTTCAAACAGGGATAATATATGTATGAGCTTAGAGTTTGATGAATTAATATAAGTTAGAGACTTAGGTCTATGTTTTAAGTCAGTTGTGTAACCTTTGAAACAATTGTATATTTAAGGGACTTTCATATATTCAAATATGTGACTGTAGTTGATTTTGGGTTACAGAATAAAGTTGAATTCATTATATAGAAAAATATTATTATAATAGTGGTATTTAGCAAATTGACAAGGTCAAATTGTAGCATTATCTTATATAATTAATACTATTATGTGGATTATTGAGTGGTTCAATTTACAAAGAAAACTATGCATATTTCACTTAGGTAGTTTGGTCAAACTCTACATCTTTGTAAAGGAATAGAGCTATAGTATTTATAAAGATGAATGTCAATAAACAACATATTTGATACATAAATAGTTGTATATGTTACTAGATTTTAAAGGTATATGAAATTACATTTTAGTTTTGTATATACTTGAAAATGAATTATGTAAAATGATATAAACTTTGAATATCAAAATAATAGTATGTATAAATTATCTATATTATGAGATATAGATAATAGAAACGTATCAAAATATACAAGATATATGTATAGGAGAATCTAGGTCTTCCTACACATATATAGCCTATATTTATAAATTAGGTGGCGTGAATATATTTATAGTATGTGACTGAGAACATAAGTCATGAAATCCCTATGGATTGGGAACTATAACCATATACACATAGCCTAAATTCTGGGATGAATAATTAAGTGTTTATAAATAAGTTTAGCAAATCATTATGTAATTTGTGAATGCTAGTTATATTGATTAGTTTGAACTTTAGGTTAGGAAAATGATAATTTTTTTACATAGTTTTTATTAAAGGAAAATGATTCTTGGAATGTATTGTATTATACCCGTATGGTATTTAAACTTGATTTTCATAAATATGGTGCATGTGATGTATATTATAAATAGGGTCCATTCATATGTTTGATGGACTAAATGTATGAATAGTAATTATTTTTGTAACTAGTATATGGATTTTACTTGCTAGTATAAATAATTGCATGAACCGGCTGGTTATTATAAATGTTAACCAAATTTAACATTGATGGTTCTAACTAAGAAGTGAGATGGACTTCACTGACTTAGTTAACATCACCAATGCTAAATGAAGGTAATCCGATCAAGTGGTGTGCATGAAATTGAATGATCCTTGAGATCAATAGATATTTGAAAACTTTGGCCAAAGTGATGTTAGATACACATTATCATTTCATATGTATGATTTACGTGTTTATGTGATATCATGTTAGATCATATTTTTTAATGATACACATCATGTAGTAGAAATCATACAACACACAAGTACTAATATGTATGTCTAGATTCCCACACCATCACTATCTACCCATCCATGAAGGGAAGACCATTCCCTATTTGTGGGATTGTGTAGGGGATCAATTGTCCATGATTGGTGTGGAAAAATGCTTAGATGATGATCTCCCTCCCCATGTACTTACTTGGAAACTACACTTGAGATTATTAGAGATACATTTGAGTTAGAGTAATTCGAGCTTTGTGGAGCATAGTATATATCATTATAATTATGATGATTTTATATGCCTATTAGAAATGTAATTAATTATTTATAATACATTTACATTAGTGACTATACTATTATACTAGCCATGACTAGATTATATATTATGATTATTTTCCTTTTATAATTGTGATTAATTACTAGTGATCAGTAAATGTTGTTGTTACATGTTTACTTATGTTAATGATCAATAATTAGATTCTCATGGTGTAATATAATAAAATAATAAGTGTTGAGTAAATAATTTTAGAAAAAAATTACTGCATTATTTTAATAAATCCCTGTGGGGATGTTACACTATGGTATTAGAGTTGTGGATCAAACTCTAGGACTTAATGAGTTCACTAACATTTTCATATTATTTTATTACCAAAACAAGAATGGTACGATAAAGAGCATCAGGTGAGGTTCATTTGAATTTTAATGATAATAACCCTCTATTTGATCTTAATCAATTAGCCACTGAATAAGCAACAAAGCTAGATCAGATACTTGCAACCATGAATGAGACTAGGGATAGAGTTATAGCCCTAAAATAGAAAATCAATGGACATGAGGAAGAGGCCTAACAGAATGATCCTGAATATCATTATGCTAAGTAGGAAATCCCTCAAGATTAGAGACATGAGGAAGTGCCTCAAGACAAAAGAGCACATATAGCCACAAAGTTGGCTAGGGATATGAAAAATGTGAATCCACCTAAGTTTGATGGAACCATTATGGGAGATAGAGCTGAAGCATGGTTGATTGAAATGAAGAAGTATTTTGAGATTCAAAACTAATCTGAGGTCACCAAGGTTGTTTGGGGAGCTTATTAGTTGGTTGGATAAGCAACTACATAGTGGACCAACAAGAAGTTGGAAATTAATCTAAATTTGACCACCACTATTTGGGAGTAGTTTGTGACACTATTTAGATCATGGTGGCTTCCACAATTTTATTTTGATAAAAAATTTATGGATTTTCAGAATCTGAAGTAAGGAGACTTGTTAGTGAATGAGTACTGGGAATGGTTCATTAAACTTCTAAAATATGTACCTTAGTATCAGGATGATGATAGGTTTAGGATTAGAATGTTTATCATGGGATTAAAATCTAGATTGGTGGAGAGGTGGATGTTCATGGACCATCTACTATGGACCAAGTCTTTAACAAAATAGTCAAGCAGAAGCAAAAGTTGAAATATCTTTCTCAAGTTAGAGACAAGTTTAAGGAAATGTTTGGAAGTTCAAAGCCAACTTTCAAGAAGAACTAGAAGCAGAGGAGTGGAGACTCTAAGAATTAGTTTAATAATTAGAATAACAGATTCAATAGTGGTACAGGTAGCAAGAAATTGGGTAATAATTCTAAGGGAAGTTTCAAAGGAAACCAACAATATGATAGAAAGGGACCACTAGGAGGTTGTTTCATCTATGGAAGTGACAATTTTACACATGAATGTACCTAGGACAAGTTAAAGAACAAAGGTGTTTCCCCTTAGTAAGAAAATTTTCAACAACATGTTCATGCGATGGTTGATAATTAGCAAGCCAAATTTCAAGCTTTACCCATAGAATTATCAGGTATTTTGTTTGAACATCTACTTTCCATTTTGATAGATACGGGGGCTAAAAAATGTTTTATAGCTCCTAAAATTCTAAATAAATTATCTAAAAAAGCTAGTGTAATGGAAAATGCATGGTTGGTACAATATTGGAATGAGTCTAAAGTCTAGGTGGATAAGTGTTTTGTTGAATCACAAATTAGGTTACCAAAATTCATAATGATTGTGGATCTTTATGTAGCACCACTAGGATATATGATGTGATCTTATCACTTAATGCATAAAGGCAAGGTTGACTATTATCTAAAAAGGGTTGAGTGTCTTGATGATTTTGGAAATTAAATACTAATTCAAGGTGAAAAAATAGATTTGAAGGTTTAGGTATATTTCTATAATGCAACTCAGGAAGGCCCAAGATAAAGGATGTCAAACATTTATCATTAAGATAAATGAAATGAAGGAAACTAAGGAACCATCAATTGAAGATTATCCTTTCCTTAGTAATTTTCATGATGTCTTTTTGAAAAAATTTATTGGATTGCCTCCTAAATGGGGATTTGATTTCTCAATCGATATCAAACCAGGATCAAAACCTCAGTCTAAGTCTTTGTATAGAATGACAACCACTAAACTAGTATAATTGAAGGCACAACTTTAGGAATTATTATCCAAAGGATTGATCAGACCGAGTGTGTCACTATGGGGTGTACTATTTATTTTCATTAAGAAGAAGGATGACACTCTTCAACTTTGCATTGAATATAGAATGTTGAATAAAACAACCATCAGGAATAGGTGTCCTCTACCTTGAATAGATGATATTTTTGATTAGATGTGAGGAGCAACGATATTTTCTAAGATTGATCTTAGAGTTGGATATCATCAATTAAGAATAAAAGATGAAGATATTCCAAAGACAACATTTAGAACTCGCTATGGGCATTACGAGTTCATCGTATTACTATTTGGGTTGATGAATACACCAATAACATTCATGAATCTCATGAACAGTGTGTTAAGAGATTACTTAGATCATTTTATTTTGGTCTTTTTAGATGATGTTCTTTTGTACTCTAAAGATGAATAAGAACATCTTCAACATCTAGAGCTAGTTTTGCAATGTCTGTGAAAGTACAAGTTGTATGGTAAATTATCCAAGTGTGTTTTTTTCCAAAATAAAGTGCAATCTCTAGAACATTATCTCAGAAAATGGTATTTTCATTGATATGTCTAAGATAAGATCCATTATAGAGTGGATGGAACCACTGAATGTGCATGAGGTAAGGATTTTAATGGGATTAACAAGTTATTCTAGGAAATTCATCTTGAATTTTTCTAAGATAGCTAATTTGATTACTTCTCTATAGTATAATAATTAGAGTTTTATTTAGTTAGATAAGGGTGAAGTAGCATTTCAAGAATTAAAAAGAAGGCTTACTTCGACACCAGTTTTAAGAGTTTCTAATTCCAATGATCATTTTTTAGTGATCATAGATGTGTTTGAGGATAGACTAGGAGGAGTCCTTACGCAGGATGGTGCGGTAGTAGGTTATGAGTCATGAAAGCTGAAGCCTTATGAGGTGAATTATGCCTGTCATGATCTTAAACTTGCAACAATTGTCCATGCTTTACAAGTTTGGATACATTATTTGTTAGGAAAGCCATTTGAGCTCAAGACTAATAAATTAGGGCTCAAATACATTTTCACCCAACTAAATTTGAATGCTTATCAAAGACACTGCTTAGAATTTTTTGTCTGACTATGACTTTGATATTAGTTACATCAAAGGTAAAGAGAATAGCTAGGCAGTTTGTAGTAGGTGATAAAGTATTTTTTTAAGTTAAGCTATAAAAGAGCTTGATTAAATTTGAGAAGTCAGTAAAACTTTGATTGAGATATGTGGGACGCTTTGATATTTTAGAATTGTTCAATCCTGTAGCATATAGGATTGCATTTCCACCAACCCTAGCTCTATTGCATAATGTCTTCCATGTATCTTATCTTAAGAAGTATATAGTTAATCCTTCACATATGTTGGATAGAATGCTTTGCAAGTTTTAGATCCTGGGGTGGTTATGGTAGAACCAATCATAGTAATTGACACTCATAAACTTCATTTTCAAAATAAAGAAGTGTCATAATGTAAGGTCTTATGGGACCAATACTCTAAGGATAGTGATACTCGGGAGGACTATGAAGAGTTCTACATATTATTTTTGCATTTTTTTGCTTGATTGATGATAGATACTATGTTTTCATTTTGTTAAACTTTGTTTGTTATTTAGAACTATTGTTTGAATAAGTGTCATTGGGATGATGACCAATTTTAGGAGGGAAGGATGTTACATCCCAATTTTCTTCTAAACTGATTTACATATTTATTCATAGATTAATATTATAATTAATTTGTTTTATTACTTTTTAAACTAAAACATAAGTCATATGTTGTTATGGGATAGATGTGTGTTACTTAGATTTCACGAGTTCATTATTATGAGGTGGCTAATTATGAATTATGTACATAATGATTATGTTGCATGCTGTTATGTCACTATTTTATGATTTATATCATGATGTAATTGACTAACTACCTTATTATCATGAGTGTGATGCAAGAGAGTTCATCCCTTAGAACATGATGGAGGGAGAGCATCATCAGAGAGGGTGATGTAGATGGAGATAGTGAAAGATGATATAGGAAATTGTTAAGACCCATGCACACATTGCATTAGGTTTTAATACATAATATGCATTTTGTGTTTGGTTTGATAGTATTAGTATGTTTTGAAAGTAAATTGTAGTAGATATTTGTTTTATTATTTTAGGAAATGAGGTGTTTAATTCTTAAGTAATAAACATTTGAAATATGGGGAGAATTTTGGTTTTATGTAGTAAAATATAGGTTTATGATAATTTGATCAACTTAACTTACATAGAAAAGAGAAGACAAAGAAAGATTAACTTGTCTAGTTTTATGATAAAATTGATGATTCTGAATCTGGAATTAGAGGAAGAAGACTGGGATAGTGTCTGAATTTTGGAGCTAGTCTCTATTTTTTGATTGTATAAGAGCACTATAAATAGGATACTTTGGTGTCTAAAGTTATAGTTCTTTCCTCATGCTTTTGTCTTGAGGATAAAATCTTTTTGGGTTTTGTTCATCTGCTCAGTATGACCCTGCATACTAAATTTTAGGACTTGAAAGTCACTAGAGCTTTTTGTAGATCTATTTCAATCTTTAGTACTTGTATTAGTCTGCACACATGGAAACAACAAATAGAATCAAATAAAAATGGGGGAAAATTGAGTCGTGGGAAGAATGATCACACAATCAACAACCCATGTTGTTTTAATTGTTTCCTACATTAACCCTCAAGCTAGGGTCTCAGATTCGATGTAGTTCTCCTTTAGGAAACATGCATAATCATTAATGCACACGATTGATGTAAGAATGAATTTTGCCTAGGCACTTCCTTGATCAAGCATGCAAATCTATGTGTGATGCAAAGAAGTTGAGCTATACTATTGATTGATTTTATTATGTCTAATGTGCCAGAATAGTAAGTACTAGATATAAAATGATTTATGTAGTTCTTTATATATGAGACTCATTATTTTAAATTTGGGAGCTTTATTTGCATTTGGCCGACATTAGAAAACTTAGGAATGAAGTAAAGAAAAGGGGTAAGACTCATCCTACAAAAGAAATTGATCATTAACACTAAGATTTTTCTTGGACAATAATGTCAAAAAATGGACACCCTAGATTTTAGCATTATAGTCCTATTTGGGCATTGTTTTTCAAGGGGTGTGGGACTTGGGGGATGGGTCTAGGTCTAAAATAGGTGCCTAGGCATGAAAGGGTTAAGTTTGAAAAGCTACGAATGACTAGGAATAAGCAAAGAGATGTCTAGGGAATGTCCTAAGACCAAGACAAATAAGATAAAAGGACCTAGCTAAATGTGAATAAATCCAGTCAGAGTCTTCTATGAAAGGACTGTGAAAAGACATAATATATGTGTTTGCTTGACCAATTTAGGGTGTATACATTTTCCCTCTTTTTAATCTAGTGATGTAATGAAATGAATTACTAGAGTAAAAGAAAGAAAGAAGATGCATACTTGAACTTACCTGTGTGAAGATAAGTGTGCTAAAAAGGGTCCAACTTCTTGGCCAAAGAAGTGGATGAAGAACTAAAATAATGCTTCAAAAAAGAAGGAATCCATATAATAGATTCCCCCTATACTGAATCTAAATAGTTCTTAGAGAAAGAAAGAATCCTTATAATAGATACCCCTTGTACTAAATCTAAATAGTGCCTAGAGAAATAAGGAATCCTTGTAATAGATGCCCCCTGTACTAAATTTTCATAATCTGAATTGGATTTGAGAAGTGCTCAGAGGTCAGAAACTAATGCTTGTCCTCTATCATGCATAAACTCTTAGGTCTAAGTCTGAGTAACTATGAACAAATCATTGCAGATGATCATATGGTCCAACCTAGTGATAACCTAATTAATGCCTGGGTGTAAAATGAAAATACTGATAAAATGTGTAAGAAGAAGATGGTATGTCCTACCATCCTAATCTGTATAATCCTAGAAGATGGAGGATATGAACATCTGTGTCATGACCCTAAATATGATATGTGAGTGATGCATCTAGAAAATATGGAAATATGTATAACCACATGTGATATGATCTATCATGTCATGTCCCATGTGCAAAGTTGGAGATCAAAAACAATATGCTCTGCACTATGTCTATAATTTGCTATCTGGTCTGTAACTATGTCATGTTGTATGAAGTTGTATGCGTGAGACATGTAGTAATGTACATGCCCTCAAATTTGGTATCTGGATAGTCTATATATCTATAAAATGAAGGTGCATCCCTCTAAATGTCTTGAGTAATGCTGAGTGACCCATTGAAATATGAATCATTGTATAATCCTAAGTTGAGTAGTGCTAAGTGACCTATATAGTCTAAACCATTGTGTAATATCAACCAATCTGAGCTGAGTAATGCTGATAATTTGAATACTATATGTGTAAAAACCATACTGAGTGACCCATGTAGTCTACATCACTGTATGTTTAGACTGATTTGAGCTAAATTTGATAATTTGACTACTAGACGTGTGAGAACCATGGTGTATCCATCTATGAGAGTGGATAAGTGTAGGAATAGGAATAGTAGGAATGATGCCCCCTTTTAGGGAGAGGTACAAAATCTGAGATAGAGGAGGTTGAGCCAAAAGTGAAGACAAGTGGTGGATTGAAAAGGAACTTGGTTGGAATTTATTGAATAGATCGAAAGTCTATTGTTGAATTAGTGAGATTAAATTACTATGATTGAAATATATCTTTGATTGATTAAGAACCTTGTATCTAGGTATAGTATAGATATATAAATGTTCATGCCATGGTAGGAAAATGAGGTAGTAATTGATTGAAGGGAGTGAAAGTTTGATTGATTGAATATGCTATGTTATTTGAATGTTTTGAATGAATGTTTGATTGGTGAGAACCAAGTTGTATGAAAGTTGAAACAAGTGTTTGATTGGTGAGGACCAATTTGCATTTCTAGTATAAGATAGGTGTAGATATATGTGTACCATGGTAGGAAAATTATGTATTAATAGAGTAAGGATTACTGATGTTAAAGGTATCATTGTCATGATTCCAAGGAACAAAATAGTTTGTAAAATGGAGCTACAGAGCTCAAGTTATGGGCAAAATAGTATTTTGCTTTGAATGAGAAAGCGGTTTGATATAGGAAAATTTAACTGAATCTTGATTCATTTGTGCATTAACTAGTTTGAGAGTTGGAGCTCTAGAGTGGAAGACATGCCAAGGAGATGGGCACCTATTGTGACCCAGTTTGAGCAGTTGGTAGCCCAAATTGAGGTTAGTGGAGATATTACCCTGGTAAATAGATAAATACATGTTTTGGGCTTGTTTGGGAACTTGTTTTTCATGATTTTGAGTTGTTTTTAAACATTTTAGGAAATTTTGACTAGGTTTAGTGCTCATGTCCTACATCTAATGCTGTTATCTAGGATCCAACACTTTTATCCAAGTTTCAACACTCTTATCTAGTGCTAACATCATATACCTAGCACTATTGTCCTATAGGCTAGCTTTTTGGGGCTTAAGCTTAGTTTAGATGTTGTATTATTGTTTGGAAATTTATTTTGGTATGATAAATTAGTGTAAATGCTATTTGCTAGGATTTTGACTTGTAATCTATTATTGTTTAGCTTGGATTTTTAGTTAGATTGGTTGGTTGATACATGTTGTGTTCTATTGTTATGCAAGGCAAGGTACAGATGAGAGAGTTTTGTAGAGGCCAAGTAATGGAGACTCTGAGGTTGTTGCCATTATCAGTTGATGAGCATGTTGCTATGGATAGGGCTAGGTTGGGTCACATATGTGATCTTGGTAAAATGCATTAGGATATATATTTGATCACCACTATATGTGAGAGGTATAATTTTGATACGTGTACATTCTGACTTCCTAAAGGGGAGATTATTGTGACTTTGGAGGATGTGTATTGGATTCTACATTTGCCGATAAATGGGTGGTAAGTGTCTTTTTAGGATGACATAGGTGTGGATTTCATTGATCATGTATCTAGATACTTTGTAGGGGTGCCCACATTAATACATCGAAGAGGTAGTGATAGTGGTATATTACTATCAGTTATTATGCAGTCAAGTGTTTTGTGTCTATGGAAGTGTTTGGCTATATTATTGGCTTATTTTGTTGTTGTGGATGGCAATGGAGTATCTATTACTTATAGGATGCATAGAGTGATTTGGATTATTGAGATGTATGGTACTATGTTTTCAGGGGGGGTACTATGCTTGCCCATTTATACAGAGACTTATATAGATTCATGTAGGAGTCATTCAGCAGGGGTGTGGGTACAACCACTTTATTACATTGTTGGGCTTAAGAGCACATAGATTTTGTGCAGCCAATTAGATTATTGAGGGTGAATTGGGCATATCCATAGCCATTTTGTGAGCAATAGATGAGTGATTTGACTATCTGATCTCCTAAGATAGATCATTATAGGAGGTTGCTAGATAGATTGGTGGCGAATGATATCAGATGGAGGCCCTAGAGAGGATTTCTTAGATGGCTAGAGGATGGAGAGTAGTTGTGGCACATGAGAGTGAGTTGTTGGTTCCATAATCATTGGTATGGAGTTTATGAGTCCTTTTAGTATGAGCATGTAGCTAGGTAGTTTAGAGGTCGAGAGGATGTTCCTCCTGTAATGTGGGTATGGTTGAGGAGTGCACAGGTACTAGTGAGAGTAGGGACTCATGGGAGACCTACTAAGGTTGAGTTGGCACTGTTACCTATGGATGCATGAGATGTGGTGATAGATATTCCTGATGTAGATGACATGGGATGTACTGAGGAATATACTGGATGGTGGGCTAGTTATTGATGGGCTCTATTTGGATATTCCTATATATGAGGATCTTGAACTGATATAGATGATGGGAGGTAATCAATGATTAGAGTTTACATTATATCTATGTTTGTGATTTAGTTTGGATTTACAAATATGTATCTAATGTAATGATACACTTCTTATGTGTGCAAGTGGGGTGGGAGGTGTATATGATGAGGTACCTACTAGGGTTAATGGTGGGGATGCTGTGTTCTAGGAGATTATCATTGAGTATACATTGTGCAAGCTTACACAACATGTTTTTAATGATGTTGTTGAGGAGGGTTTGATATAGAGAGCGACTATTATCATTGGTGTTTATGCTCATTTGTTTGACTAATCTGTTATAACTATAACTACATATGTTAAGGCAAAGGGAGAGAGAGATGAGTTGAGGGATGAGTGAGATAGGCATAAGATGCCTCCTCCTAATTATGGATCAGTGAATTTAAAAATTGTGGATGATTATATGGATCTTTAGTAGTGACATGTAGACTTGTGTGAGGCATATGGTCATTTTTCAAACTAAGATAATTAGTGCAAAAGGCATTCAGGAGTTCAAGGAGGTGCAAGGTCATCAAGTGCTAGACAATATTATGGGACTAGTACTGGAAGAGAGAGTGAAAGCATGACCCCTATTTATGATTGAATATATTTTTCTATGATATGTACTTGAAAAATTGGTTATATATATGAATGTTGGTTTAATTTTGAACTTATGTGTATTTGTGTTATGGATTTTGGAATATACTAGTATTGTAATGTTTTTTATTTTGAAATAGTTAATTTGATGTTGATGTTGAATTTGCATATGCTTGGCAAATGGTACATGGGATATGTGACTTGATTGTTTTCATATGTTTGGTAAGATAGCATTTTGGATGTGATTCATTTTTTCATGGTATGTTTGGATGTGTTTCTTAGGTTTGATTTGTGATTATATGTAAAAAAAATTATTGGTTTTTGTAATTGGTAAGATTTGATTTGGTAATATCTAGACTTTGATAGTCTGATTCTAGCTAGGGATGGCTATTTGGAATCAGGAATGTTAGTTGTTAGTAGGTGGGGATGTAATATAGTATGATGTTCTTATTACTTCCTTGAGAGTGGCTCAAGAATACAAAGGTTAGCTAGAACTTTGGCTCTATCATTACCCTACTAAGTAAAGCTATAAACTGATGCTAGAATGAATGTATGTTGTATCACATTGTGCTATATCACTATCTGAACCATGTTAGCCACATGAAAAATTTCCCATACTACTCATGTTGTGTAGGAATGTGCTCTATAGTTGATACTTTCTACTATGAAGAAGGCTCATCTATCTATAACTGAATACCCTGTGACCTCTATTGTGATGTATATAAATGTGCAATATGTTGAGATGGAGTTGAAACCTATGTTGAGGGATTATTTAATCTTAATAATAATAGGTTGTTACATGAGATAGGACCCTAAAAACTTAGTTGTAATGAATATCTCTCTAAAGTATTACTCTATAATGTGGGTTCAACTTGTCTTAATCATAGTGGATTGCTATGTGAGATAGGACACTGAAAACTTGACTGTAATGAATATCTTTATAGAACATTACTCTGCTACGGTGCTTGTGACTCTACTAGATATGTATATGGAACTTCACTATGTATACCATAGACTACACCACTATATGTGGGTTGTTTGTGCTGTATTGGTTTCTAAACTTTTTGAATAGTTGAAATAGGAGATCTCCAATGAGATTCTATCCTAAAACTTGCATTGTGATCATGATGAGTGATCACTGATTCTTGTAAAGGAATGTCCTAGGATGACTCAGTCATGGAGGAATGAGGTATAGGGTTCCATAATGGAGGATATCTCTGTGCCCCCTATGTGAATGCTATAATACCATCATCAGCACATCTAGAAATGCAATCTTGGAGTCCAAAACAATTATCATCATTATGTTCATGGATATGGTGATAATTACAAAAAGGTCGATGATAATATGATAGATGGGTTATCTTGATATGAATCAAACTATAATGGTGATGTTTGATAGTTATTTGTAGTGTATATTATAGGTTGTGTTTTAGAAACTTGCTCTTTGTTCTAGACTAGTTGTTTTTCTAGTTGTGGTCTCCTATCTTGTTTAGGACATTGTGGATACTGAGTAGTAGGAGTTAGATCTGAAGGTGCTACTATGAATTCTAAATTCATTTTATCAACTAAATCTACCTCAATTAATCCTAATTTATTTTCCAAAGCTGGAACTGTGTAACACAAATGTCTAAAACAAGGCTCTGTCTGATATAGTAGATGCTTGAGGAGAGGTTAGTGAAGGCCATTGATGAAGATATGTTGAATCTCTAGATCTATTGGTTTGTATAGCAATCTTAACATATGAGCCTTGAATCTTAAGATATACTCTCTAACTAGATTTGAATAATTTTGATGTAGTGTCATAAGGTTCTCATATGTAACATGAGGGCCTATGTTTACGATGTAGTTCTTGATAAATTCCTCCTCTAAGTCATCATATGTGTACAATGAACCAATGAGGAGTAGATGAAAGAACCAATTCTATGCTTCCCCTACTAATGTTTTCTAAAACAACTTAAGTAGAATCAAAGGGCTTGCATGAGGTGGCAAAGCCTTTTGAAAGGCCTGAAGATGTACGAATGGATCTCCAGTTTCATCAAAGTGAGGTAATGATGGTGGCTAGAAATGCTAAGGCAGTGAAGATTTTATGAATGTCTTTGGAATAGGATTACCATGTAGATATTATCATCCATCCAATATTTATAAGCTTTATTTTCCAAGGTAAGGATATGTACTTGGTGTTGTAGTTCACCAATTTCATACATCAAAGAGATGATCTCCTAGGATGGTACATTAGCATCTTGAAGTGGTTCTTTTAATCATTAAATTTGATTATTAATTTTAACCATGGGAATGCTACATTTAGCAATTGGATCATAAAGAGGGGGTGTGTTCACTTGAACCTTGGGAGTAATGGTAACTTTGACCTTACTAAAGGGATGTGGGCTACCATTCTCTTTAAGTGAGGAGTGAGAAATGGGTTCTACTGAAGTGAGGGGTGGCTTGGGAGATTCATTAATATCTTTATGTTTTAGTGAATCACATTCTAATTTAGTAGAAGATGTGCCATTAACATTAACATGTGCATCTTTTGACATAGAATCAGGAATAAAAGTAAGAGCAACATTTTGACATGTATGAGATTTGAGAGAAGGGTTAGAAGCATGAGATGCATTTTTTTCTTCACTATATGCATAATAGTCATCATTATTCCATTCATTATCACATTATTCATTTTTTTCATTTGAAGTGGAAGAATTTGATGTATCATTTTCATATTCACTTTCATTATCATATTCATTTGCATGTTCACTATCAGATTCATTATCACTTCCATCATTGTTAGGGAGAGGTGTAAGAGAAAGATTTAATTCCTTTATAATATGCAATAAGTTATCATTAGAATTTGGAATATCATGTGTATCAATGTTATCCATGGATGGAGTATATGCATTTTATTCATTTTCAACATGAGAAGTAAGAATAGGAGAGTTATCATTTGAACATTATTTTGAGAGAGTGGAGTTAGGGATACATAATGCATCATTTGAACTATGCTTTGGTAATTTGATTCTATTGCATCTATATTATTGTTTTTTGAACATAGTAGTGGTAAAAGGTATAAAGAGATTAGGTTCACATGGAAGTAAATCATCACCAATAAGAGGTTCACTTAGAAGTGCATGATTAATTTGTGTATTTTTTACATTGTGCCTAGGAGAATGAGGTGAGAAGTATCTTTCCCATTTATCAAAATTATTTTCATTAGAAAAAGGAATAAAAGAGATGGGTTTAAGAGAAAAAGATTCATTGATTTGTGATTCACTCTCATCATTACGTATATCATTATATCCTTCATTACAAAAATAGTCATTATCTTCACTATAAATGAAATCATTTTTTATAGTTTTAGATAATGTGCAAGTTTGCAAATTTATCCAATCATTATCATAATTGTAAGAAAATTTTATAAATTGATCTATGGGATGAAAAGGAGGAATTGCCTTTGTGGCCATTTTATCACCAAAGAGAATTTTGAAAAGTACTATGAAGAAAATAAATGCACAAATAACTACTAACATTGAATTTCGACAATTGCTTTTGATAATCCAAAGAATTTGCAATAAATTCAAATTATTTTTAAAAAAATTGTAAGGGAGGGAAATTTGAGGTTTCAGGACCTCGTTTGAAAATTTAGTGTTTTTAGCTAGGGTTTTAGAATTTTGAAATTTATAAAATAAATTTAAATTCTAAAATTAGTTTTGAATAGGATAAATGTACAATAATTAATACAAAAATCAGAATTTTGAAAAATAATTTTTTGCACAAGAAACTACTAATTTTGAAATAAGTTTTGATAAGGTAATTAATTTGCAAAAATTCCAAAATAGTTTTCTAAAATTGGCAAGGAGGCAAGGCTTGTTGTTTGATGACCTAATTTTGAAATCTAGGGTTTTGAATGATTTTTTTCAAAATTAGTGCAATAATTTGAAAAGTTCAGACAAAATTTATAGAATTTTGCTTGAAAAATTTAGAAAAAAATTAAAAAAAAATCTAAAATTAGTAATGTATTTTTCCTAGTGTTTGAAAAGTGTTTGTATGCAAAAAGTACCTAGTATGTGTAAACTAACGTTTGAACAAAATATGTGATATTTTTATAATTAATTGGTAGGTTTTTTATTTTTAAATCCAATAAAAATTAGGAAATTATGGAAAAAAATCACAAATAATTATCCCTAGGGTTTTTGGGCAAAAATTCAAAGTAAGTCAGGTTCACCAAATGTTTTATTATTTTAGAAAATTAGATGTTTAATTTATAAGTAATAAAGGTTTGAAATATGGGGATAATTTTGGTTTTATGTAATAAAATATAGGTTTATGCTAATTTGATCAACTTAGCTTACATAGGGAAGAGAGGACAAAAAAAGATTAACTTAGCTAGTTTTATGTTGAAACTCATGATTCTGAATCTGGAATTAGAGGAACAAGATTGGGATAGTGTCTCAATTTTGGATTTGGTCTCTATTTTTTGATTAGATAGGAATGTCAAAAGTGGGAAACCTTGGTGTCTAGCACTATAGTCCTTTCCTGGCGCTATTGTCTTGAGGCTAAAAGATTTTTGGGTTTTGTTCATCTACTTAGTATGACCTTGCATACCAAATTTCAAGTCTTAAAAGTCACTGGACCTTGCTTTAGGTCTATTTCAATATTCAGTAACTGTATTAGTCTACACACATGGAAACAACAAATAAAATCAAAGCAAAAGGGGGAAATTTTGGGTTATGGGAAGAATGATCACACAATCAAGAACCCTTGTTCTGATTGCTATCTACATTAACCCTCAAGCTAGGGTCTAAGATTCGATGTAGTTCTCCCTTAGGAAATGTGCATAATCAATACACATGATTGATGCTAGAATGATTTTGCATAGGCCCTTCCTTGATCAAGCATGCAAATTTATGTGTGATGTAGAGAAGTTGAGATATACTATTGATTAATTTTATTATGTCTAATGTGCCAAAATAGTAAGTGTTAGATATAAAATTCCATGTGTAGTCCTTTATGTAGGAGACTCATTATTTTGAATTTGGGAGCTTTATTTGCATTTGGCTGACATTGGAAAACTTAGGAACGAAGCAAAGAAAATGGGTAAGACTCATCCTATGGAAGAAACTAACCGTTAAAATAAAGATTATGCTTGGACAATAATGTCAAAAATTGGACACCTTGGGTTTCAGTGTTGTAGTCCTATTGGGGCACTATTGTCTAAGGGGTTTGGGACCTAGGGGGATGGGTCTAGGTCTAAAAGAGGTTCCTGGGCATGAAAGGGTTAAGTTTAGAAAGCTATAGATGATTGGGAATAAGCAAAGAGATATCTATGGAATGTAGTAAGACCAAGACAAGTCAGATAAAAGGACCTAGCTAAATGTGAATAAAAACTCATATTCTCCACTTAGAGTCTCCTATGAAAGGAATATGAAAAGACATAATATGTGTGTTTTCTTGACCAATTTAGGGTGTATACAATATTATAACTTGTGTGTTTTAAATGTTAACACATTTATATAAGATAGATCTTGTAGGAGTTTGTATTTTATATTTATATGTAGACTTAGTGCTTTAAATTATAGTATGTTGATATAAGATTATTCTATTCGTGTTTGTGTATGAATATGGAAATGTAAATCTTATAAATAACATCTTATTTATAATTTATATAGACTAGCTAATGTCTTAATAACATTTTATAATGTTAAGTTTACAAATATTAATATTTGAGAATATCAATATTTGACAAGCTATTATGAAGACAGATATGGACTATATACAATAGTAAAGAATGCAAACAATTAGTTGGACATAATTGAAAGTAATACTTGTTTGGTTTATTATAAATGGATAATTATCTTTATTTTATATGTTGGGAGTTTGAATATCCTAAAACTCTATCCTGTAATCTAAAGTCTAGTCTTGATTTATATGCATGGACTACATAGAGATTTGTAAATGTGAGTTATCATAACAAAAGTGAAGTTGTTTAATGTTATAATCGGGATTGAAATGTAGTTGGAATGAAAAGTTTGAATTGTATTAAAAAAATTTTGGGAATTATGGGAAGGATCGAATCAATAATTAAGGATTTTTCTAGTTGTTAATTGGGAGTTAAGTGAGTTAAGTGGAAAATGGTGGATTATATATGAATTGCTAACTGAAAGCCAACATATACATGTGAATTATGATTGATTTGGGATTGACATGAAAATTTTAATAAGTGAGCCATAGAGATGAAGGGACACAGCCGAGGAGAAGAGGACATGAGTTGAGCAAGAGGAAAAGGTTTTTTGGTTTCATTTTGGTAGCATTGAAAAGGTTGGTGATGTTATTTCATTTATAACAACTCAATTTTTTTTTGTGTAAATAAATTTGTCACTTAAGGTTTGAAATGATAGAAATTTAAATGCAAAGGTACAGTGATATCCCTATAGATGGATCATCTATCCACATCACTGACCCTATACTCTATAAATTCTTTAGGAATGTAAATAACAATTGTGTTCATTCGCTAGTGTTTAAAGTATTTAACTTGCTATGTTAAACATATAAAGCCTAGGTAGATAATTGATAAATATATAGACTATGTTATGTTTTAGAATCCCTATTATGTTTATATATTTAGAAAATTAAAGGTCGATACTCTGAACATATGGACATAATGTATAGGTCTGGTGACCATTTAGATTGGTATAAAGTCTGTGTTGATTTAAAATGGGAAGGATCAATTATAATTTTTATGTGCTTTGGTTTGGGGATTTAGTATATCCGACGACTTTGAACATAGGTCATTTAAACTAGTAATAACATAAATGTCTGCATAAGACTATTTATAAAATAAAATAGTGAATCTTTTGGACTATGTATATATGTTGAAAACCCATGGAAATTTAAGACTAGAAAGTATGTTTTAGTACGTAAATCACATTGCAATTATATTCAAAATTTAGTTAAATTATGATATAAAACAATGAGATTTTTTATAAATGGATCTATAAAATAGGGGATATATATATATTTATAAATTATGGATTGTGTATTGTTTACAAAATAGTTTATGAAAACATGTATGTAATATGACTATGTGTATTACAATCACACACAAAACTGATATTGTATATACGTATACATTGTGTGTTATTGTTATAGTGAACTAGGTATACATTTAAGATTTCAAACAGGGAGAATATATGTATGAGCTTAGAGTTTGATGAATTAATATAAGTTGGAGACTTAGGTCTATGTTTTAAGTCGACTGTGTAATATTTGAAACAATTATATATTTAGGGAACTTTCATATATATGAAAATATGTGACTGTAGTTGATTTTGGGTTAAAGAATAAAGTTGAATTCATTATATAGAAAAATATTATTATAATAGTGGTATTTACCAAATCGAGAAGGTCAAATTGTAACATTATGTTATATAATTAATATTATTATGTGGATTATTGAGTTGTTTAATTTACAAAGAAAAATGTTTTCACTTAGGTAGTTTGGTCAAAATCTACATGTTTGTAAAGGAATAGAGCTATAGTATTTATAAGGATGACTTTCAATAAACATCGGATTTGATGCATATATAGTTGTATATTTTACTAGATTTTAAAGGTATATGAAATTACATTTTAGTTTTGTATATACCTAAAAATGAATTATGTAAAATGATATAAACTGTGAATATCAAAATAATAGTATGTTTAAATTGTCTATATTATGAGATATAGATAATATAAATGTATCAAAATATACAAGATATACATATAGGAGAATCTAGGTCTTCCTACACATGTATAGCCTATATTTATAAATTAGGTGGTTGGAATATATTTATAGTATGTGACTGAGCACATAAGTCACAAAATCCATATGGATTAGAAACTATAACTATATACACATAGCCTAAATTTTGGGATGAATAATTAAGTGTTTATATATAATTTTAGCAAATCATTATGTGATTTATAAATGCTAGTTATATTGATTGGTTTGAACTTTAATTATGAAAATGATAATTTTTTTACATAGATTTTATTAAATAAAAATGATTCTTGGAATGACTTGTATTATACATGTATGGTATATACACTTGATTTTCATAAATATGGTGCATGTGATGTATATTATAAATAGGGTTCATTCATATGTTTGACAGACTAAATGTATGAATAGTAGGTATTTTCATAACTAGTATATGGATTGTACTTGATAGTAGAAATAATTGCATAAACCTATTGGTTATTATAAATCTTAACCAAATCTAGCATTGATGGTTCTAACTAAGAAGTGATATAGAATTCATTGGCTTAGTTATCATCACCAATCCTAAATGAAGGTAATCTGATCAAGTGGTGTGTATGAAATTGACTGATCCTGGAGATCAATAGTTATTTAAAAAATTTGACCAAAGTAATGTTAGATAGACATTGTCATTTCATATGTATGATTTACGTGTTTGTGTGATATCATGTTAGATCATTTTTTTTTATGATACACATCATGTAATAGAAATCATACAACACACGGATACTAGCATGTCTCTTTGGATTCCTGCACCATCACTATCTACCCATCCATGAAGGGAGGCCCATTCCCTATTTGGGGGATTATACAGAGGATTGATGGTCCATAGTTGGTGTGGAAAAGTTCTCGGATGATGTTCTCCCTCCCCACTATTGTACTTACTTGAAGACTACACTTGAAATTATTAGGGATACAGTTAAGTTAGAGTAACTTGACATCTATGAAGCATAGTATCTATCATTGTACTTATGATGAGGCTAATTGATTATTCATTATTTTTAATACATTTATAGTAGTGACTATATTATTGTACTAGCTATGGTTGGATTATATATTATGATTACTTTCCTTGTGCAATCATGATTAATTGCTCGTAATTAGTAAATATTGTTGTTACATGTTTACTTATGTTAAATGTGCTTAGTTTAGTATGTTAACGATAACTAACTAGATTCTCATGGTGTAATATAATGAAATAATAAATATTAAGTAAATAATTAAAAAAAATTACTACATTAATCTAGTAAATCCATGTGGGGATGTTACAATCATTTTTCTATTTTGACAATGATATGTACGTTACTCCTAGACCATAGTGTGTGACAATTTCACCGATCATTCCAAGACCTACGCATTAACATCCCATTGATGGGATCATATTTTAGTTGGGATATGTTTCAATATTTATAAAAAAATAAAAAAAATAACTTAAAATATATATAGTTTTAAATACAAAACTAGGACCTGTGCATGACAAGATTTTATATTACACGTCATTGATGAATGTTATTTATTATAGACATGATGAATTATATATCCATTTTTTTACACAAATGATTTTCATAGTGTACATGAGTGGGATGCAAGACATACATGTTACATATGAAGCATGGACATACGAATGTTTGATATTATTTACACCCCTGGGATACCTTTGTACATTAGGGACATGCCTCACCATGGAAATATTTTCACTTGTATTAGGTTATATCTCTCTATATTGGTCCACTGATCATAATAGAGTGTTACACATGAATTTATAATAATCATAATTTTTATAGTGTCGTTTTCCATGGATATTATGCTTTGATATATTGGATGATGATATTGATTGATTATGTGGACTAAAATTGTTTACTCTATTCAAGTATGATTATTAAATTATGTGATAATTGATGTGTGTTATAATACATGTTCTAAATACATTGATTGTTTCTTGTCATGTCATGTGTTAGTTGTGTCAGAGGATCCACTAGTTTAAGTTATGGACATGTTGTGTCCATGTTAAGTTAGATTCAAATCATGTCTTGAGTGTTTGTATGTTTCATGATCATAATATTATATGTGTGTGCATAATTACATATATGATTATTTCTGAGCTTGGTGTTGTAAATTCTATTATGAATACTTTTATTCTGTGGGATGTCATGATTTCTATCATGCATTATTGAGATGTTTATAATTGTGTGCCGTATTGACATACCTACTTGACATAACACTTAAATCCCCATTGCCTTAGGTTACTTTTTTAATACATGATTGAATGATCAAATATTTATATGATGAAATATCATTTCATGTATTTAAACATACATTAAATGATTACATTTATATATATAAAAAATGGTGCACATAACTCATTATTTTGAGGTGAGTGATTTAAAGACTTCATCCCTCATATCAAAAGGGGGGCATATAGTGGGCTTTCCTTAGAGATTCAAGACATGATAGACAAATGGTTCACACTTTGTGTCAGATAATGTGATTCAAATGAGACATATTGGATAAATTAAGGCATATATGAGGCATATGTGGGGAATTCTAGATGACTGTGAGAAATAATTGGAACATTTTATGACATGCTATGACAGATTAAGTGGGTCATTTTTAATAATCTCACATCAGCGAACCAAATATTATACAAAGCCATCCAAATATTATGTAGAATAAATTGAGATCCAAACAATATATATTGGTGGGAAAATATGCCCAAATATAGATTATATTCTTAATAAACTTAATGTAGGGAAATGTCATACAATAATACTTATGGGGAAGGAATCATTCCACTATAACATGTCTCTTTAAGGGGGAAACCTCCTTCTTAGAGTATACACTCCAATTATAATAACTCTCCTCCTCCTACACAATGATATCTCCTTCCTTATATAGACCCTCTTACAATAACATATGGCTAGATCACTGATACCAATATAGACCCACTCATTTCTCAATATAATAAATACCACAAGTTACCCATATGACTAAGAAGATGTGTGCCACATGTCAACATCTCCACTCATTGATATAAATCATAATATCATCTATTTATGTACATAACACTTAAAAAGTAAATTTTAGTAGTTTTGTACTTGTTTAGATCCATAAATCTAAAATAATTTTAAACAATTTGGTGAACTCGATATTTATTTTGAGTGTGGTGAATCCTAGGTGTTTATCCCTTAGGGTTTCATCCTTCCTTTGTAGGGTTTGAATTCTCAATCTAACTCCCAATTTTATTTATTTTTCTCATAATCATAATGAAGAATATAATTGATGTGGATGCTAATAAAGGAAATGTTTATACTCATTTTCATCATAGATTAAATCATAGATCAAAGATGATTGACTTAATATATTCAATTGAATCCGCACATGGTTGATGCATTGTACATGTAACCATAGATGGAATGAAAAATCTTGCTAAATAAACTAAATTTGAGGAACTACATGATGCAATATTTAATGATACCAATAAACTTTCTAAGAGCATTGATCCTACACTAAAAATAATAAATGATATACATGATGATTCTCATGATGATATCTCTTACAATGATGTTTCTATATATAACAATTCTTATATTGAAATTAAATATGATGTTCTTCCTTCCAATGCTATGAAATATGAAAATACTTATAAACCATGCAATGATGTTTTATTGAGATGGAATGTATAATGTTTAATTTGAATTGGTTTCACATGTGACTCATTTCATTCCTCTTCAAAGTAGTGATAAACATCGTCTCTCCCCCATTATTCACCCTAGGCTTATACTAGAAAGAGAATTATATGTTATCATAATCCAAAGATGTAGGGTGTGTCCTATTATAGGTATTTGTATGAATATTAAATATAAGAGGCCTAGGGTTTATTATTTTAAACTTAAATCGTCCAACCTATCGAAAAAAATGTACCTCATACGACCATCCATGATCAAATGCTTACTAAGATGCATTCCATAGAGAGGTTACAAAATAAAATTCAAATTATATTCCTAAATGTTACATCACTTTAGAATAAGATTTCACATGTCAAGAATCCTAAGCATGCTAATGTAAATTACATATTTAGTTCTCTATCTAAAACACATCTCTCAAAATATTGCATCTTAGTTATGGATTAAGAAACTAAAGGTAGATATAACTAATGATTCATGAATATAAAATAAGCCTAATAAGTCTCCAAGTGAAACCCTAAGGAATATGATATGAAACAAGTTGATCACTTTAACTCATATGTGATCCAAATTCTATTGTGCTTATCATAGAATTTATGGATAACATACCATTAATTATTTGGATTTAAAAAAAAAAATACAATATCTTATTGAAAGTGGTGAATTTACATTATATATGTATATTAAAACACCAAAATATTCAATCACACCTCCTAAAACTGAGAAACCTACTAAATTTTTGGTTCTCTCTCCCAAGGTCGAGTTATCAAAAGAATAGCTACATAAATAAGGTGTGACTATAAAATAGGCACCCAAAAAATAAAGTGTGTATATGAAATAGGAATTTAAGAATAAAATTAAAAATTAGTAAATAATACTAATGTTACAAATTTGGTTTTCGAGGTTACAACCACAAATCCTTCATCACTCTTTGAACCTTTGATCATTAGCCCTCACATGGATGACAAACACTAAACCAATGTTAAGATTGATAACTTTTGTAAAATTAGTGTTTGTAGAATGACACTTCTCAAATATCTTGGATATGATATTGAGCACTTGAGTAAGACTAATTTATCCAAATCATTCATTGTATCTATTGATTTTACCATATCTCTTGGATTCAAAATGTGTTCCATTATATTTCATGTTTACCTTAGTTTAACTCAATATAATACAATAATTATAAGATAAATATAAACAAAACTTGGTGAAAATCATGATTATATTACATTTGAGTTTCAAGGGGAGATGATTTACATTTCAAGGGATGAAACATCTTAAAATGATGAAAAGAAAGTGGGAACCCTTTTATCAACTAGTTCTCAAAACATAATATCCAATTCAAATATGAAAACAATCGAGGACCATGTTATTAATGATGAATAATGTAGGGTTTTTTTAGTGGTGAATCTTCATTAATATATGAACATTCCATTTTTTGAAATCAACATTTGGTAATTTTTGTAGAGTGGCTGATAGACTGAGATCGCCTAAATTTTTGGGGTCAAAGTTAATTGCGAGGACATGTCACCTACATTTGAATATAAATTTCCTTATATAAATGTAATTCATCGGTACCTTTAAATCTAATCTAAAGGAATTCACCAAATACTGTCAGGTAACTATAGAATTTTTTTTGGTGGTTTGTATTTTAGGTCCAAGAATCAACAGTTTCCAGTAAGGTATACAACAATTTTTTTCCAATATAATTTTTGGCATTTTTTAACCATAATTTTATTTACTGCTCTTGAAGTGTCATCATGGTAATTAAACATAAATGAGTTTGATGGCAGCCTATGGGTTTCTAATGGCATCCTACAAGTTTTTGTGCCTGATGATAGTCTATGGATGCTTGACTATAGCCTACTGGCATACTATGGTAGCCTCTAGGTACTCGATGATAGCCTACGAGTACAGGTGGTTGATGGTAACCTATAGGTATTCAATTGTAGCATGTCGATGTATGTCTACAACCTACTAGCATCCAATGACATATTATAGGTAGACATCGATAGGATGTGAGTGGATGTCAATAGGATGTGGGCAGACATTGACAAGATGTAAGTGACATCAATAAGCTATGGGTAGACATCGATAGTCTATAGGCAGATGGTGGTACTCTACATGTGAATTTCAATAGTCTACATGTGGATGTTGGTAATCTACATCCAGACATCGATAGGCTATGGTTAAGCCCCCATAGACTACCATTAGACATCAACTGGTTATTGTCTAGCACTAGTAGGCTACAGTTGAATGCCTATAGGCTACTGTTGGGCACCCATACTCTCAAGATGTTGTCGGGCACCTGTAGGCTACCATTAGATGCCCTCATATTTGATTGTTGTCATGATTTCTTATTTATCTATCAAATGTCTTTGTTTTTTATCAATCATCTTTATTTTCTTGTTAATTAACTTTTGTCCATGGCTCTGTAGGCTTGATTATATGGCTTCTAGAAATGTTAATGCTTCTAGAAAATTTATAAAATAAAATAACCTGTTATCTTATTTTAACTAGACATCAAGCACAAGTACTAATTTTTGATTAACTAGTGCTTTTTATTTATTGGCTTGTGTTAAAGTTAAATAATTAAAATATTTTATACCATTTTACGTGTAGAACTCATTGATAACTCTTTTTAATAAATGTCTCCATAGGAAGACATACCTGAGTATGAATTTGAAATGCCAAACATAGGTACTAACTCATAGAATATCATTTTTTTAATTAATTAAATATTCTTTTAAAGATTCAATAATAATGACAAGGTCTACAATAATATTGCATGCAAAACCCATTGATAAATGTATCGAAGAATTTCTTGAATTGGTAGACATATTTAAGAATGAAATGCCAAACATAGGTACTAAATTATAAATATTATTTGATTTAATATTTTTTATTTATTTGTTCTTTAGTATTGATGTTTATTAAAAATTAATGTCATTTAAACTTTTTACATGTAGAATTCAATGATAAAAGTATTGAAGACTTTGTATAACGCTTTTGAATAAATACCTCTCCTGAAAGAAATACTCACTATCCCACTGAATTCAAGGAAATGATGATATGACATCATAAGTAATGGTGTTGATGATGAGTTTCCAACACCAAATTCGATATGCACTCACCCAACATAATCGTCAAATGAGACTGTTATGCAACTAAAAAATCTTTAGTTGAAAAAGACAAAAAAACTATGTAGAAGAAGAAAATACATGGATAATTAGAAGGTCATTTCAGTATGAGTGGGCATCTAAATACCCATTTATTGAACCTATAGAGCTAAAAAATAGTATTGATGCACCAACATAATGCAAATGCATAATATGTAGTTAGAAACTTGGAAATGATCACAAAATGCAATTCAAGTTGGACACAATTGAGAAACATTATGGCAAAATATATGAGTTGATATAAGATAAAGATGGAAATATCAAAAAAATAATGAGATAGAAAATGAAAAAGAGTGCATGCATTAATGTTAAACAATAGAGCATCATAATCATCAGAGGCATCAATGATACCTCATTGAGAAAGGAGGAATAATTAAAGCTCAATTCAAAAAGGTTGTTTAGTCTAATTTACTTTCTAAAAATTTAAAATTTTTAACTTTATATCACATTCTAAAAAGAGGAAGACCAATCTCTATTTTTTTAGATTACAATATTTTATTTCAGCATATTAGATTGCACAACATTCCACATTCACATTGGTTAGATACCAATGCTTGGATGATGGCAAAATACCTCACAATGATTGAAAAGGAGGATTTGAAAGAAAAAATAAAATCAACAAGATTTATATCATTATCCATTGATGAGATAACAGTGATTGACAACACACGATGGGTATGCATAAATGTATATATATTTTAGAACCATTCAAGGTAACCTCACCTTTTATCTATACATAAAATAGCTGAAAATTATAATGTTGAAATCTTTTGCAAATTGGTTATTTTTAATTTGATGGATATTACTGAAATGAGTTGCCATGATATAAGCACTAAACATGGTTCATTTTAAGAGACCATATCAAAAAATCATTTAGGTTTATTTAAGTGAATCCGATTTGTATGTTTGGTGAATATTAAAATTTCAAAAAAAAAATCATCTTTTTAAGTTTTTCATACAATCATCCATCTACACAGTTAAAACATATAGGTTATGGGATAAATTTTTTAAAAAAAAAGTTTTAATATTATTATATATTTTAATTCCACTCGAAGAGATATTCAATTTTAAAAAATAAATCATCTTAAACAGAGTCTGTATGCAAAATTTATGGCCTCCAAAAATTGGTGCTTATTTGCAATGCATTATATTGTCACATGATGGCACTATGTCATATGACAACAATATGTCATGTGATGACACTATGTCACATGAATACATTTTAAAATTATATTTCTCTTTAAAATTTATATAATTTTAAAAAAAAATCATGTCTTTTTTATTCTATATGTAAAAGTTATGACCTCTAAAAATTGGTGCTCAGTTGCAGCGTATTATGCTATCGTGCAACAACACTATGTCATACGATGGAAATATGTCATGTGATGACACTATGTCATGAATTGACATGTAAAATTATATATTATTATTTAAAATCTATATAATTTCAAAAATTTTTTATCTCAAACTGATTCTGTATACAAAATTTATGATATCTAAAAGTTGTTCAGTTGTATCGCAGCATGCCATCGGGTGACAGTATGTTGCCAAGCGACAACATGCTACTGAATGACAACATGATGTTGAAAAATATCATATTGTAGAGTGATACCATCATGATTTTATTAGGTGACAACACCATGATGCAGTTAGGTGACACCACACGCCAACTTTCTAGGGTCGTAACTTTTGCATATGAATTCAGATTGAGATATATTTTTTTAAACTATATATCTCTTCGAGATGAATTCAAATATATATGTACTATAAATATAAGATAAATTATATGGATTATCCTATAATTATTATAAATTATTGGTGAGCCAATCACTATAAAAAATTATATCTCAAAAATTTAAGTGAAAGGGCCCTATGTACTACTCCCAAAAAATCACCAAATATAAACTACTAAAAAGTGAATATTTGTAAATTAACGAATATTCATCACTAAAATTTACCCTAGTACTAAGTTGATGTGTGTTGGTATTGATGGTGCATTAGTAATGCAAGGAAATAAAATAGGTTTGTGTGTTTACTTGCAAACATTAGTTACCCTATATATGACTCCAATCCATTGCATGGCACATTGAATGAATCTTGCTTAAAAAATTATAAGCACATTCAAAAATGTCATAAAAGTGGATGAGCTTATCCATTATTTGCACTTGTACATGTTATGTAGTCCAAAAAAGTTTTTAGAGTTTCAAAAACCTGTAATTAGAGTGATTAATGGAAAAAAAAACTATTAAAATATGTAGATACTAGATGAATTTCAATGTATGAGTCTGCATGTAGAATATTTCAAGAATATAAATCATTGGTTGGTTTTATTTTTAAGTATAGTATGGAGGTTTACAAGAAAAATTATTTATTAAATTTTTTGATATATTTTAAAAATTTGCTGACATTATGTGGTATTCTACCCATGTTGAATGAAATTCATTGTTTGATGAAACATGCACAAGAGAGATCAATATATATTTTTGACTTCATACGATTAAGGAAACATGTTTGTCTATTACTTGATATATTATACTACTTGAATGAAAGTTTTAAGGAACCAATATTTGAGAGTTGAGAAACTTTAACCAATATAAAAGACCCTTAAACCTATTTGAAATCAATATTCATGATTATCTTTGTATTTTTGATAATGGAAAGGAGATATAATTAAACACTCTTCAAAAATGAACTAATGTAGTTGGATCAGAATTTGAAGAAGTACTTTTAACAAGGGTATTATATGATAATGTCATATGTGATATGTGAATAAAATTGAGAGACATTTCAAAAATCTTATCTGCTAAAATTTGAGATCATTTTCAAAGGGATGAGTTGCTTGAAGCCATGGGGGTAGTGAATCCTACATTTTGGAATAGTGTAGATGGTGAAGAAAAAACAAGTAATTTATTTACCAATACATGGGTACTCTCATCAAACATTTTAGTAAGTTTGTGGAAATAAATGGAGAGGAAGTTAAAGGTATTTTGAAAAAGAATTTATTGAAAAATAGTCAATCCTTTTTAGAATTATAATGGTTGAATAATATCAGTTGTTAACTAAACCGACAGAAACAAGCTATGTTAGAAGGATATGGAAGAAATTGTATCACAAAAATGTTCAGTAGGAAGAAATCAATGAATATTTATGATTATATGAATGTACCAAACAATTATTTTGGGGTCCATTGAAGATGAAAAGGTATTTAGTGCATTATATTTTGTTAAATCAAGTCTTCAGAATAGATTGGATAAAAATCATGAGACATATTTAAGGTTATATGTTTCAGTTTATGAAGTGGATGTGTTTCTATATGATAGATCAATTACAATTTGGATTACTCTAACTGAAAGAAGAGGTGTCATATATACAACTATAAAATAAGATAGTGAAACTAAAAATGCCAGTGAGACAAGCCATATAAATGTCACTGATGAAGCATGGGTTACCAAAGAGTTGTTTGAGATTTCTAAGTGTTAGTTTGTAACATTGTAATATGTATATGAAAACAATTGAACAATATTTATGAAATGCTTAGTTGATTCAATTTGAGTTAAGTTGTTTATGAAATGCTTAATTGATATGATATCTTTAACATTCTAAAATAGTATTCTTTAGCATTTTTTACATTGTGAGTTGCAAAAAATAATACATATTCAACATTCTATTTTTATGATTATTTGACCTTTTAAATTAAATTTACATTGCTTAATCAAATGAAATGGTAAACAATATTTTAATAGCTTTGAAACTAAATTTACTATAAACTAAACCAATTGAACATTGCAAAAAAATATTACACATCATAGCCTAATAAGAGTAAAGAATCCATAATTACAAAATATATTTTAAATATTATAAAACATAAGTTTCCAATAATTACAAAACATAAGCATAAACAACTCGAGGCTTTGAGCTTAAACCTCAATTTTTATTAATTACACAACAATAGTGTGGAATAAATTACAAAACAATGTTAAATTATTATAATCATTGTGGATCAATTTATCCTTCCACTACTTGTTAGCTGGTACTAGGAGTGGTTGTGTTGTCTATGAGGATTCAGATCACAAATTCTTGAATATCTTTGCTGCAAATTGGATATTGGCAAGAGTTGCCTATTCTTCTACAACATCTCCTATTGAAAGCAATGAGGAGTCCACTTCAACTTTATTTTTAAATAAAACATCATGATCCAAGCTATTTTATCAAATTATTTTTCTCAATGTATTATTTTTCTTATTCAATAAAACAATTTTCTCCTTGAAAGAAATTATGGTAAAAATACTTTTATGCACATTCTTCAGATGCATGTCAAGGACAACAAATTGGTTCTTCTGAGTTGTATGTTTTAACTATAAATGATCAAAAACATTTAATTAGTTAAATGTTTTAAACTAAATTTTAATTTATAAAATCATAAAGAAGCTTACCACATATATTTTTTTTTCACATTTGCAAGATCCAAAAGGCTTTTGTTTTTTGCCCATTTGTTATAGTATACTTGGGCTTCTGCATTTAAGTTACAAGCCTATTTAACATGATATCAATAACAATATCATTAAAGCTATTATTCATCACAACACTTCTTAAAACTACCTGGTTGAATAAAACATCAATTTTTGTTGGCTGATGCTCCACCATTGCATACAATTGATTGCATTAACTATGGTTACAGAAATGGGCATTTATTTCCTGAATTAATACTTTTACTTGATGCTCCCAAGTTTTCAATTCATCAAGTTTTAGAAGAATAATATCATTAACATAAGCTTTAGTATTTTCTGACAATAAATTAAAAAGAAGAAAAAAAGTATATTGGTCATCTGTTTGGGAAATCTCTTGTACAAGACTACCTTTGGTGTCACTTAGTGGATAATTGGGCATATGAGGTCACTATGAAGGCTTTGTGGGTTGAGATCCCTATATCATATCATGCAGGTTGAAAACACCCATAGACATGCTACTATCAATGCCCAAATACTCATCATCTAGATCAATTTCATGAAGAACTATGGTCCCTATTGCACTGAGTAGACCACCAAGTGAAAATTTTGAAAACTTCAACATTGCCACTTGAATTGTGTCACCATTCTGAGCTAGGATAAACAAACATTTCCTAGTACTAGTATTTAAAGGGCCATAACAGGGTGGTGACGGTGGCAAAAATTTTCTCCGTTGAGAAGAATGACCTGCAAATGATAATTAAAATCACTAAAATGAATAATTAAAAAAATCTAATATAATATTAGCATTTAGTAAAAAAAATAGATTTATTTAGTGCACCTTGTTGTTGTTGTTATGACTATTATTGTTGTTGTGGTTATTGTTATTGTCGTTTCTATTGATGTTTTTATTGGTGGGAAACTCTTAAAGCTCTGCTAGACCTTCCTGGTGTTTGCAATATAGATTGCATGGGTACCACTACATATATAAAAGAGTTAAAATATTAAAATGATAAAAGAGTAATCAATCAAATCAAAGCTAGATTATGAAGCTTTATTGATAACATGAGTGGAGGAATGTGTTGGAGGTGTAATCAAATTTTGCATTCATTTTCTTCTTATCAATTACCACTTGGGCACCTATGAAGTCGATCGTGCATACTCTTCCATGTTTATTTCTATGGTGGCCTCAAGAGGTTGACGTCCCTTGGTTATTGCATTTCTTATGACAATTATTTCATTTAATTTTTTCTACAAGAAAAATATATATTTTATTTAAAACTAATTAGATCAATATTTATATAACTATTTGAAATAAATTTAGTAAAAAGATCAAACGGTCTCAAACAACTCCAACTAACCTCTTGTGCTTCAAGGGAGAGTATGTTGACAAACATTGTGGGATTGAGAGTAGAAAGGACAAACAATGCTTGCAAATCGAAAATCACTTTGTAGTACAATGCAATGATATAATTACAATAGTAAAATTGAGTATGTTTGTTGCATAGAGTAAAGTTCAAATCATCTTTAATTTTGTTTGAAATAAAAGTGCACTAGTTAAACAGTTGAGCAGTTAGAGTACAAAGGATATAAACTAGAACCCAGAATGGAATATCAGATGGTCTACCTTGCAAAATAATTCTTGCTTGATAAAGTTCAAGCATTCTCATCAGAAAAGTATTTTTAACACATTCAACTCTTAGCCCCCTTTTATCATGGCATTGAGGATCTATAAAAAAAAAATTAACAAGTTAGAACTAACATAAGTAAAACTAGTAAAAAATGAGCAATTATAAATTTTACAATACATACCATCTAACTGCAATGAGTAATAGGACTCTAAATGCTTTTTATCCTCATCACTTAGCAAGCCATTTTTGGTGATCAGGGCCCCATCCTTGTAAGGTACGCCTGTCAGTCATTGGATATCCTCTGGACGGATTCCAAACAAAATATTCTAGGAGCCCAAGGTGATGTGAAATGTGGAGGAAATAGTATCAAAGCTTTGCAAGAAAACATTCAACAAACAAATATATTTCTCATACTATATTATGTAGATAATGTCGTTGAACTTACAAGGCTCAACCCATTGGAAATATGTGTCGTCTTGCTATAGAAGCCTTTGGATGATGTTGCACATCAAATTTTAGAAAGTGAGTTTGGGGTTTCTGATTACCTTTGTGCCTACACTTGCATCAATGTTGGAAAAGGTATAAGAAATGGAAGCCATGGATGAAAATAAGGTTTTGGAAGTAAGAGACAAGAGTAAACAAATTTAACCATGGAAGGAGAGAAATAAATGGGAAAAGTGCAAAATGAGGTGAGTTTGGCACTTTTACAGTCATTTAGATCAATATGGGCAAACATCCACATAATGTGGACACTCGTCGAAGACACCTATGGTATAGATGAGCGGGGTGAATCAACATTGCACATGAAAATGGGCACCCATCATTACCATATCGTTCACCTATAGAATGGAGAGCCTAACGACACACTATTGACAAACATGTATGCAAAGTAGCTAAATATTGACATGGAACAGATAAATGTTGACATTGTTTGGGCAAGTACTAGCACCATGTAGGTGATCATTGGTATGATGCAAGAAAGCATTGATTCTTTGTAAATATTTTGATGATTGCTAGCATGGTGCTGACATTTATTTACATGACACAAACATCCATCTATATACTGCCAACATCTGCCCGCTCCATATCAATGATCATCGGCATCACATAGGTGTTCACCTATAGAGTGTTGGCAATTGCTTGCATCATACCAATATATGTTTATGTCATTGCAACATGCATCTATACTATGCCAGCATTTTCCTGCATGGTACTAGTGTTAATATGTATAGTGTTGGTGTTCATCTACATGATGTTGGTGTTTGTCTGTATGGTGCCAAAGTTCATTTGTATGATGTCAGGGTTCATCTACATGGTGCCGGCATTTTCCTACATGGTATCGACATCCATATGTATGATGATAGCATTTGATTGTATGGTTCCCTACCATCATTCATCTGCATAATGTTGACATTCATTTGTATGATGCTGAAGTTCATCTAAATGGTATCGATATTCATCTGTTGGTTGCCATCTTTTTTCTACATCATGTTGTTATTTTTCTATAGACTTATAATGCATCAACAACTATTTTTCCTTGACATTTGCACAAGTGTCAGAAAAACTTGTCAACCCTTGTGTGATTCATCGCATGACATCACATGATTTTTCTGTGCAATGATGTCTTCCAAACTGATTTGCCATCATTATGAATCCAATTCACCTTAGGACCTCCATGGATATTTTTATATAGCCCACTAAAATGAACCCTAGAATAATGTCTTGAATAGAAAATAAAAATAATTAATCAGTTTGAAAATTTGGTTTGGTTCCTTATGATTATACCAATGAGTGAGTGGCAAAATATGGATGTGGATACTCCTCACTCTATGTCTAATGATTGTCCTTATGTAAATAATGTTCATTCTTCTATGATTGAATATGATGTCTACATTGATTATGATTATGATGATATGTAAAATTGGTATGATAGTGAATCTTCGTACAATGGTGGTGAAAGATAAGGAGGTTAAATTAATTCTATAATTCAAGACCTTCCAATTAAGAAAGATGATATGATAAAGAAGTGGATAGATAATATATGTTTTAATTCTTTCCCATGACATGTGACATTCACATCAATAAATCCATGACCTACATATGAGCATCCCATTTATGATATCATTTTTTATTATGAGTATTTTTAAAATATATAAAAAAATAACAAAATTAAAAATATATATATAATCAAAAAATCAAAATCAAGACCTATGCATGACATATTTTTCTAGTTATATGATTTATTTATGTTATTTATCATATACATTGTAGTTAACATATTCATTTTCTACACATGTTTTTCATGGTATACTTGAATGAGATGTAGGAAATATATGTTACATGGACATATAGATGCAGGACATTCCTTATGCCCAGGGGCTACCATTCTACATTGGGAACATGCTTACATTAAGGACATCTTGGTACATTCTACAAGTTATATATTTATTTGACCATTCAATTGATCCTATTGAGCTACTTACTAATCATACGTGAAATTATCTTTTATATACTCTTTAAGGTGATATATTCTATGGATATTGTATTTTTATAGTTTTGATGATGACATTACTTGTTTATAGTGTAGATAAATAGTACTTGTTATGTGCATGTTGATGCTAATGTGTGCCACATGGTCTGACCATGGATTGTGTATTACATTATATGATGATGGTTGTGTGTTGCATTTCATGTTCTATGAGTGGCTATTAATGGTTGTGACCATTGATGTTTGTTTCATTGAATGTTACATTGTGTATTCTTATAAGTGAATTGAAGATGTGTTGTCACATCATGCATAAATTATGTCTAGGATCCTCCAATCCATACCATGGACATGTTATGTTTATGTTGAGTTAGAGTCGAGTTAGATTCTATTGTCTCTTAAATGCATGTGTGCATCATGATCATGACATTATGTGCATATATGCATGTGTATATCTACATGGTTTATAAGCTTGTGGTTATATGATTGATATCATGCATATTTTTTGTGGCTTATTACTAAGTGCTCATGTCTACGATGATTATTAATTGTGTCTAATTGTCTAATTGTTATATTGATGGAAAAAATTCTCAAAGATGGCCCAAGTGGTGATGCACCATTCTGGTAAACCAAGGTGCCAAGAATAAGTTGTTTGATCCAAAGATAAGGGGAATAGGTGACAAGACACATACTTGTGTTAAATGTGCCTTATAATAATGGTTTATTTAAAAGTACATATGTGTTTTTTATCAGTCTTGACCCCACCATGGATATAATTTATACAACATCTATTAGGGTTTTTGGGCAAGTCTTGGGAAGGACCTATAATATTAAAAGGGTAACTACATCCTTCTAACCATGCAAAGTCCATTAGAGGACTTGGATAATCAAATTTTCTATTCTAAGAACTTTGAGAACAACCAGGTAAAATTTTAAAATAAATAATAAGTTTTAAATAATCCAATTAAGGCCCTCCTAGCACCATACTATTGATCAGTCCTTTAGCATGAATGATCGACCAATGGCAAGAAATATTTTTGATATACTTGCCCTTCCTAAAAGGAGGGAAATCTTGAGATTTTTATTCCCCAAGGTCTCTTCTACCTAGTCTAGGTGTACTAATATTCACTTAATGGCTCGTTATGACCATACCATCTCAAGGGACCTTTGTTGGTTACTAGAATATCTAAGATAGCTCAATATGCATGTAGACTAAGAACTAATACTTATAGAATCAACATAATGATTTAACTATGAATAAATAATTGATTCAAAGATATACATCTATTACATAGATTCAATTGTGCATAAGCAAAAATAGACAAGAGTATGCAATCAAGATAAACATTAGATTCATATTACAACTTAGAAGTTATACTAATCTAATTTAAAAAATTGATAAAAAATAGAAAAAGAGAGAAGAGTAGGGAGAAAAGAGAAAAAAAGAGATCACTTTCTGATGTAGGCCAGTGTGATTCTATTGAATAGATAAATCATGTAATAAAATAGTCCTTAGTTGAGCCATACCTAGTACAAATCCAACTAAGGATGGTGCAAGAGTCTTTGGGTTGAAGTAACAGAGCCAATGAGGAAAATAGGGTCACCAAACACATATGCAGACCAAGTCTATCAGATGACTAAGCTTTCAGTTAAATATATTTTAATTAAAAGAATCAATTGGGATTCACCAAATGCTTAGGTGAGTTACAAACATGGATTCCAAATAACCTTGACTCAGAAAACTAACAAAGTAAGAAAGATGCATGAAAATAAATGACTGGTGTGTTTAACTAGGGAGAACCAGCCAGTCTAGCCCACTAATCTATTATATTATAAGGGAGCAACCCTTATTACAATGTAAGATAAAATCTTATATAGTTGTACATGGATGATGAGTTTTAAATTTTTATACTAATGGGTTAGTTACAAACATTCAATGTGGATGGTTCACTTGAGATCAATTGGGAATGAATTCTCAATCAATTCAATCATGAAAATATCAGGGACCATGCTTGACTGGATTGGGAGTAAATGCCTACAAACAATGTAGTTGAGATTACATTGGGATAGTTAGCCACTCACATCCTACATAATTGAAGCCATGCCTCTTTAAAACATATGTTTGTCTTTTGTACTCTGTGCCTAATCCTAATGTGCACACCATGCCCATGATTCATGCTTTGTTCATGATTCTTAATTGAATTTACCAACTTTTATTAATGTCATTGCCCATTCATACATTGAATTTTGTTGTTTTATGATCATTTATTGGTGGTAAACCATCTGCAACTTGATTTTGTAAATCAAATTGGATGTGTAATCTATTCTCAATTTTTGACGATCAGACAGGCTATCAAAATTGAAAAAGTGTCTTTGTTAGTTTTGCAACTAGCTTGTCCTTTCTAGATAGGTTCATTTTCAAGTGGCTTCTCTTTGCTTATCCAAGGATCGAAATATTATGATGGTTGCTTATATCACAGTGAAGTGAGATTTCACCACATGGCATCATCTCGCTCATTTGGAGCTCTAACACATTGTTTGGCTACACAGACCATCCCAAATTTATTGAGTAAGATTATTTTTCCACATGGCATCATCCCACTTACCCGTTTGCCTAAGGATTTTTACTATTATACGAACATCTCTAGTATATCAGGGCATTAGGATGGTGCCATGTGGCAACATCTCACTTGTTTTCTCATCTAGAGGCTCTTCACTTGTATGGATCCTTTTGAGGTAGTAGGTTGTTAGGATCGTGCCATGTGACACAATCTCACTAACCTACTCACCTAGAGCTTTGTTGATACAGAAACCCACTAGTAAAATTTTAAAAATTGACTAAGTCTTATGGAGTGGAAAAAAGATGCCACGTGGCTTTGGGAAGCTTTTTCAAATAATCGGCTAAGTCTTGTTGAGTGAAAATTTGACACGTAACTCCAAGCAATTTTATAAAATCAACTAAGTGTCGAAAGCTTTTTGGAATAGGCCCAGGCTGCTAGAGTCGTGGGAAGTCTCCATGTGGCCTTGGACAAAACTTAAGCCCCTACAGGTAAAATAAATAATTCCTAGTAAGCAATTTCAAATTTTAAAAGCCAACAACTAAGTTCATTCAAATGGAAACAACTAAGTCTTTTCAAATATAACAAAAATATATGAAGACGTAGCAAAAGAAAGTCATTTTAAATAAACTTTTTGTCTATTTTAATGGAATCGACTAAGGTAAAAAATGAACCAAAACAGATTTATAGTCAATTTACTTGAATTTAAATTAAAAATAGACAAAATATTCAGGAAAAGAAGAAACTTTGAAATAATTAGATAATTTGTAAAAACTAAGGTGAAATAGTCTAAAAAGAAGATTTATATGTATTCCAAAATATAAGTATACAATAAACTAAGATTTAACTTACTCATGCAAATTCATATATTTAAACTTAATGCAACCTTGATGTGATATTATGCCAAGTATTTATAATACAGATTTAATTATTCAGGATTGGCTATAATAATGAAGCACATTTAGATTTAACTCTTCACATCTAGCAAAACATGCACTTCCAAGAAGATTAATTTAACAAGCAACCACCAAAACTCTTTAAGATATCAGACTAGACTCAAAAACAAAAAGAGGGTCCCTATTTGCAGTTTAAAAATGGAACATGTTGTATAAGCAACAACACATTACTCATTAATGAACCCACTATAACATGCCATAAATGGGCACATCGACTATCTCAAAAGTCTTCTTTGACTCTTATAAAGACTCTCCAACATCCTTGTTGGTCTAAGGACTTCAAAATAAATACAAAATATCTAAAACCACTTTATGTCACCCTCCAAAGTTGGATCTTCCATTCCACTTGAGTTTGTGGTTAAAGGGGACCACTTAAGTGGCTTATAAAAACACTCAAAGAATGAATACAAGGTGCATAATATTCTTAAGGTTTAGAAGAAGGGGTGTGAATAGTATCCAAAGGGTTGAATAGTGTTAGGAGGGTTACATAAGTCTACACTTTCGATTAGGTCCATAAAAGATACAAGGAATGGTTTGGATCATGGAAGAGTAAAGTAAACAAGCGACCACACTACCAATAATGTGCTCATGTCCAGTGTAGTCTTATTTCCCTCATCATTTTTCTTTATCACCTACACAATATTGTGCACATAAAATGCCTTGTCCTAGATAGCTAAAGTTGTAGAATATAATAATACAAGTGATCTCAATCAACACAAGATGCACACGACATATCCATGGCATCACAGTTCAATATTAATAAACTCATACCAATCATCTAAACATATGTATAATCAAATATATACTTAAGAACAATAGCTATATTAGTACGAAAATAATACGCACTATAATGGAAAACCAAAATAGTGTAATTAAAATGACATTATAATGATTAGAATAATCATCTAATCTAAGCATATATTGTTCTTGTGTAAGCAATCAATATCAGCACATAAAATATATAATATTTGTCTCAAACGTAAGTGACTAATAACATCTTGTCTCAATAATTCATAAAACATGTCTCAATAGGATGTGTGTACAACACAAACTATTTAAAATCAAGCACTGTAAAATTGGGGTCTCACATCTCCCTCCCTTTATGCAAGCTTCCACCTAAAAGTCAATGAGGGTCAAAAGTATAGTTTAAAGGATGTTACAAAAATCACAAGGAATCTTGCTGACTCAGCTCAACAGTCTCTCTAAGTTAATGATCACATATCTCTACCAATATATCATAGAGTGCACCATGATACACTAAAATATCTAATATCACAATAGAAACCATCTCCATAACTCCAGAGTGAGTGTTAGCCAAATTTGGCTGCCATATGTGGGATTAATCAAAAACTTAATCTTTTTCACTAGGTCTCCCTTCTTAGGAAGTCCAAAAAATGTCTTAAACAAGTTTAAAATTGTGTAAAGTATTATTTGGGAAATTAAGGTAATACAAGTTTAGTGTCGTCTGCTTATTTTTAATTATCTCAAGTACAAGTCTTCATTGTCAAGGGTCAATGAGGTGAAAGAGATTATTTTAAGTCATTTGACATTTGTAAACACCATGTCACACTTCATAATGTTAGTACACTTAAGCAAAATGTGTCAAACTCCTTTTCTAATGTTTTTTACCTTTGAAACTTCTTTGTCCTTTGTTTCAATACCCAAGAGAGGGCATAATGTCAGTTTTAGCAGTTAAGAAGGAGTTTGCACGTTATATATACATAATGTAGGTTAGGAATAATCTCATGATCATCTTGTATGGAGCTCCATCAGGTCATGTTTTCATTCTTGCAAGCTTATCATGCAAAACTAGATTCTCAACCATGACAATGAGGTAAAAATGTAAGAGAAAGGTACATTTTGCATAGAATGGGAAGTGGAAAAATGTGTGAGAGATATGAAGGGTCCTATTAGGTATTCTAAAATGATCAAGTCCCCTCATTGGGGGTTGTAACTACCTCAAATAGGCCAAACATCTTCTTGAATCCAACATACATGCTTAAAAGCTAAGAGTTTTATTCCACATGTGTACTAGCTTGAACAGGTGCATGGATATAACTTGAATTTGGATATTTTTAATTGGCCTCTCTACTCAAAAATTATGGCATCAATCCATATATTAAGACACTGTGTAGTATGAACAATCCTTAAGAGGACTAAACACTAAAAAACCCATTTTTCACCTTGAGAAGAGCTTGAGAAGGCTTAAGTTTTTGCTTGGATCTTAGAAGAGAAACTGCATAGGAGTAAATGGTGTTAAAGGATGTTAGAAACCCCTATTCCCTATCACCTCATGGCATTAAGTCTTTCGTACAGGTCCTTACCTTTATGAATCATTATTAAGAGCAAAACAGGCTTAAAACCCTCCCTAAACCTTTCTAGGAGCTTGATGGAGGAAAATGGTGGTTTGGGTGACTCTGATGCCCTTAAAATTCCATTAAATTATCTATATGACTTTTTAAATTTCCAATATCACTTGAAATAACCATTAATTGGCACGTGTGGTGGGTAAAAAATATGGAAATTGTCAATTTTGAGCCTATTTGTAGGGATGCAAACTATGGAGGATTCTTGGTCAGTTGAGATGACTTTGTACACCTGTGCAGAGTTATTGAAGGATTTTCAAGCCAAAAAAACCTTTAAAAAACTCATAAACATAATTAGCAAGGTTATTTGTAGTATTATGAAGTGTTTGTTTTTGTGATAGTCACTTGGGAGTTTAATGCCTAACAAGCAACCCTAAGAAGGTTTAATGGATTGGATGGTAAGTCCCAATACATGAGATGAATTGGAAATCATGAAAGAAATTCTCACAATCTTGAAAAAATATTCATATCCCCAAGAGGTTTTCAAAGGGTTTCTAGCATGAATAAAAACCATATATAGTTCAAATGCATCTACAACCCCCAAGACAAGGAAGAAGGTTACATGAGCATACAATGTTGAGGTTTGGATTGGAAATCAAGTGAAATAGGAATTGATATAATTCATGGGAAGAGTTAATAGGACCTCAATGATCATTCTCCAATGTACCAACCTTCTAAAACTATCCTTGAGGTGAGTTGACAAGCCACATACCTAAGCACAATAATCTAGTGCTTTACAAGCAAATTCAGGTGTTTGAGGACAATTTGAGAGGGTTCAAAGAGGAGTTTGATCTTGAAAATTGATATAAAGTCCCATTGAAGATATAATGGCTTAAATGACCAAGATAAGCATTGTGAAGTGCTTAAACAAAAGGAAATGCAAACCTTTAGGTTTGCAGACTTGTAGGTCTATATTTTCAAGCATGGAGACGAACATTGCATAAAAGGTAAAGATTGAAGATACAAATAAAGATGGAGCCCTTGGGGAGATGTTAATAAGGTTGATGAAATGTGTAAATAGGAAAACCAATGAATAAAAACGTTCTGTTGAACCCCTATAAATATCAAAACTAATGAAGACATACAAGTATGTCAAGAAGCTTTTATTCCAAGCCTATCTTCAAGAGTTTATGAGAATAGGAAGAGTTTGCATTGAATCAGTGACTTATATTTATGGAAAAGAGTGTGAATAAGTCATAAAAATCTTTGGGTGGGCGGGGGGGGGGGGTCGGGGTATTTAATAGGTTTTAATATTGATCAAAACATCAAAATGAACCTACATCCATGTTTGACAGTCCTAGGCATACACAAAATTCAAGAAGTTGGTAGTTTTGAGAGATTGTAAGTTTTTTCAAAGACAAACAACATTTAGAGGGGCTGATTAATTATGGGGAACACACCACATAGGAATTAGTTTGTCTTGAAACACCATTGAGATCAAAATGTAAATTTTTGTTAGCCCTTGGCCTCCTCAGACCTACACATAGGCAAACTAGGGCTAAAAAGACTAAATCTTGCATAACTGGATCTCTATCCACTGGAATGACTTGAATCTTGGCCAAAATACCTAATTTAATGTCCATTAAAATATTTTTAAGGTTTTTTAGTGGTACTTAATGGCCTTGTATTGTCTCCAATACTGAGGGCTTACGTTAGGCCTAATTAGCAAAAATGAAGAAAGAGAAAGTAGGTCTACCTTGAGAGTTAGATCATGAAATTTTGGGTGAAGTTGTAATGGAATAATAATTTCCCAAATCTATTTTTTTTTACTATAAGTGCTTTGTATTTCTCAAACCAATTAGCTTTGCACTAAAATAGGGCTATAAGGAATAGGCTTTCCTAGAGAGAAAACATTAGAATGATGAGAGAGATTGCAAAACAAATGTGTAAAGATGAGTGGATTGGGACCTTCAATAAATATATAATGCAATTCAATCAGTTAGACTCTAGTAATTCTACTTATAAACCCATAATGACTCCAAATGGGCAGTTTCAAAGCAAATAGATGAGTTACCAAGGCAATGAAGTAACTCCACACCACCTTGAGAGGAATATCATCAAACCATGTGCACACATATTGAAGAGGGAGTTCAAGATTGTTTCTTAACATGCCTTCTTGATTGTAACTTGTTCTTATGAGATTATACTTGTCATTGGATTTCTTACATCTCTCTCTCTCTCTCTCTCTCTCTCTCTCTCTCTCTCTCTCTCTCTCTCCTAGATATGCTGCCTTGAATGGCTTGTTATGGATCCTTTGGTTGAGTATGGAGAAGCCCTTCTCAACTAAACATGTGTACTATTCATTTGAATGTTGAATATAGTTTATTCTTACCTTCTCATATACTTGAAATTAGTTTACTTGTGTGATTGTTGATGAATGTTAGTAGTAGTGATTTCACTCATTCTCATTTTCCCTCTCCCACCTCTTTGAAAATGGATTGTCTTCTTGCAAATCACATGGTGAGTCTAGGTATCTTTGCATATCATTAGTATCTTACTTGAGCCTGTTTATTAGCCCTTATATTCAACACATTTTCTATGACCTCCATGTTGAAATACTCATGCTTGTAGGTCCTTATTGAGGAGTGTGATCAGTTTCATGCCTAATTCATGTTCTTATTGCATGATAGTCAAGTGGAGGGTGTTAATTTGGTGCATCACCTCCCTAGTTTAGTTTACTTTTAGTTCTCTTACCCTTTTCTTTTGCAATCAATAGATCTAGTAGTAGTTTCAGGGTGATAGCATCAAAGGAGCTAGCCCTATCTAGAGATTCACCTCACTGATTAGGCCACCCACAACCTATAGGTGTCTCCATGATATCACTTAAGTGAGGAGACTTGAACAACCTCTTCATGGGTGAAATTTTTGATGATAATAGTTCTGACATGCTTGGTGGGACAAGAAACTTCATCCATTGAAGAGTGATCAGTGTGCTTTTCAATGAATAAGCCTTTGGAGAAATGAACACAAGCACCAATGACGACTCTAAGTGTATTCAATTGGTTTTAGCAGCCCAGGTAGTCTTTCAAGCAAGTAATCTCTTTATTTTGTCTTTTTCATGAGGTTTCATCACTGAATTTGGAGTAGATTTCTGTTTTAATCAAGTTGGTGAGCCCTATCAACGGTGCATTGATACTTATCAGTTGCCTAATGAACTATATCAGTCATATGTTGATCCATACCAGCCTTACAATGACCCTACTTACCCTCCTTATGACCCTATCTATCAATGTGATCAGCGTTATTATCAAGAGAATTATCCTCCCTCCTTTCCTCATCAACCTTACCAAGCTTGTCAACCTTCATATCAGTCTTATCAAGATTGTCATCAATAGGAGTTAAGGTATAAGGATGAGTATATAGCTAGAAAAATTCAAGATAAGAAAGATTAAGATTATTATATGCTCATTAAGATGTTAAGGAATTAAATAGTAATGAGAAAGGTAGATGGAGGTGTAGAATTTGGCCGAGTTGTCTTTAGTCATCTCATTCAAAAGCTAAGGGACTCATTATAGTTTGCAAGGAGTGAGTGGGCAGCCTTTGAGAGGGAAAACCTGCATGTCCTAACCAATGAAAGGTAGGAAATAAGATATTTGAATCAATGTATGGAGGATAGATTAGTAATATGGGAAGAACAATAATTATAATCTCTTCAACCTCAATTACCCTATCCAACCCCAAGTTAGTCCTCTTGTGTTACTAACTTGTTCCAACTTGCTATAAGCCATCAAAAAGGACTTGATTCTATGAAAGCCTCACTTATTGTCCCTCAAGCTCAACCTGCTCTCCTTCATGAACCTTATCCTATGCTCATCCAAAATAAAAAATTTGAGGACAATCCAAGGCAGATTATAAGCTTCCCAAATCCTTTATCCACCCCTCAAGTTGCAACACACCATCAAGAGGAGGCTCCTAAGTCAAAGGTTCCAAGTTGGAAGCAAGTAGTAGAGTCATGGGGGAAAAAAGATGAGCCATGCCTAGATCAAGAAGTTGAGGCTAAAAATGAACATGTACCTATTCAAGCACCATCCGTCTCTCCTCAAGAACCCCAAACCTTCCCATCATGGAAGTCTATCCAAGAGGGCATTCAAAACAAAAGAGAGGTCCCAAGCTTCAAGCCAATTCATGAACCTATTCAAAACCCACCCCTCCCTCCTCAAGAACATAAAACTTTCCCATCATGGAGGTAAATTTAAAAGAGCTTTCAAGTGAAGAAGAAAGTCCTTGTGGAGAAAGTTAAAGACCAAAACATATCAAGATTTGAGGGATTCATTGGTGAATGGAAGGAGAAGAATGATAGGTTCTTTGATCTCAAAAGTTCAAAACTTGTTTACGAGTGTGAATATCCCATCTTTGAGGAAGAACATGTTCTATTGGAGGCTAATGAAGGTCAAGTTGTAGATGTAAGTGAGAAAAATGAAAGCTATGAAGAAGAATCTTCAAGTTAACATGAGGAAGAACTCATCGTTAGTATTCCCCTTGGTGAAGAAAAGATAAAATAGTCTTTGGTAATGAAGGGGAAGGTGATCTCATCATGTGGCAGCGTAATTTGAGGGAGATAACACTCTTAAAGATGAGCAAAGCCCAATTGAGATAGTGTCAGTAGTTGCACATCCAATTAGTCATCTCATTAAGACCATGGATGATCAAGCATAGTAGTTCTTAGAGCCTCATGATGAATTGGAACAACTAGATGCAATTGAGATGCATTTGGATACTTTCCAAGATGCCTTAAGTAGACTAAAAGAGGTAAAAGTTTGTTTTGAACTCCCTCCTTTGATTGAAAGTGTTGGTATTCATTCTTGTTGCAAAGAATAATTGGTTGAGTTAACAATAGAGGGATCTCAAGGAAACATTTGCATAAAGAGTCTTCATGAAGAAGTTGCACTTGATCTTGATGTAAAAGATCTCCTAAGTAAACAAGATGAGGACTTGAGTAGGCTTGAAATGGCCTCTAATGAGCATGAATCAATCACCTTTGAATACCAATGCCAAGTTGCATCAATGATTGATGACCTCTCAAGAAACCACCATGAAGCTCATGATCACATGACAATAGTTAATAAGGTGATGGAGATAGGTCCTCAAGGTGACAATCATATGCAGGATGCTTTCTCAAGTCAACATGAAGAGGTTCAAGATGACATGTGGCAACAATATTTAAGCATTTGCAATGAATTTGAGTCTCTTCAAAGGTCTACATATCATGTTACGCAGATTGAAGATGTTTGTGAGGTTGTTCTCTTTCTTGAAGAATAATGTGGAAACTCCCAAGGGATCATTCAATATCAAATATACCATTTCATGGAGCCACAAGAAGCCAAAGTTGATGATTCCCCTACAAGTCAAGAGGTGACCATGTTTGAGGTGAGTTCAAACATCAAGGAGCAACATGATGAAAGTCTTTGGCCACAAGATGAGAATGTTTTCATTGGAAACACGTTTGTTGCTAATAATTCACATGAGAGTATGCCAAATAAGTGGGCAATCAAGAAGACTAATCCACCAAACATCATTTCCAAAGGACAATTTTCTCTAGAGCATTATTCATCTCATGGAGGAAGAGTTTTCAAAAAAAATCATTTTGATCCAGGAGGAAAATGTCGTAAGGTTGGTTGTTTTCAGTAGTTTCTTGTCTTATCTTTCCTCTTAAGTGCTTTGTAGCACATTGTTATGCCTTGTTGTTTTGTTGTGTGTGTCTTGTTTTGGTGTGTTTGCTTCTTTTTCTATTGTGTTAGTGAAGGAAGTCAATTGTTTCAATTGTTTCAAGGCATTTGCAATCAAGTGTCAAGGTCAATTTAAGTCTAAGTTTGAGTGAGAGATGACTCCATGCCTAATAGATGGACTAGGCAATAGATCTAAGGTACATAACATGCATGCAATCCTAGGAAGTCACCAAAGATGTTAGCCAAATTTGGATACCATATGTGAGCTTAGTAAAAAACTTAACCATTTGCACTCGGTCTCTCTTTTTAAGAAATCCAAATGAATGACTTATACAAGTTTAGCATGTTTTAAGGTATTTTTGGGGAAATTAAGGTAATACGAGTTTAGTGTCTTGTGTTTATTTCTAATTATCTCAAGTGCAAGTCTTCATTTTCAAGGGTCAATAAGGTGAAATAGAGTCTTTTAAATCATTTGACATTTGTAAACACCATGTAACACTCCATAATACCTATACACTTAAGCAAAATGTATCAAACTCCCTTTTTAACCTTTTTTTACCTTTGAAACTTCTTTGTCCTTTATTTCAACATCCAAGAGAGAGCATAATGTCAATTTTGGAAGTTAAGGAGGAGTTTACATGTTACATATCCATTATGCAGGTTAGGAATAACCTCATGATCATCTTGTACACAGCTCCATCAGGCCATGTTTTCATTCTTGCAAGTTTATCATGCAAAATTAGGTTCTCAGCCATGCAAATGAGGTGAAAATGTAAGAGAAAGGTACATTTTGCAGAGAATGGGAAGTAGTAAAATGTGTGAGAGATATGAAGGGTCCTAATAGGTCTTATACAGTAATCAAGGCCCCTCATCAAGGGTTGGAACTACCTCAAACAAGCCAAATAGTCTTCTTGGTTCCAACATATAGGGCAGAAAGTCAAAAGTCTTCTTCCACATGTGGACTAGATTGAACAAGTGCATGGAGATAAATGGACTTTTGAGCTTTTGAATGGGCCTCTTTACTCAAAACTTATGGCATCATTCCATAGATTAGGCACTGTAAATCATGAACAATCCTTAAGAGGATTGAACACTAAAAAACCTTTTTTTCACCTTGAGAAGAGCTTGAGAAGGCTTAAGTGTTTGCTTGGATCTCAGAAGAGCAATTGCATGGGAGAAGATGGTGTTAGGGGATGTTAATCAGCCCTGTTCCCTATCGCCTCATGGAATTAAGTCTTCTATACAGAGCCTTACCTTTATGAATCATTGTTAAGAGCAAAACAAGGCTAAAACCGTCTTTAAACCCTTTTAGGAGCTCGATGGAGGAAAATGGTGGTTTAGATGACTTATATGCCCTTCAAATGCCATGAAAGAATCTAAATGATCTTTGTAGGCCCCAAGAGCACCTGAACAAACCATTACTTGGCATGTGTGGGGGGTAAACAATACAAAAATTGGCCTAAAAGTGGCAGTTTTGAGCCTATATGTAGGGATGTGAACTATGGAAGATTCTTGGTTAGTTGAGATGACTTTTTATACTTGTGCAGAGTTAGTGAAGGATGTTCAAAGCCCAAAAAAATCTTGAAAAAACTCATAAACATCATTTTCAAGGTTATTTGTAGGATTTTGAGGTGTTTGCTATTGTGACATTCACTTACGAGTTTCATGCTTAACAAGTAACCCTAAGAAGGTCTAAGGGATTGGATGGTGAGTCCAAACACATGAGATGAATTGGAAATTATGAAGAAAGGTCTCATAGGCCTAAACAAACCTTCATATCTCCAAGAGGTTTGCAAAGCTTTTACAACATGAAGAAGATCCATACACAGTCTAAATTCTTCTACAACCCCCAAGACAAGGAAGAACGTTGCATAAGCATACAATGTTGAGGTTTAGATTGTAAATTCAAGTGAAATAGGCATGGATATACTTCGTGGGAAAAATTAAGAGGACCTAAATGAGCATTATCCAATGTATCAAACTTCTAAAAACATCCTTGAGGTGAGTTGACAAGCCACATACCTAAGCACAACAGTCTAGTGTTTTGCAAGCAAATTCAAGGGTTTGAGGATAGTTTGAGAGGGTTCAAAGAGGAGTTTGATCTTGAAAACTGATATAAAGGATTATTGAAGAGATAACAAGGCTTAAATGACCAAGACAAGCATTTTGAAGTGCTTAAATAAAAGTAAATGCAGACGTATAGGTTTGCATACCTTTAGGTCTACATTTTCAAGCATGGAGATGAACATTGCATGAAAGGTAAGGATTGAAGATGAAAATGAAGATGGAACCCATGGGGAGATGTTTATAAGGTTAATGCAAGGTGGAAATAGGAAAACAAATGAAGATAAACCTTCTCTTAAAACCTTATAAACATTAAAACTAATGAAGACATACAAACATGTCAAGAAGGTTCTTTTCCAAGCCTATCTTCAAAAGTTTATGAGAATAGGTAGCGTTTGCATTGAATTGGTGACTTATATTGATGGAAGAGAGTGTGAGGGACTCATAATAAGCTTTGGGGGGTGTTTAATAGGTATAAATATTGATCAAAAGAGAAAAAGAAACCTCAAACCATGTTTGACAGTCCTAAGCATGCACAAAATTCTAGAAGTTGGCAGTTTTGAGTGATTGTAAGGTTGCTCAAAGACGAACAACACTTGGAGGTGCTGAGTAATGATGGGGAAGACCCCACATAGGCATTAGTTTGTCTTGAAACACCCTTGAGATCAAAATGTGGATTTTTGTTAGCCCTTGGCCTCCTCAGGTCTGTGCATAGGCAAACTAGGGCTAGAAAGACTAAATCTTGCATAACTTGAGTTCCATCCACTAGAATGACTTGAAACTTGGCCAACATACCTAATTTCATGTCCCCTAAAGGATATTATAGGTTTTGGAGTGGTAATGTATGGCATTGTATGGTATCCAATATTGAGGGTTTGCATTAGGCCTAATTAAGCCTAACCGGGAAAAATAAAGAGAGATAAATCAGGCCTACCTTGAGAGTTAGATCATGAAATTTTGGGTGAAGCTGTAAGGGGATAATGGGTACCCAAATCTGCCACTATTTTGCCTGGAAGTGCTCTGAGTTTCTCAAACCAATGAGCTTTGCACTAAAACAGGGCTATAAGGAATAACCCTGCTTAGAAAGAAAACATGAGAATGATGAGAGAGATTGCAGAACAAATGTGTAAATATGATTGGATTGGGACCTTAAACATATGTCTAATGCAATTCAATCAGTTAGACTCTAGGAATGTGACTTGTCACCCATAATGACTCCAAATGTGCAATTTCAAAGCAAATGGATGAGTCACCAAGGCAATGAAGTAACTCCACGCCACCTTGAGAAGAATATCATCAAACCAAGTGAACACATGTTGAAGAGGGAGTTCAAGACTATTTCTTAACATGCCTTCTTGATCGTAACCTGTCCTTATGATATGACACTTGTCATTGGAGTTCCTCCAACGTCCTTCTCCTCTCTCTCTCACACACACTTTCTTCTATATGTGCTCCCTTGAATGGCTTGTTATGGATCCTTTCGCTGAGTATGGTGAAACCATGATCAGCTAAACACTTGTACTATGCCTTTGAATGTTGAATAAAGTTAATTCTAACATTCTCATATGCTTGCAATCAATGTATTTGTGTGATTGTTTATGAATGCTAGTAGTAGTGCTTTCACTCTCTCTCATTTGTCCTCTCCTACATCTTTGCAAATGGTTGTCTTCTTGCAAATCACATGGTGAGTCTGGATAGCTTTGCATAGTTTAAAAGTGAATTTTGATCATTAGTGTCTTACTTAGGCCTCTTGATTAGCCATTCTATTCAACACATTGTTTATGACCTCCATGTAGAATACTCATGCTTATAGGTCCTTATTGAGTAGTGTGATCAGGTTCATGCCTAATTCATGTTCTTAGTGCATGATAGTCAAGTGGAAGGTGTTAATTTGGTGCATCACCTTTGTAGTTTAGTTTCCTTTCAATTTTCTTACCCTTTGCAAGTAATAGGTCTAGTAGTAGTTTCAAGGTGATAACATAAGGGAGTTAGCTCTATCTAGAGATTCACCTAACTGATTAGACCACCCATAGCTTAGAGGTGTCTCCATGCTATCAGTTAAGTGAGGAGGCTTGATCAACCTTCTCAAGGATAAATTTTTTGATGATAACAGTTAGGAGGAAACATATGCTAATATTTAATATAAAAAACAAGGCTAAGGATCACATTGTCCTTACAACCTCTATAAAAGGAACAAGCGAGATGATGTCTTCCCACTTGCTCAACAGGGTACGAACAAGTCATTAGCTTACGTCATTCACTAAATCTAACAAGATACTTCTCATCTACTACTACCATACTTGCTCAGCGTGAAAGGTACACAAAAAAGCTCATCAAAACAACACATTTTAACAAGTTGAGAATTACCAATCCAAACAAGGCATAAAATCAATCGGCTAGGTAGCTCAGTGCAATCCACAACTGGGAACATAAAAATGTTAAACAACCCAATATAATCCAAAGAATAAATAAGGTGAAAATGGCTAGACAATCAAATCCAATCCAAAACCAAAAATAAGAAAGAAAAGTAGGAGCTCCAACATTCAATAAAGTTTCGAAATAATAAATCGTTGAACAACTTCAAAATCCATAGCAAGCAAAATCATTAAAATATGATTCCAATCCACTTATAAATCCAAATGAAGAACCCCAATAAATTCAAGGTTCGCCACATCACATGGTAAAAATGCACAATTTCAAATACAAAAATATTGATTAATGTGGCTCTAGAAGGCCAAAAGTGGAGAATAGGGAGCTAGTGTATCAATGACTAGAAACACAACTACTTCAATACCCTAGCTCGGTATGAGGAATGCATCGCAACTCCAAGTCACCAAAACCACCACACACTTATCAACCTATAAGTGGTAAATATCACATGTTTCCCCAAATGTGAGGAAAAGGATTAAGCCACATGAAGGCATCAAGCCGCTCCATCTATACAACTTCTCTAGACAACACGATGCAAAAGATACCATTCTACGAGGGCCAAGGAATGTAGTCAAAACAACACTAAAGAAACAAGACCCCAATCAAAAGGAACACTTAACATCATATAATATACAATCCACTCAATGGACTTATAATGATGTCACTTGATGGTGAGTGTCAAATCATCTCAATGTTAGCTAAGTGCTAAACAACACCTCTTCCAAAACCAAGGGAACATATGGAATACCAATCCATAAACAAACTCTTAACACATAGGAAGTCACTATCAAAACATACTACACTCCTCTATTATGATGAAGATGCCTAAAGGGTGGTACCAATCCCCGAGGGGTCTTCCGAGAACCCCTTCCCTAAATTTGACGTCAACAAGGAACAAAACTCCATCTACACATGCACACTTTATTAGGTGAAAAACATCACATGCTTGTACAACACCCACTACAAAAATCAGAAGTGGCCCTTATTGAATTTGCTTACCAAGCAAAACGTTTAACCATCACCAAGGATGCTCAATCTCAAGGGATTAAGAAGGTTCTAGGAACCTCTTAACTCGTGAACTATGCTAGGTAATCACCTTCCCAACATTTTATACAACAAGCACTCTCAAGTCACTTGGTCAAACTAGCCATTTAACAACTCTAAGAAGGTACATGTGCTCCTAAGGACACACACTTGTTCTACCACAAATCCCTAACTCAAAAAGGGTCCTCAAAACAACATCCCATCTTCCAAGACTCATGTGCCATATCCATCACAGTGCCCTAGAACTCAGCTCCTCTAGGTCAAATCTGAAACACACTCACATGGGCATTCCAAGCAACTCGCGCAACAATCAGTGGCTATCTTGCGAAGAAGGGGGAAAACATCATAAAAGGATTCAATGTACAAATGAGACTCCTAGATGATCAATACAAATTCTCAAGAATCAAGGATGTGCAACAATTGCACTACTCATCAAGCCATACTGAAGGATAGCCCAAACTTCACAATCCAAACAAGGGTGTGGTATGGTTAAGAAAATGAGGCATTACAATCCCTAACACAAGCACCCAATATGGTACTGCATGTTATTAGATCTTGCATGTGTTTTCACAACACGTATTATCAAAAAGATGCAACGTCCAACACAAAAAGAGAAGGGTCACTTCAAAGGGTTGACACCCACAAAAGTGCAGATATCACAATCAATGTTAAATTATATGCTCTATGCAAATAGCATACAAGCTAGAAAAGAAAAGGCATTCTCTTATCATGAGTATGTTTAACAATGAGGAGGTACACCCACTTAGGGTTACCGCTACCTCTAGTTCCGAAAGAGACTTATCTTACATCAATGCTATCAACACCCATAGGCAACCCAACCAACTGGGTGCCACCACCATAGAATCAAAACTTCTCTATGAGGATTTTATCTCCTTATTATCAAAGAACTCAAACTCTCATGGATACATCAATCCATTCAAGATGATCCACAATCAAGAAGGTACACGAGGATGTTATGTAAACAGATACTCCAAGAAATAGGGTCATAACCTCAAAGATGTTGTTGACCACAACATTTGGATATCAACATCTAAACTAGATTTGTTTACCATGGGTATCGAGTAAACATGCACAAGAGATAATGATACCACTATAACACAATCATCATTTGATCCAAGTTGATTGCACCTACTTGGTGCCAAGATGCCTCAGCGTACATGTTCCTCTCCAGCGAACACTGACGTCCAACTCCAATCGATAATCACTCCATTATGAGGCTAAAACCAAGGCATATCTCACTATCAAAAGGAGGCAAGGGTCAATCGCCACAAGGGTAGGTGAAAACAAAATGACCAACACAAGGCTCCTTATTAAGGCCATCTACGTTGTATCACCAATCCATCACACAAGGTGAAGACAAAATCTAACAACACTCGCATGCACACATATAGGTTTAAAGTGGAAACCCATATGCAACAACACAAGGCTCTCAATCCCTCACGTGGACCAATTATGTCCTTAAGTTTATGTAACTCTCTATAGTCTACCTATACGAGGCTTTCGACCTAAGGGACTATGTCCAAACTCTTCTTGAAACTACTCTCATGGCAAGATTCAACAACTAAGAAAAAGGGGATGGCTTCACTAAATGCATCCCAATTCATTCTAATCTCATTACTCAAGATGAGAGAAACATGTAGTAATCCTCTAGTAAAATCTGCTTGAGTGGCAAGGCAACATTTGCTTGAAATGGAGTCACTGAACCTAGAAAGACCCATCTAGACCCTAGACGTACAAGACACTCTACTATCTAGCTGATATCAATATTCATGGTCTTAAGACCAAAGATCAATCTATCAAAGAACTCATCTAAGAAGTCCCCCACGGCAAGATGCATATCTCTAAGGTCATGGGCAAGTTCCATCGGCCTAGCACACAACTCACTCGTGAACTAATGATCACTTGGCCCTTGTGGCTATCTAAATTCCTAACCCGTGGTTGGAACCTTGTTCCAAGCCTTTATCAAACCTCATTTGTTCAATTAGATCGGTGGATGTCCAACAATCCTAGCATGGGTCTCTTCGGGGCAGAGACCAAAAATAAGAAGCCAAGCGTTTGTTACTTGGCCAAAGAGTCCATAGTCCAAGGAACTCTTCATTTGTATTGTTCTTACCTCCTCCACAAAACGTACCACCCAACATGTACACGCATCAGTTCGCTGCAGAAGAAGAGGTACTGAAGAATGATCCCCAAAGCTTTTGGTGTTTTAACCGTGCTCTAAGAAACCACGTACAAATTCCAACCAAGATAACAAGACATAAATTCTCAATTCCAAGAGTCATTTTTACAAAAATCATAGCCAAGCCATGAAAAATATAAACCCTTGAAATAAAAACCAGCCAAATTGTCTTCCGCAGCAAAGCCCCAGGGCTTTTGCAGCTTCTAAAACAAAGAACACACAATAAACATCTGACTTTAAACAATGCCAAGCCAATATGCAATCAAGAAGTCATAGCGAGGGCTCACCGACCCCTGCCGGAAAATATCTTTACCAAGGTCATTTGGGAGCCTTGTCCAATGGCCTCCAAAGCCTCCATTTGTAATCTCCCGGACATAGTTATCCTTCCTCACTGCTAGTTTATTTGAAACAAAAAAAAAGCCAAAGGAGTTTCCAGCCCCAAACTGCAATTAGTTTTTTTTCCAAAACTGCTTATGTTGTTTAAATGTTGCCTAAATGTTGTCCATAACTGACAAACATAGCTCTCTCATGCTGATATCTATCATCACTTCTGCAATATAAGTTTCAAACCTTTCTAAATGTCTATTAGATTCTGCTTGTAGTTTGGCAAGTAATCCATCATTTTCCACTAGTACTTGCTCAAATGTCTGTATTGCAGTTATCTAGGATCTTTCATGCTTGCCTTAGTCTTCTTGAAGGATACAGCCACTGTTGACAAAGAACCAAAGAAACAGCATCTTTATTATCAATCTGCACGGAGGCCCATTTAGTTGTCAAACTGTGCACTGCAGCTTGGTTTGAAATTAAGGACTGGTCCGAGTGGGAGGTGAGAGAGAACACCACAATCTTAGTCTTGTTCAACTTTACATTTGCATCAGATCGATTTCCTTGATCACAGTTTATTTTTGTACATTGGAGATATATTCCTAGTAAGGTTTGACAATTTTTTATTTCTACCAACACATTCAATGCCGATGCCAATGCTTGTGTATGCGGCAATTGTCCAGGACCCACTTTTAACTGACCACTATACCTGGAATAAAGAGATTATTTGCCGCCACAATAAGTTGAAGTTCCAGGAATTTCTTGAAAACAAGGTTATGTGTTTTTAAATTGGATATAAATGAGTTTAGCTTAATCAGACTTCTTTTTATAAAACTTCTTAAAGGATTTCAGTGAAAAGGTCCAAATTTATAGATTGCTTCATGACCACGTAACTGGAAGTTAACTAGCTCAAATATCTTAAATATAAATATCTGAAAAACACACATGTATCAATCTCAACGCGCCTATCTAAGAGTTTTCACATAGTTTCGCCCATTGAAGGGTTCCATATTGACTAACTACTCCATCACATTCTCTGCAAATTTCCTGATAAGTGGTGACAGATGGCCTTAGTCTACGTGCACCACTGTGTCGGGCTCGAAAAACCCTTTCTGGGCTAAAAAGGGCTCCAAACTCCACCATATGCCCAAGTTATTGCAATTTTTCTATCATCTTCTCCAAGCAAGAAGAAAAACTGCCTTATGACAGTCAAATTTAAGGCCAGCATTTTTTTTACATACTCACTTGACGACAAGATTACACTTGCTCCTCCACCCCCCTTGTCTATCAATCTAGGTTACACCTCTTGGTGTAATAACCTCAAACAACCAGCCTGTCAAGTTTTCATCACATATTAGGTGAAGTGTCATTTCCCTATGAGCCCCCTTTCCCTTTTGACAAGGGCATAACCAAGTTACCAAAGATTAATACTCATTTGCTTGTCAATAGTTTATAATTCAGTGTTTAATTTGCCAATCCCATCCTCAATGATTTTAGGCTAACTGGTAATCAAGTTATTGAGAAATACACCAGTGAAATTACAGGAAAAGGGAAAAGTCCCATGGTGTATTGGATATAACTTCAAGACTATATAATATGTGCCTTCAGCTTCTATATTAAAGGAGTAGGTATTTCAAAAAGTTAACGTCTGTTAGGGAGGGAATTAGTATGACAACAAAAATCTTACAGCTCTGGGATAAACAATGTTTTAATGGTCTGAAATCTGTCTCTCAAAAATTGATAAGAATATGTTGTACAAAAAAACTATTCAATTTGAGGAAGATTGATTTAAATTTTAGGCAGGATAAAATGGAAAATTTCACATATACTCTGAATTGTGTCCAATAAATGATTTCGATTAAGAAAAAGAAAATATATCAGAACTGCATAGGGAATGCCACTCAAATCACAGAACTTACCTGGCATAGATAAATATAATTATATGACTGCAAAACCTATTTAAATGAAGTTAAAATGAGAATATCAATAAACAGTAGCGAACAGTGGTATCATACACATATATCTTCCAGGACATCAAAGATCCAATTGCACATAAATACAGATAATCTTAGACTTCATATAAAATTCAATGATTCAACTTAACATTAAGAAATAAATGAGCTTACACTATTTGTCTGTGGCCACTTTCAAAGAAAATAGCCAGAAACAATGGGGCAAATTTATGCTATGAATTGAGAAGTGGTTTCCTGTAGTTCTATTTTTTAAGTTTTGACATGATTTACCTTGCTTCTTAATTTGGGTTTTTTGACATAATGCATTGTTTAATGCCTGAAAGTGGTGCTTTGTAGCATTGGGGCAACAATCCCCGATGTTATGAGCAAGCCTGCCTTTGATTGAAAGGATACATTTAAAATAACATGTTAAGGATGACAAGGATAGCTTGGAAATCCTCCATACAAAAGGTAAAATGCTTACGTTGCTATGGAAAAAATAAACAGGAACCACTGTCCATGATGAACATATAAACTGGGAAGAATGGTTCACAAAGAACATCAGCTTCCTGTCAACTATGCTTTTTGCTAATCCCGAGCATTTACAAATTCCTTTCCCAAAAGGCTTAAACTTCAAACACATTAGGAAAAAACCGATAAGTGCTCAAGTGGACCAATTTTGCAATTTTTTAAAGAATAAGTTAACAATGTTTCCAATTGTAAACGGGAGCTAATGCTGCTGACAGAGGTATTGGACAAGATTAAACAGAAGCAAGGAAAAACATCTTTCATAATCGTATGTACATAATGACATCTGCACGTGAACATGCATCGTCGCAACAATGGAGAATCTCTGCCAAAACCTTGTGATTAGTTCACAAAACTACAGCCGACACTTGTGGAAAGAAATAATGAGAAGAAGATACATCTAGAATATAAAATTCAGCTTGCAGTATCCTAAGCATAACATAAGCAAACTTTAAAATTAGATTTGTTGTTCCCAAAATGAGCTTTGCTCATTTTTGCAAACGCCCCCCTACGAAACTTGTCAGTTCCGTCTTCCCTTGTTTTTTCTGCAAGGGCGGCGATTTTCGCCGCCCCTGCACTTTTTCTGCAAGGGCGGCGAAAATCGCCGCCCTTGCACTTTTTCGTTTTTCGCGCAGGGCATTAATGGCCCTGCGCGCCGGGTGGTTGGGATTGTTTTTTCAACCTATATAAACCGTTTTGAACCTCATTTCTTCTCACTGCCTCCTCCTCTCGCCATACCTCTTGCACCTGAGCGATCCAAGCGACTTTGCGACGTGCCGACTCACGGATTCGACTTCGTAGCGCGTGCGTCCTTCAGGTAGGGTTTGTCTTTTTAAGTTTCGTTTTTCATTCTTTTCTTTTGTTTTTTGCTTTTTATCTCCCCGCGGCCTCGAGATGGCGGCATTTCCTTGCCGCCGTTCCACCCCTGCTCCTTTTTGCAAGGGCGGCGATTTTCGCCGCCCCTGCTTTCTTTTTGCAAGGGCGGCGATTTTCGCCGCCCCTGCTTCCTTTCTGCAAGGGCGGCGATTTTCGCCGCCCCTGCTCTTTTTTTTTTTTTCCTTTTTCTTTTTAACTCCCGGATTCTTTTTTCGGGGTTGTCCTTTTCAAGCTTTTTCTTCCTCGTTTTCCGTCTCTTAGCCCATCCTAACCTATTTAAGTGACATCCTTAGCCTTTGTCACTTAAATTGCTCTCCCCGTCTCTCACTCTCCTTTCGACTATGGCTGCAGCTCCTTCAGCAAGCTCCTGCACGCCTGCCCCCGTTCAAACGAGATCGTTCCCCATGACGGAAGCATCTCCTTCAAAGGCCAAGAAGATGAAATACAAATACCAGGGCGTCTTCCCGCTCACAGCAATTACCTCGAATGTCGACGACATTCGAGACACTGAGATCGGCCACGTAGATATGGCCGAGTTCCTGGTACGAACCAAAGCAACCAATCCCAGCACTGGGATAATGAGGATTATCGAGAGCAACATCCACCTGGTGGCCGCCTTCCCAGTGGCAGCGCATCATGCGGAATTCGTCCTTCAATGCGCGCACTTCTACGACAAAGAGACCAGATCAGTCTCAGACGCCAGGGGCAACATGATCATTCGGTTGGACCCCGAATTTATCGACAAAGTCTTTTTATGTCCGCCGGCCACCGAAGTGACCCAGATTGACTTCGAGAATGCGCAGAGGGAATATGACAAAGACCCCGAGAGGGCAAAGAGGGTCATAAACCATAAGTGGTTAAAAACCCCAAGGACCAGCTTATCCAGATGGCCGAAAAGCTTCCCCAGAAGCGACTTCATTGAAGAAGTTGGTGACCTGATCACTCTTCTCAGCAGAGTACGGGGCCTCCCGTCTTCTTCACAATTCCATGAATGGATGTACCCATTCATAAAGATCATCCTGCAAGGCAAACAGGTCATCTTCTGGGGAGAACAGATCAGCAACGCTATTCATGAGCAGCTGACTAGGGTACAAACCTCCTTCAAATTCTATATGACCTCGTACCTGGTCTACATAGCTGCTGCCATGCGATCTTTCCCGGGCCTAACCACAGAGGGAGATAGGAAGACCACCCCGGTCTATTCATACTATCCGCAGCTGACACTTCAGGCCTCGACACGTCATTTCAGGCGAGTGAATGACGCATTCTTTGCCGTATTTCTATGTCTTTTCGATCCTCAGCTGGAGCAGAAGAGGATGTCAGACGAGGCTTGGACAATAGTGAACAGTTTTGGCTGCATGTTCCTCCAGTTCCCTACATTTTCTTATTTACGGGTAGGTTTCTTCCAAGGATACCCTTATATGCTCCCCAGATTCCCTTCAGACAGGTTGGTTCTAATGGAACTTTGCCGACAACTGGCCGTCGTGCACTCAAAACAGATGGAGCTTAAGAGACCCGGTTTCAAGTTTCCTATCCAGATTGGCAGATTTTCCATTGCTACATCAACTAGAGCCAAGGTTATGGAAACAGAGATGCAGATGGTTACCATCAAGCCTTTCAAAAGACGGAAAAAATTTGATTACAGAGGAGTTAGGGAGACGATTCGAAGAAAGACTCAGTTTCACGAGCCTATGATTGAGGACATCTGGGTAGATATAAGGACAGCCGAAGAGATAAGAAAGATGGACTATTGCCGCCTCACGCTAGAGCAAATAGAGTACCTCGGGCTTGCAGAGATCCCTTCAGGATTGGTTGACGATGAAAATATAGTGAACAGCAGATATCTGACAGAGGTCGCTGGTTCTCCTCTTCCTACGATCAACTGGTCTCAAAAAGAGCTGACTTCTCTAAGGAAGAGATTCGAACCAGTATTGGCTAACACCAATAGTTGGTTGGCAGCAAATGGAATCACCCTTAAAGAATTCATTACAGGGTCCGAGGCCGAATATCAAGCGGAAATGAAGAGAAAGGCAGAAAGCCGAACCAAGAACAAAGACGACGTCCCTTCATCTTCTAGACCTCACAAGCCTAGGATCGTCTTTGTATCCAAGAAACCTAGGTCAGAACAGAAACCTGAAGCAACAGTTGAAGGAACCACAGAACGAAGTCCCGGGATACAGGCAGCTCAACCGATAGGGTCAACAGAACAACTTTCAGAACGACCAGGTGTTGGGTCTCCAACTTCAACGGAGCATGTGCGGCCGATCCAGATTTCCTCTCCTCCTCATCAGTCTCCTTTGGTGCCCACTTCCCCTATCTCTCCCATAAGCGTTCCATCTTCCGGTGCTGCTTCTCCTTCCAAGGTGGTTTTTGGTGATCCACAAGACCCTTCAGCAGGTTCCCCTCGCTCTTCTGCATCCATTCCAAGTTTATCATCTCCATCTTTCAACCTGCCATCAAGCCCGGTGCCTAATCCTGAAACAACAGTTGACACAGTCTCACCGGTCACTCCAACTACCACTACCGTCACCACTAGTAGCGTGGAGGCCGCTACCGTGACGCCAGCAGAAGCAACTATTGTTACAACAGGAACTTCTCTCCCGCCATGGATGTCTGCTTTCACACCAAAGAGAAAGAAAAGGGCCATCTCCCCAAAAGAATTCGATTTCGGCAAGATTGTGCCGACCAAAACCAAGGCTCCCAAGAAACCAAAAATCCTTTCCAAGTTGGTCGAGGAAAAGGGGCAGAAATTTCTGGAAATTGCCAAACCCCCACAGGACGCAACCCTTGAAGGTTTTGAAATGAGCAGTTATTCCTTTTCTCGTGTTGAACTAGGCAAGGTTACACACGAAGGTGCAAAAAGTGACCTTCAGTCAGCAATGGACATTATGGTCCAAAAATTTGACAAAGAAAAGGAGATGAAAGATTTTTATAAAGCCAAGGCTGAGCAGCTAACGGCAGTAATCAGGAGATTCACCATCCCACCTGAGTCAGCAACTCCAGAGGCCTTCTCAGTAGATGATTCAGTTATTCAGAAAGCTGAAAAGACTTATTTAAAGGGAAAAGTAATGGAGGAATACATTGACCGGATACACAATCAAGGAATCTCTCTGCTGTCTGAGGTTGCAGAAAGAACAGGAAAAATGAAAAGATTGAAGGCTCAAGTAGACAGTTTTATTTCTCTCACCTCTCAGGAGATTAATGGCTTGGAAAAGGATCTCGGGAGATGGAAGGAAATGGAGGGTCTAAAGAAGAGTATCCTGATCTCTATCGGAGTTATCCCCAACAAGGATTCATATGTTGAGGTCAAAGAGACGATGACTTTCAGGATCCAGGTACTCAAAGATCTAATTGATGATCTCAATGCTTTTAAAGAAGCTAGTGATAAAAGTGACCTGAGCTTGTTGAACAAATTAGAAGAGCTACCCTGCGACTTGACTTCTAAGGATCATCAGTTCCTTCCAGCAGATGAAATGATTCAGAATTTTGAAGGGATGATCCATAAGGATTTCAAAGGAGCGTCTTTTTCAATAACTTCGGTTGATAGCATTCTAGATGCTCAGTTAACTCTGGAAAATTTAAGATCCAGGTTAACTGGCCACTATAAAGCCATCACAGCATTAAAAGACGCATTGATCAGAGCAAGGGTCGTCTCCAACCACGCAGTTGCACCCGATAGCATCGGGATCCAGGCATCAATCACTATGTACGAGGCTTATTTGAAGAAGTCTAGTGGCAAGAATTGACACTTTCCCTTTTTCTTCTTCTATCCTTATGCATTTCTGTTTTCTACAGAATGCATGTAATTTTGTTAAATGTAATTACGAATAAAATATTTTGGAAAATATCTAAAAGTCAAAGATGAGTCATCTTTGACCAAGATATTTTATATTTTATTATTTTCTCTGTTTTTGAGGATTTTCTCCCTATATATAGTGGAGACCTCATTTGTAAATTGATCTTGGAAAAAATAGAGAGCAAACACTGCTGAAATTGAAGCAACTTTTGAGACTTTGTGCTCAGATTTGTAAATCAGATTTTGTCAAATGAATGAGAAGCAAGTAATTTCAGACTTTGTGTTGAAGTTATCTGTGTCATCTAGGAAATAGTTTCTTATGTACTCTTTCCTGATAACCTCTTGTTTATCTGTCTTAATAAGCAAAGTGAATGTGTTGATATTATCTAAGGGCACTTTTTGAGGGTAGGAGATAGACTTTGTGCTACTTTTACTTTTGAGATTCTTTTATCTTTTGTAGTTTCAGGTGAAGACTTTGTGCTTCACTTCATTCTACGGTTGTACTTGTTCCGAATCTGTGGAAAGGCTACGGAAGACTTTGCGCTTGCGTGAGCGTTCTTGTGACCTTGTTACTTCAGGTAATCTCTTGCTCTTCGTTTGATATCATTCCTGAAAGAAGAGGAACGCTGTTAGCTTAAAGACAGAGATTTTCCCTCTTTTGTTCCTTGTACATTACCTCTGAAAGAAGAGAGGTAAATGCTGTTATACCACCCTCGTGTGTTATTTTCTGCTTAACTATATATTCAGCACGTAAATATTAATAGGGAACCTCCCCTTGATGAGAGGAGAGATTTACCTCGTCTTGATCTGGTAAAGCCACACTCCTCGTGGTGTAAATCTCCCTTATGCTGTGGCTGATATCCTCATTTTGTCATCAGTTAGTTGACGACAAAATATTCAACCAACAGTTTTTTGGCGACTCCGCTGGGGATTCGAATGTGCAGTCTGAAACCTCAAGTTTCAGATTGAAGCAGTCCCTACCCTTCTCCATTACGTAATCTGGCGACTCCGTTTCATGTCTTACCCATTATCATTTTAGCTTTACCAGTTGCCTCCATTATATTATCTGGTCTGCAAAACCAGAGCTACTGGGAAGAACGCACATCTTGGAGCCTCAAGCTTCAACTTGAAGTAGTTTCGGTCCCATTTTTGTTTTAAAAATCTGGCAACCCCACGCTATACCAGAAGTCAGAGATCTAAGGGTGTTGTCGACCCTGTGTTTGAATTAGCACAACAGAGTAATTTTGATCTGTTTCCTCCATCAGCTCCTCTTCAACGGTCCAAGAGTTTTCCTTCCAGCGTTGTCAGGTCACCAACACAAGGTAGAACTCTTCTTCCCGCTGTCAATCGCCGCCTACCTATAAACACTCCACCAAGGTTCATTATCCCACCTTTTCACCCTATTATCACTATGGCTCAAGGCCCGTGGGGTAATTCTTTCGGCCCTCTTAATTTAACCCCACCTCTGCATGAACTACCTCGTAGCTCTAGGAAAATTTTTTCTAAGTTCTTTGGAGATGGCAAGGTTCATCCCAACGAGCATATCGCTGCTTTCTCCATAGCATGTGGCGTTATTGGTGTCGATTTTGAAGATGTAGCGGTAAGACTTTTCGTAGAGACCTTGCAAGGTGCGGCTGCAGATTGGTTCTATCACTTGCAGGTTGGGTCGGTGACTGACTGGAATACACTAAAGTCTATATTTGAAGCTAGATTTAAACCCGCTGAAGATGCACATGCTTTGTTAGCTCAGCTAACACAGATGAAAAAAGAATCCCAGGAACCTATGAGGGATTTCATAGCCAAATTCAACAAGTTGAGGAACCGGATTCCGACTGTGGCTCAGCCCACACCGGAAAATCTCAAGTGTTTTTTCATCAACTCGCAGCTCCCTGAAGTAAGCTTCCTGTTAAGGCGAGCTGGCCCTATGGACCTAGCATTGACTCAAAATTTGGCTACTGAGATTGAGGATGATCTTATCCTAGCAGGCAAAATCAGGAAAGACTCTGGTAAAAACAAATGCCCCTCACCTGCTGAAAGTTCCTCCACAGGCACTACTGATCCTATGGTGCAAAAGTTAACAAATGAACTGATTGCTTTAAAGAGACAAATCTCTCAAGGCCCGTCTGCCCCTACTTATCGAGATGCACCCAGGAGGACTTTTCAGAATCAGCCATATCAAAATAATATTGCCCGAACTCAAGGACAATCGAATCGTCTACCTCCCCCTTCAGGGAGATTAGCCATTGAAGCAGCACCTACAAATTCAGCGGTTGGATACTTAGAAACTGAGCACGACCTTTCCTTTCAGCCGCAGCTGGATCAGTCAGGAAGTGCTAACCTCTTTGATGAACAGGATGAGGAATTAGCTGGTGACTCCAGTATCGGTTTCCTAGATTACCAAGATGAAACCGGACAACAAGGGGAAGATTCAAAGGAGGCTTATGCTGTCTTTACTAGGTCTCAAAATCAATCGGCTTCACGCACTGACAAAGGGAAAGTAGTTGACGAGCTTCGGCCAGCAATTTCCATTGCCCAACGTGGAACTCCATTACCTCCGCAATCAAAAGATCATATGACTCATAAAAAGGTAACTGCTCCCTGTCACTTAACATCTTCCCCTCCTACTGCTCAGGCCGGTGAAGAACCTGTCAAGGTCCTTAATGAGGGGATTGCTCCTTTTTCTATTACAACCACCCTTCAATCATTTGATATTATTGATCATGCTAAAAAAACTAAAATTCAAATGACGGAGATTGAGTATTTGAGAGCTAACCCGGAACAGCTTGATAGGTTAGCAGAATATGTTAAAAATAAAGCTGTCCCCACAGGACAAAATCCTTCAAAGGTTGTTCCAGATCTCCCCAAAGACAAACCAGCCCAAAATAATCTGGTTGTGACACCCCCAGTCGCTCCCGAAAAAATTGAACCTTTTTATGTCTCTCTGCTTATAAATGGTTTCAAACTGAGTAACTGCATTATAGACTCCGGGGCTTCAGATAACGTCATGCCTGCAAAAGTGGCGGACTCCCTCGGCCTGACTTTAACCAAAACTTTTGGGAGGTGTTTTTCCATGGAAAACAAGCAGGTTCCCCTCCTTGGCCAAATAAAAGATGCTCAATACGCTTTTGCGGCTTTTCCCGAAAAACGAATCAAAATGACAGTTCTAGTGGCCGATGTCCCAGCATCTTACGGCATCTTGCTTGGACGAAATTTTTGTAAGGATGTTGGGGGGGAATTGAGCATGGACCTATCAGAGGCCAGAATTCCAGTTCAGGGTGTCATGAAGAAGTTGCTTCCTGAAAAGGAAGCCAGGTACGTAGTTACCCGTTCCACGGCACCCGAAGCGCAAATTTTATTCGAGTCATCAGGTATGGGAACTTATTTCTTATCCACCGACGAAATCCACGGCGCCCCGGAGGAAACCCCTATGGATAATGATTTAGGTTCGGTTTCGCCTAGCGCTAGAGGTGGAATGTCAAAACCAAATGAACACGCAAATCAACCCTTTCCCCAGGATGGGGAAGTTTGTGGAGAAAAAGCCATGTCTGATGAGTTATGGACCTTAGAGTTCGATGGCAGTTGCTCTTCTACTGGATCAGGAGCCGGAGTTGTGTTGGTATCCCCTCAGGGAGAGGCTATCCGTTTTGCTTATAAATTACAATTCAACAATACCAACAACACAGCTGAGTACGAATCCCTTTTGCTCGGTCTACAGGCTGCCAAAGACAAGGGCATAAAGAAAATCCATGCCAAAGGGGACGCTGAGTTGATAGTGTATCAGATAAGGAACCTCTATCAGACTAAAAATGAGAGGTTGCGCCATTATCGCAATCAAGTGTGGGATCAGATCGAGTATTTTGACGCCTTCAATATCTCTGCCGTTCCGAGGGAATTCAATGACCGAGCAGACGCATTGGCTGTCTCTGCAACTCCCCTGATTCCCCATCCTGATTTCAAAGGCAATAAGTATACTATTGAGTTGGTTTTCCGACCGAGTGTACCAGACAATGTTGACCACTGGCAAATATTTAATGACGATGATCAAATCATCGCTTTCTTGGAGCAAAAAGACGCTTTCAAACAATTGTGTTTTGAAGGCTCCGAACCTCGGGAGTATGGACCAACCCCTGAAACTCAGACTCATACAGGTGAAAATTGGCTGCAGCTGAAGGGAAATAAAATTCCCAAAGGTTTAGTTTCCCTAGAGAAGCTGTTTGATGACCATGACCGGTTTGTAAAAAAACAACAAACGGATTCAAGTTCTTCAGATTTTGATCAACTCAACTTGGGGACCAAGTATGACCCTAAGATGGTAAACATTGGGAAATGCTGCACTCCCAAGGAAAGATCTGAGCTTGCTAGTTTACTCTGTCAATATAGGGATGTGTTGGCCTATTCTTATGATGACCTGAAATCTCTCAGGCCACATGACGTCCGTCATGATATCCCCTTGAAAGCCAATTCTGTGCCTTATAAACAGAAATCCCGGCAATATAATCCAAAAATCTCAGATACTATCTTAACCGAGATACAAAAGATGCTGGATGCTCGGATAATTTTTCCAATCCATCATTCAACATGGGTCGCTAACATAGTACCTGTCAGAAAGAAAAATGGTGAGATCCGAATCTGTGTGGATTTCAGGAATTTGAATCAGCTGTCCTTAAAAGATAACTACCCCCTTCCCATTATGGATCAAGTCCTACAGATGGTAACAGGTTCGGAAATGTTATCAATGCTTGACGGTTTTTCAGGTTATAATCAAGTGGAGGTCGGAAAAGCAGATCAACATAAGACAGCATTCACCACACCCTGGGGTACTTTCGCTTATCGCAGGATGCCTTTTGGTCTGATAAATGCAGGGGCTACTTTTCAAAGAGCTATGGATCTTGCTTTCAAAGACATAATGGGAAAATTCATTGTAGTGTACTTGGATGATCTGACGGTATTTTCAAAACAGCGTTCTGAGCATGTTCACCATTTGCAAAGAGTACTAGAGCGCTGCCGTCAAAATAGCATCTCATTAAACCCAAAGAAATCCGTCTTCGGAGTAACTGAAGGGAAGCTTCTCGGACACGTAGTGTCCCGAGAAGGTATTAGGATTGATTCAGAAAGAGTTAGATCCATTCAGGAACTGACTCTACCTACCAGCAAGACTGCAGTTCATTCTTTCTTTGGAAAGGTCAATTTTCTTAGGAGATTTGTTCCTGAATTCGCCGAAAAAACCCGTCACATTGTTAACATGATGAAGAGCAACGCCACATTTAGATGGACCGTCGAAGGCAAAGCAGCATTCAAAGAAATTAAAGAAGCAATTGCAGGGGCACCAATCTTGGTCTGTCCAGACTATACCAAAGGTTTCAAAATATATAGTTATGCCTCCGAGCATACACTATCAGCTATTTTGGTTCAGCCCAATTCAGAAAATGCAGAATCTCCTATTTCGTTCATGAGCTGCCCACTCAAAAATCACGAGTTGAAATATTCCCTTATGGAGAAACACGCATATGCCGTGGTCAAAGCTGTCAAGCATTTCAGGTTTTATATCCTAAATTCTCACACTGAGGTCCTCGTACCAGATACAACAATAAAATCTATTTTGACTCAGCAGGAGTTCGGCACAAAGAGGGGTAACTGGATTGCCAAAATCCAGGAATTTGATCTGGACATCAAACCAACCAAGCTCATACGGGGACGGGGCCTTTGCCAATTGATCGCCAATAACATTCCAGAGGAATCAGGAAATGAAGATCAAGATATTGAAGACATGCCCACCATTCTCTTTGTTGCTACTACTGATGAGTGGTTTTCTGACATTGCTTATTTCCTAACATATGGTGAATGCCCTCCACATCTTTCTTTTAAAGAAAAGCGGAATATCAAATTAAAAGCAGTTGGTTATGTTCTATGGGACCATGGTCTTTACAAAAGAAACCTGGATGGGGCATTTCTTCGTTGTGTCGATAAAGCTCAACAAGAAAGACTTTTAAAATCCTTTCACAATTTGGCCTGTGGAGGACATTTCTCTGCACCGGTGACGGCACACAAGATTCTACGAGCAAGGTACTTTTGGCCTACGTTTTTTCAGGATGCCTATAAATGGGTACGAAAGTGTGAGCCGTGTCAGCAATTTGTCGGAAAACCTAAGCTACCTGCTTTTCCCCTCCGGCCGGTTGTAATCGATGAACCGTTCCAGCAGTGGGGTGTTGATTTCATCGGTGCAATTAACCCATCTTCAAGCGCCGGACATGATTATGTCCTCACCGCGACAGACTATTTTACTAAGTGGGTGGAGGCCAAACCAACTAAACATGCTACATCCGAAGTAGTATGCGCCTTCCTCAAAGAAGATATCATCACAAGGTTTGGAGTTCCACTAAAGATTGTGACGGATAATGCGGCCTGCTTCTCGTCACATGAAATCACTCAATTTTGTTTCCATTATGGGATCACTTTGTCTCACACTTCAGACTATTTCCCCCAGGGGAACGGACAAGCGGAATCAAGTAACAAGAACCTGGTCACCATCATCAGAAAGTTGGTGGACGACAATCAGAGAACATGGCACAAGGCTTTGTATGATGATTTATGGGCCGACAGGATAACGCCTAAAAGAGCCATAGGTATGTCACCTTTTCAACTCTTATATGGACGAAATGCTGAAATCCCCATCACTCTTGAACTACCAGCACTCAGGTTAACCAGAGCAATCGAGGATTCGACCTTTGAAGGTTCAGTGGACAAACGTATCATGTATCTGATGGAGCTGAATGAACAACGAGTTACGGTGGTAGATCGGATCAGAGAACACCAGAACCGGGTAAAGGCGCTTTTCGATAAAAGAGCTAAGGTGCGTGAGTTCCAAGTCGGAGATCAAGTCTTGTTGTGGGACAAGCGGCGTGAACCAAAAGGGATGCACGGCAAATTTGACTCTCTGTGGAGGGGTCCGTTCACCATTCGACAGCTCTGTGGCGAAGCTAGCTTTTTGCTAGAGTATAAAGATGGAACGCCGTTTACACTACCTCATAATGGGCAGCATCTAAAGCTCTTTCACCCTTGAAGTTGGAGCAGTCCATTTGTAAATATGTGCAGTTCTTTTTTCTTTTTTCTTTTTTTCTTTTTTCTTTTTCTTTCGCTCGACTCCGTAGCCCAGTGGCTTGGATGAAGGCACTTAGAGACTGGTTTCTGCTTCTGCTTATCCTTTCGATGGAGCAGAAGTTCCCCAACAGGAGCCAGCTGTTGTTCCCAAAATGAGCTTTGCTCATTTTTGCAAACGCCCCCCTACGAAACTTGTCAGTTTCGTCTTCCCTTGTTTTTTCTGCAAGGGCGGCGATTTTCGCCGCCCCTGCACTTTTTCTGCAAGGGCGGCGAAAATCGCCGCCCTTGCACTTTTTCGTTTTTCGCGCAGGGCATTAATGGCCCTGCGCGCCGGGTGGTTGGGATTGTTTTTTCAACCTATATAAACCGTTTTGAACCTCATTTCTTCTCACTGCCTCCTCCTCTCGCCATACCTCTTGCACCTGAGCGATCCAAGCGACTTTGCGACGTGCCGACTCGCGGATTCGACTTCGTAGCGCGTGCGTCCTTCAGGTAGGGTTTGTCTTTTTAAGTTTCGTTTTTCATTCTTTTCTTTTGTTTTTTGCTTTTTATCTCCCCGCGGCCTCGAGATGGCGGCATTTCCTTGCCGCCGTTCCACCCCTGCTCCCTCAAGCAAGGGCGGCGATTTTCGCCGCCCCTGCTCCCTTTTTGCAAGGGCGGCGATTTTCGCCGCCCCTGCTTCCTTTCTGCAAGGGCGGCGATTTTCGCCGCCCCTGCTCTTTTTTTTTTTTTCCTTTTTCTTTTTAACTCCCGGATTCTTTTTTCGGGGTTGTCCTTTTCAAGCTTTTTCTTCCTCGTTTTCCGTCTCTTAGCCCATCCTAACCTATTTAAGTGACATCCTTAGCCTTTGTCACTTAAATTGCTCTCCCCGTCTCTCACTCTCCTTTCGACTATGGCTGCAGCTCCTTCAGCAAGCTCCTGCACGCCTGCCCCCGTTCAAACGAGATCGTTCCCCATGACGGAAGCATCTCCTTCAAAGGCCAAGAAGATGAAATACAAATACCAGGGCGTCTTCCCGCTCACAGCAATTACCTCGAATGTCGACGACATTCGAGACACTGAGATCGGCCACGTAGATATGGCCAAGTTCCTGGTACGAACCAAAGCAACCAATCCCAGCACTGGGATAATGAGGATTATCGAGAGCAACATCCACCTGGTGGCCGCCTTCCCAGTGGCAGCTCATCATGCGGAATTCGTCCTTCAATGCGCGCACTTCTACGACAAAGAGACCAGATCAGTCTCAGACGCCAGGGGCAACATGATCATTCGGTTGGACCCCGAATTTATCGACAAAGTCTTTTTATGTCCGCCGGCCACCGAAGTGACCCAGATTGACTTCGAGAATGCGCAGAGGGAATATGACAAAGACCCCGAGAGGGCAAAGAGGGTCATAAACCATAAGTGGTTAAAAACCCCAAGGACCAGCTTATCCAGATGGCCGAAAAGCTTCCCCAGAAGCGACTTCATTGAAGAAGTTGGTGACCTGATCACTCTTCTCAGCAGAGTACGGGGCCTCCCGTCTTCTTCACAATTCCATGAATGGATGTACCCATTCATAAAGATCATCCTGCAAGGCAAACAGGTCATCTTCTGGGGAGAACAGATCAGCAACGCTATTCATGAGCAGCTGACTAGGGTACAAACCTCCTTCAAATTCTATATGACCTCGTACCTGGTCTACATAGCTGCTGCCATGCGATCTTTCCCGGGCCTAACCACAAAGGGAGATAGGAAGACCACCCCGGTCTATTCATACTATCCGCAGCTGACACTTCAGGGCTCGACACGCCATTTCAGGCGAGTGAATGACGCATTCTTTGCCGTATTTCTATGTCTTTTCGATCCTCAGCTGGAGCAGAAGAGGATGTCAGACGAGGCTTGGACAATAGTGAACAGTTTTGGCTGCATGTTCCTCCAGTTCCCTACATTTTCTTATTTACGGGTAGGTTTCTTCCAAGGATACCCTTATATGCTCCCCAGATTCCCTTCAGACAGGTTGGTTCTAATGGAACTTTGCCGACAACTGGCCGTCGTGCACTCAAAACAGATGGAGCTTAAGAGACCCGGTTTCAAGTTTCCTATCCAGATTGGCAGATTTTCCATTGCTACATCAACTAGAGCCAAGGTTATGGAAACAGAGATGCAGATGGTTACCATCAAGCCTTTCAAAAGACGAGAAAAATTTGATTACAGAGGAGTTAGGGAGACGATTCGAAGAAAGACTCAGTTTCACGAGCCTATGATTGAGGACATCTGGGTAGATATAAGGACAGCCGAAGAGATAAGAAAGATGGACTATTGCCGCCTCACGCTAGAGCAAATAGAGTACCTCGGGCTTGCAGAGATCCCTTCAGGATTGGTTGACGATGGAAATATAGTGAACAGCAGATATCTGACAGAGGTCGTTGGTTCTCCTCTTCCTACGATCAACTGGTCTCAAAAAGAGCTGACTTCTCTAAGGAAGAGATTCGACCCAGTATTGGCTAACACCAATAGTTGGTTGGCAGCAAATGGAATCACCCTTAAAGAATTCATAACAGGGTCCGAGGCCGAATATCAAGCGGAAATGAAGAGAAAGGCAGAAAGCCGAACCAAGAACAAAGACGACGTCCCTTCATCTTCTAGACCTCACAAGCCTAGGATCGTCTTTGTATCCAAGAAACCTAGGTCAGAACAGAAACCTGAAGCAACAGTTGAAGGAACCACAGAACGAAGTCCCGGGATACAGGCAGCTCAACCGATAGGGTCAACAGAACAACTTTCAGAACGACCAGGTGTTGGGTCTCCAACTTCAACGGAGCATGTGCGGCCGATCCAGATTTCCTCTCCTCCTCATCAGTCTCCTTTGGTGCCCACTTCCCCTATCTCTCCCATAAGCGTTCCATCTTCCGGTGCTGCTTCTCCTTCCAAGGTGGTTTTTGGTGATCCACAAGACCCTTCAGCAGGTTCCCCTCGCTCTTGTGCATCCATTCCAAGTTTATCATCTCCATCTTTCAACCTGCCATCAAGCCCGGTGCCTAATCCTGAAACAACAGTTGACACAGTCTCACCGGTCACTCCAACTACCACTACCGTCACCACTAGTAGCGTGGAGGCCGCTACCGTGACGCCAGCAGAAGCAACTATTGTTACAACAGGAACTTCTCTCCCGCCATGGATGTCTGCTTTCACACCAAAGAGAAAGAAAAGGGCCATCTCCCCAGAAGAATTCGATTTCGGCAAGATTGTGCCGACCAAAACCAAGGCTCCCAAGAAACCAAAAATCCTTTCCAAGTTGGTCGAGGAAAAGGGGCAGAAATTTCTGGAAATTGCCAAACCCCCACAGGACGCAACCCTTGAAGGTTTTGAAATGAGCAGTTATTCCTTTTCTCGTGTTGAACTAGGCAAGGTTACACACGAAGGTGCAAAAAGTGACCTTCAGTCAGCAATGGACATTATGGTCCAAAAATTTGACAAAGAAAAGGAGATGAAAGATTTTTATAAAGCCAAGGCTGAGCAGCTAACGGCAGTAATCAGGAGATTCACCATCCCACCTGAGTCAGCAACTCCAGAGGCCTTCTCAGTAGATGATTCAGTTATTCAGAAAGCTGAAAAGACTTATTTAAAGGGAAAAGTAATGGAGGAATACATTGACCGGATACACAATCAAGGAATCTCTCTGCTGTCTGAGGTTGCAGAAAGAACAGGAAAAATAAAAAGATTGAAGGCTCAAGTAGACAGTTTTATTTCTCTCACCTCTCAGGAGATTAATGGCTTGGAAAAGGATCTCGGGAGATGGAAGGAAATGGAGGGTCTAAAGAAGAGTATCCTGATCTCTATCGGAGTTATCCCCAACAAGGATTCATATGTTGAGGTCAAAGAGACGATGACTTTCAGGATCCAGGTACTCAAAGATCTAATTGATGATCTCAATGCTTTTAAAGAAGCTAGTGATAAAAGTGACCTGAGCTTGTTGAACAAATTAGAAGAGCTACCCTGCGACTTGACCTCTAAGGATCATCAGTTCCTTCCAGCAGATGAAATGATTCAGAATTTTGAAGGGATGATCCATAAGGATTTCAAAGGAGCGTCTTTTTCAATAACTTCGGTTGATAGCATTCTAGATGCTCAGTTAACTCTGGAAAATTTAAGATCCAGGTTAACTGGCCACTATAAAGCCATCACAGCATTAAAAGACGCATTGATCAGAGCAAGGGTCGTCTCCAACCACGCAGTTGCACCCGATAGCATCGGGATCCAGGCATCAATCACTATGTACGAGGCTTATTTGAAGAAGTCTAGTGGCAAGAATTGACACTTTCCCTTTTTCTTCTTCTATCCTTATGCATTTCTGTTTTCTACAGAATGCATGTAATTTTGTTAAATGTAATTACGAATAAAATATTTTGGAAAATATCTAAAAGTCAAAGATGAGTCATCTTTGACCAAGATATTTTATATTTTATTATTTTCTCTGTTTTTGAGGATTTTCTCCCTATATATAGTGGAGACCTCATTTGTAAATTGATCTTGGAAAAAATAGAGAGCAAACACTCTGCTGAAATTGAAGCAACTTTTGAGACTTTGTGCTCAGATTTGTAAATCAGATTTTGTCAAATGAATGAGAAGCAAGTAATTTCAGACTTTGTGTTGAAGTTATCTGTGTCATCTAGGAAATAGTTTCTTATGTACTCTTTCCTGATAACCTCTTGTTTATCTGTCTTAATAAGCAAAGTGAATGTGTTGATATTATCTAAGGGCACTTTTTGAGGGTAGGAGATAGACTTTGTGCTACTTTTACTTTTGAGATTCTTTTATCTTTTGTAGTTTCAGGTGAAGACTTTGTGCTTCACTTCATTCTACGGTTGTACTTGTTCCGAATCTGTGGAAAGGCGACGGAAGACTTTGCGTTTGCGTGAGCGTTCTTGTGACCTTGTTACTTCAGGTAATCTCTTGCTCTTCGTTTGATATCATTCCTGAAAGAAGAGGAACGCTGTTAGCTTAAAGACAGAGATTTTCCCTCTTTTGTTCCTTGTACATTACCTCTGAAAGAAGAGAGGTAAATGCTGTTATACCACCCTCGTGTGTTATTTTCTGCTTAACTATATATTCAGCACGTAAATATTAATAGGGAACCTCCCCTTGATGAGAGGAGAGATTTACCTCGTCTTGATCTGGTAAAGCCACACTCCTCGTGGTGTAAATCTCCCTTATGCTGTGGCTGATATCCTCATTTTGTCATCAGTTAGTTGACGACAAAATATTCAACCAACAAGATTATAGCTTTCATTCCAGGAAAATCAACCCTGTTGTTACAGGGTCATGCTTTCAAACGCAATTCAAAAGATGCTTCAAGACTGAAAATTACATGGGGGAGGGAGTGCCAGTATATTGTACACATGATGGGACAAACCCTCCAGACAACGTGAGAAGGCAAAGAGAAGGAATGACCTGAAGATTAGTAAATTGCAACTTGAGCGAGACGTGATTTCACGAGTAATGTCAATTCTGTCCAGTTGATATAACTATCAGAACCTCTGAAGTTAGAACCTAAAGTTCACGGGAAGAGAGATCAGCTGAATTATGCGGATGCAAATAAATCAGTTCCTTTGCTTCCTAGGATTAAATGGGTATAAAAGAGAGCAAGAATGAAATCAAGCAGGAAAAACCCAATAATATATTTCTTGGGGGGTTTTGACTGAGAAACATTGCACTTCATAAACATCGCATGCCCATTCTCACATGTTTAAAGTATGTATGTACTGCACTGTAATGTTTCTCCTACATAGTCTGTGCTTCCATTTTCCTCTCATTGAGGGAACACTAACTGTTTTCTTTGATCAGAGTCCTTTTTCAATTTTTGACTGTGAGACATTTTGTTGGCATATCTTTAAAGATGAAAAGCCAAAATAAATAACATAAAACTAAACCTCCTTGACTGTATTACACAGATTCTGCAATCATAACTTGAAATTTTAAATCAAGACAGTCAAACAAAGATTGAAGAATTTATCTTCAAACTCAACACTCATAAAAACAGACTAATTTGGCTTAAAGGAAATTAAAAATCATACCATCTTATCTTATACACTGGGTGTAGGTGTATTGACAGGTTCGAGTTTACTATTGAGTTTCGTGATGAGGTCAAAACCTAGGATAACAAAAACTGGAACAATACATATGTTAAATGGAAAAAAAATCTCCATGTGGACTTCTACCAAGGGGTCTCATACACTACATTGGTGTTTAGCTTAGTCGTGACCTAAAAAGCTAACTTGACCTTTATCATAAAGAAGATAATTGGCAAGTAAGTTAAATGGAAAACATAAAAGATAAAATAAATCCTCACTGCTTACTGAAAAATTTACAAATGATACAAATGACTTCCATGTTTCCCTGAGCAATGTTGCTAAAATTGCTTACTGAAAAAGATACAAAGGAATTGCATGTTTCCCTGAAAAATGCTGCTATAGCATTCTTGCAAACAGACTGAAACTCTTCTATGAACCTCAATTGCGTACTGAAATAGATACAAATGAGTTTCATGTTTCTCTAAGCAATGCTGCTAATAGCATTCTTATAAAAACATAGTCTGAAAAAAAAAATTAAAAAATCAAGGGACATTAATATCTTCCAGGATTGCAGACTTCGGATTTGACATTGGTGGACCCTTCGACCTCCTTTCCAAATCCTCAAGCTTGAAAGTCACAAGTTTATCCCAATTCCCACCCTCGAAAAGCACCCCCACCTTCCCATCAGTGACCCTCTGTACAATCCCACAGAACATATGGTATGGGTTCTTGGGATTTTTCACAATCACAATCATGCCTGGCATCAGGAGTGGCAAAGAAGGTGTCTTGGCCTTTGAAAAACTCAAACTTCCCAATTCAGAGGGACCCAATTGTTTAGAAGGAGGTGGATTCTCCTTGAGGAATTTTATTAAGCCCTTTTCACCACCAGGGAACCCTCCAGTCAAACCCTGCAATTCCTTATCAAAGGCCTTATCATCATCAATAGAATTAGCAGAAACCATACCTGTAGGACTATTTTGTTCATTCTGCTCCGGCCCAACAAAATTTAGAGGCTGTTCATTTGAGGTGGACGGTATTTTTCTCTGGAGCTCCGCTTGAACTCCTTCCTCACCTCCTGCTAGTCCTCTTCCTCCCAGTAGCTCCCACAGGTTGAAATTGTTTTCTGCTCTGACCCTCAATCTACAAGGCCTAATTCTAGGGACCCCAATGGTCAAATCCTTCGAATGGCCTGCAAAATAATGTTTTTCTTCAAGCGTGGATGTGGGTGTGTAGCAAGCAGACGTGGGTAATCTGAAAGGTAATAGGGAAGCCATGATCTGGGCCTGAGATTATTAAAAACATAAAATAAAAGCTCATTTATGATATGTTCTGGAGCGCCCAGATCACCCAAATGATGTCAATCTCTCCTCCACTTTCGTAACAACGATAAATTTCCCACGATTGGAGTTGTTTGGATGTGATTGGAGTGGCTTAGATTTGTGGC